>CM040422.1:165804686-166144686 GCA_022702705.1 Papilionanthe hookeriana x Papilionanthe teres | reverse complement strand
CTACCATGATGCTGTTTCAGGTAAAAATGGATGTTCTTTCATTAAGCCAATTATCAAGAAAGGTGGAAAACCTGCTTTGATTTTCTCTGAAACTGAATTGGCTTCCCTGGCTGATGCGCATAAGTTTACACTTGTTGGGAAATTCCAATATGGACATCCTAAATTGGAAAGAATTAGAAAATGCTTTGAAGATTTGAAGCTTACTGGTATTTGGAAAGTGGGTCTTTTTGATGGTAGGCATATCATGATTAAACTTTCCAATGAAGAGGATTATGCAAATTTATTTTCCAAGAAGTTTATTATCGTGGAGGGTATTTACATGAAAATCTTGAAATGGTCTCTCGAATTTGATTCTAATCAGGAAGCACCTATTATTCCTGTATGGTTTAAGATTCCTAATCTCAAACTGCAGTTCTTTAATCATCAAGTTCTTTATGCAATTAGTACTTGCTTTGGGAAAACCACTTAAATTAGATCTCGCCTACCTTTAATCTGTCCGAGACCTTCCTTGGCAAGAATCCTTGTTGAAAGAGATATTACACTTCAAGATGTTGATGAAATTTGGTCGGGGTCTCCACATAATGGATATTGGCAATCTATTGTAATGGAACATAGACCTTTTTATTGCAATCATTGTAAAATGTTTGGTCATACTAAGGAAGGTTGTTATAGAATTCATCCTAATCTTATGCCATCTAAATATAAGAGCTGGAACTGTTGCTGATACACAAAGAGGGCAGAATCTTGATTCTGTCACCCTTAATCCTGATATTGTTAAGGGGACTCCTATTGTGGTTCAGATAACTCCAAATGTGATTCAAGATTTCTCTGCTGCTATTGAACCTGCTGAAACTTTGACTAATGCATCTGCTAAAAATAATTGTTCTACCTTGAACAACAACAACCTAGCTGATCCAGTTTCTGTTGATGTTTCTGATCCTAATATTTCTGTTGAGAATCCTCTTATTGATTGTACACTCAATTCTGGTTCTATCATTACAAATGCTATTAATGAATTAGATAAGGATTTGGATTCAGACTATTCCCGGAGCTCACTATTGCTGCTAATAATCTTTATTCTGGTAATGTTGCTGCTGTTAATGAAGTATCTGGTAATTTAAATTCTGAAAGTTCATTTACTGTTGATGGGAATGGGAATGAAGTTGTTATTAGAACAGAATTATCTTCTTATCAGGCTAAGGAGGTTTCACCTGCTATTATTAACTATCCTATATTTCAGAATTCTTCACAGAACTTGGATTCTAATTCTTCTGATCAGCTGAATGTTGTCAATACAGATTTGAAAGAAGATTGGATGGTGCAAAATTCTAAGAAGAAGAAGGAATTAAAGCAATTATCAGTATCTAATATTATCCCCTCTAATACTGCTACTTTTTCTAGGCTTACTAGAGGAAGTAGATCTACTCATGATTAATTTTTTATGTTGGAATGTTAGGGGAGTGGCCAACCCTGGCTCCCTTAGCAGAATTTTAAGTCTCAACAGGGTTCATAAATTTTGGGTCATTGTTCTTCTTGAACCTTTGGTGAAAAAGAATTTTGATAGATTTTTAAGGAGGTTTTCTGGTTTTTCTTTTGCCTCCAATTCTACTAATAAGATCTGGCTTTTTAGTAGGAAGGAGTTGAGAGTTGATATTCTTATTGATAATCCTCAATTCTTACATCTGCATTTTGAGCTTGATCGGTTCAAAGGATTTGCTACTTTTGTTTATGCTTCTTCTACTATTGCTTGGTAGATCGAACTTTGGTCTCAATTGAAGGATATTGGTCGGAATATGGTTGAGGGTCTGGATAGTGGGTGGTGATTTTAACTGCATTTTGCACCCTAGTGAGAAGAAAGGAGGAAGGAATCCTAATCTTCAAGATATGCTAAATTTTACTAACCAAGTTAGTGCTGCTAATCTATTTGATATTGGGTTTGAAGGTTCTCCATTTACTTGGAGAAGAGGTTCTCTTTATGAAAGGTTGGACGGAATCTTTACTAATCAACTCTGGATAGATATGTTTAGTCTTTCCAAAGTTAAGCACTTAGCTAGACTTGGTTCAGACCATGCTCCCTTGCTTGTTCAATTCTCTCATTTTATTAATACTAAACATCATGCTTTCAGATACTTAAATGTATGGTCTACTCACCCTACTTGTTATCAAGTTGTTAAGCATAATTGGATTCTCCCATCTAATTATTCTACTTGCTAATCCTTTATTGAAGTTATGGCAACTTCATAAGTCGATTGCTAAGGCTTTAATTAATTGGAATTGGACTGAATTTGGGAACCTTACATATAATATTCAAAAGCGAGAAAATTTGGTGGCCCGGGTTGAAATTGAAGTGGAAGTCGGGAGGAAAAGCGATAAAGATCTGCTGGAAGCTAATGATTCTTGCTGGTACGCATTGCTACAGGAAGAGCTCCTTCTTAAACAGAAAGCAGCAGTTAACCATTTACTTCATGGAGATAGGAATTCAAAATTTTTTCATGCTATAATTAAGCATAGAAGATCCATTAATACAATTCAAAGAATTAAATCTACTAATAATTGCTGGCTTTCTACTTCTCAGGAAATTGGGGATGATCTTCGTTCAATATTTTCAAAACCTTTTCTCTTATCAAGATACCAACTCCGATATCTTTTCTAATAAACTCATGCAAGCTGATTTGCGGTTGGCTAGGGAATTAAATCTATCTAGAATACCTAATGAGGATGAAATATTATCTTCCATCAATTCTTTGGACAGTAACAAGACAGCTGGTCCAGATGGGTTTACTCCTGATTTCTACAAGAAATTCTGGCAAATTATCAGGATGGATATTGTTGAGGCTATTAAGCTTTTCTTTCAGGGCATGGATCTTCCTAAGTATTTTGTATCCTCTTCAATTATTCTCATACCAAAGGATAAAAAGAAGGATTGTTGGCAGGACTTTAGACCTATTAGCATCACTTGACCTTTTCAAAAATCATCGGCAAGCTTCTTGTGGCTAGAATTCAGCCTCTTATGGATACTTTAATCTCCGAAAATCAATCAGCATTTGTTAAAGGAAGAAGTATTAGCGAAAATATATTGTTAGCTCAAGAAATGCTTACGATATTGATAAGCCTTGTAGGGGTTCTAATCTGATTTTTAAATTGGATCTTTCTAAGGCTTTTGATACTATAAGTTGGTCCTTTATTCTTAAAGTGCTTTATGCTAAAGGATTCGATTCGAGTCATTGTGGACTCATTTCAAGGTGGTTAAGCAATAATTACTATAGTGTTCTCATTAATGGTGAGAGCAATGGGTTTTTTCAAGCAGGTAGAGGCATTAAACAAGGAGACCCCCTTTCTCCTTATATCTTCATATTGGCTTTTGATTACCTTTCCAAGCTTCTTAATAATGTTCGAGATCACTCACCCTTATACCCGGTTTCAACACGGATCCACTCGACTGATTTCCCACCTTGCATTTGCTTGATGATGTCATAGTTTTCTGGAATGGTAGTAAGAATTCCATAAGATGTTTAATGAAGGTTTTGGATGAATTTGAAG
Source organism: Papilionanthe hookeriana x Papilionanthe teres (assembly GCA_022702705.1). Lineage (NCBI taxonomy): Eukaryota > Viridiplantae > Streptophyta > Magnoliopsida > Asparagales > Orchidaceae > Papilionanthe > Papilionanthe hookeriana x Papilionanthe teres. Next base: position 166,141,146 of record CM040422.1, on the reverse strand, counting down.
AGGTCTCCGGTATGACTTTTAACAAGTCCAAGTGTCATTTTTTGTTCGGTTCTAAATTTAATGTTAATACTAAAAAGTGGATAGCAGATTTCACTTGGATTTAGGGAGGCTAAATATCCTCTTAAGTATTTGGGTTTTCCTTTAATCAAAGGTAAACTTAGACATTCCCACTATGATGATGTGGTATCTAAAATTTACTGCTCAAATTCAATGTTGGACAAATTCATTTCTATCGAATGGTGGTAGAATCACTCTTCTCAAGAGTATTTTAACTACTTATCCTCTCTATATTCTTCAAATGATCAAGATGAAGAAAAGCACACAAAAATTACTGTCCATTATATTTAATAAGTTTCTTTGGGAAGGTCATCATAGACAAATGCATTGGACCAATTGGGATAAAGTTTGTAAACCTATTGCTAGTGGTGGGTTGGGTTTTAAGAGTTTTCAAGCAAATCGGCTTTTCCTTTTATTGCAAGCAATGGATTAACTTTAGAGCCAAGAACTCCTTATGGTCTAAGTTTTTGCATGGGAAGTACTTGTTCTAATATTCATCCTACTCAAGTACAATTGAAGAATGGGGATTCAAATCACTCGGAAGCAATTACCGAAAGTTAGAGAAGCGATTTGAACAACTTTTTGTATGGGAGCTTGGGGATGGGCAAATTCATTTTTGGAGGGATAAGTGGATTTTTAATGAGTCTCCGATTGATCTTAATATTCATCATTCCATTCATCATCCCATTCGAAAAGTAGCTGATTGCTTGGATCAATTCGAATGGGATACTGCTAAGCTTAGTAGTTGTATTGATTCACGCAACCCAAAAAGATTTTGAATATTCCTATTCAATCGGCCAAAAGAGATAAATTGGTCACAAAGATTCCACCTAATCAAAGCTTGTCTAATTTTCTATTTAGAGGTACCTGTTCTACTAATGATTGGGGAAGAAGCTATGGAATAAATTCTTAACACCTTCCATATCTTTTTCTGTTGGAGACTTTTCGGGAAGTTTCTTCCAACAGATGACATTCTAAAACTTAAGGGAATTCGTGGACCTTCGATTTGTCAATTTTGTCATGTTGATGAAGAATCCATTCCTCACATATTTATAAGGTGCTTTGTTGTTCAAGAGGTATGGAAATCTGTTTTGGATAATCTTGGGCTTTCTTCCAAATTTTTTTCATGGCTTAGTATTGAATTATGTTGGCAAGATTGGAAGGATTCTACTGATTATTACATTCCTCTTATTATCTTCTGGTTTATATGGATGGGAAGGAATGATGCTATTTTCAACAACAAGGATTGCTCTACCCAGCATATTATCAGGAATTGTTTAATTTATGTTCATAAGGCTAGACAAATAATTAATTCCCAGCAAATTCCTGTTATTAACAAGGTCAAGCTTGTTATTTGGAGATTACCTATGGCTCCTTGGGTTAAAATAAATTCTGATGGGAGTTTTTCTTCAATTGGTGCTGGAATTGGGGCTATTTGCAGGGATCATATTGGTAATTGTAATTGGTTTCTCTCTGCTCCTGTTATGGCAGATAACAGCCTTGAAACTGAAGTTATTGCTGCTTATTGGGGTCTCAAAGCTGCCTTCCTTAATAAGCATAATTATATTCATATGGAGATGGATTCATTGCTTTTAGTAAAGATGTTGTTGAATGAAGTTGCTGTTCCATGGCACATTCTTACTTGGGTCAATATGATCCTCAAGTTATCCTCCAAGCTAGTTGTTATATGGAGTCATATTCATAGAGAGGGGAATCAACCTGCAAATTGGTTGGCCAAGAGAGCTTCTTCTAGGAAGGAAATAATTTGTAACTCAAGCTCTTCTTCAGAATTTTTATCTTCTTCTTTTTCTTTTTTTAGAACTCTTTTACATGGGGACTTATTAGCCATTCCTCATGTCAGATGTTTTAAGACCTCCATTATTCAATAAAAGTTTTTTTGGTGAAAATATATATATATATATATATATATATATATATATTAAAGAAAGGTAATTCTATTCCCTCACAGAAAAACTTAATTTACAAGTCTGAGATGGGGCACTTGCAGGAGGTCCCCATGGAGCAAAAAAGAGAGGGGGGAGGAGGGGAGGATGAAACAAAAACTACTTGGGAGGTTAGACCCTGCTTGGCAAGCCAGTGAGCAGGTCTGTTACCTTCCCTGTAAATAAAAAAAAATACATTGACCAAGTTCATGAGTTGTCTGATTTTAGAAATCCAGATATTGTGGTGTCAAGCTGACAACTCCCCTTGCTCCAGAAGCTGGAGCAGAACAACAGAATCCACTTCCACCCACAGTGTGACCTAAAAGGCTCTTAAGGCAAACTTAAGGGCCCAATAGACAGTCTCCAATTCAGCTTCCAGAGCATCCACCACCACCATTGGGGCTTGGAAGAACAACAAGCACTGCCTAATGGAGTCTTTGAAGACCCCTCCAATTAAAGCTGCCCTATCCAAGAAACTCCCATCAGTATTAATTTTGATTGTGGAAGGCATAGGGAGTTTCCAAAATATAGTATAGATCCTTGGGGAGGCCCTCTATCCAACAACACAGTGAGTAAGAATGTTAGGGAAGGATTTATCTTGTATCAACATTTGAATAAACACAATGCAGTGGCTGACTACAGATGCCACAACACAAGGTTCTTCCTGATACTTAATTTGGTTCCTGGCCATTGACCGGGCGGACTTTTAATATTGCAAGAACTTATGAACTCAAATTTATACAAATTTATAATGATTTTGTAAAGTCCGAATATTCAACACAAGTATAAGTATCGTATCAAGTAATACAGTGCTCTAATAGAGTCCTGGTTATCGATCCCACAGAGAAGACACAATTCTTATAATAGATAATGTAATACTGAAATCCAATACTCAAATTGTAATTAAAGTTTAATGTTTACTTCTGCTGACAAGATGCAAAAAATAGTAACAATTAAGCAAACTACAATTACTTCTATTGTCTTTAAAATAGAATTAACTAACAGACACACACTAAGCTATGTATTTGAAAAGTTTTGATATATAAGAAAAGTATCTTTCCTTTTGCAATAAGAATTTGATGTGTGGATGATATGGATGATTATTTATGGTATTGTGCCAAATAGGAATATAAATGTTTCTTTACCCTCAAAAGAGTATCCCCTCTTCCAAGCATGAAAAGAATATTGACATATCCTAAGTTTAGTCACTAAATCTAATGCTAGGCTGGGATGATATTGACTGTCAGTACGGAGCTCCCACTCACCCTTCATTTGAAGGCTAACCTTCGAGTTTAGTTGCTAATCTTAGGACCAAATTGGGGATCTCAGTTTGTCAATCTGAAACCTCCAATTTGAAGTCCATCAAACACATTTTCCTATTTATTTGCACTCAATTCCCATGAACTACACAATTCATCTATGGACATTGAATGGATTCTTCATTATTATTGTAGGACACTAAATCCTTTCAGAGTTAATGTTCAACTACAGATTTTAATAATTCAATTGGCCGGATCGAAAAGTAAATCAAGTTTAAAATGAAAAACCATCACAATTTATTCAATACTTTAAAAGCACTTCAAATCCACATCAACACATCATCACATCTCTATGCAAGAAGAAAGACAAAGGAGACTACTCAGAATTCATAGAGAAGACCCAATAAAACATGAATTTTATATATAAAAGAAAAGTCATACAAATGAGAAAAGAAAATACAACTTAGCTCTTTCTCTTCCACAATGCAAATCCCTTGAAGTTCTTGAATCTTTTTCTCTCTTCTTTGCATCACTCAATTCCCTCTTTAGAATGAAAAGGAAGAAGCAATCTCTCACTTTACTCCTTCTCCTTCACTCTTTAGAGAAGAATCCCTCTCAAATTCTCACTTCTATAATCTTCTCTTCTAAACCTTAACAGTCATCACACACTCTAGTTTCCTAAACTCTACCCTAGATCTCCAGAATACACACTAGACCCAGACTATTTTCATCCAAAAACAGTTAATTACAAGTTAGAAATGAAATCCCAAGATTTTCCTTAGGCCTCCCTTAAAAAAGTCACCAAAATTCTTCAAATTTGAATTGCACCGACATTGGGCGTTGATGGCGCCCGATAGGGCTTCGGCGGCGCTCTATCGTCCGAATTTCTTCTGAGCTCTCGGGAAAATGGCACTGATGGCGCCAGCGGCACCATAAGCTGTTTTCCTCCTTTTTGCTCCTTTTCACTCCGAATTCGTTCCTTTTCGCTTCTTTTCGCTCCAATCACCTAAAATCATCATACATGCAACAAATTATGAAAAATACATTTTTTAAAGTACAAAAACATAAAAAATTGGTAAAATTATATAGAAAAAATATTATGTATTTTTGGTGCATCAACCATTTAAAAGAACCAAGCAGCAATTGATGGGACCACTCCAATCTTGGTAGAGAACCAATGATTCCAGTAGGTAGAAAGAACATCCCATTTGAACTCCTCACTTTGAACAAATAGTTTATTTAATAAACATTTCCATACTTGTTGAGAAAACTGACACCCAAAGAAGAGATGGGTCATGCATTCCTCTTCCTTAGAACAAAGCGAACATCTAGAAGGGGTTCTGAGTACTTTAAGCTTTAATATATCATCAGTAGGAAGGATCTTGAGAAAAACTCTCCAGCAAAAGAAGGACATGGATGGTGACCGATTCTTAGTCCATATCACCTTCCCCAGGGAATCTTGTCCCAAGTGAAGCATTTTACATAGACAACTTTGGTAAGGCTCTGACAGCAGTGAGTTTGCCAAAAGATTTTATCAGGTCTCCCTCTATCTAAAGGAAGACTGCTAATTTTCTGTACTGAAGGACCCTAGAGAAAGGGCTTAAGAAAGGAGGTTGACCAATTATTGCCAGACCATCAATCAAAAACTCTTAGATTGGGGTTTAGAGGTGCACTGTCAGGAAGAAGTCACTCCACGGGGCACCAATTATCCAACTAAAAATTGTTTTCCCCACAAACTAAATCCCAAAGGAATAAATATTCAGCTAAACTTCTGACCTGAAGCATTTTAACCCACAATTTGGAATCCCCCAGTTTTCTGATAACATGTGATGGATGGAGATCTTTGCAATACTTACCCAACTTGAATTTTTCTAATAAAAAGGATTGTGATCTGAACTTAATCTAGAGCTTACAAAGATTGACCTGCTTCAGCTGTGGAAGGCCCTTAAAACCCAGGCCCCCAGCCATAGTGAGCATAGCTACTTTATGCCAGGAAGTCGAATGCCTCTGCTGTATTTGCCCAGACCACAAAAACCTGTTGAAAGCCCTTTCCGGCTGAGTTTGAGTGTTTTTTTTCATGGTAGCCATTTGGAGAATGTAAGAAGGGAATGTTGTGAGAATACTCTTGAGAATGGTGATTCTGCCACTATTAGAGAGAAAAGACTGGGTCCAGCAGGAAAGATAGGAGTGGATTTTGTTGAGGATTTCATCAAATTGGCATTGCTTGGCTCTACCAGTAATCAGCTGTACACCAAGGTACTTTAAAGGGAGCTAGGTATGGGTGAAGCCAGTAAATTTTAAAGCCCATTGTCTGGTCTATGGATGCAATTTTTTGGCAAACAACATTTGACATTTAGCAGGATTGAAAACCATCCCAGAAGTGGATTCAAAAACATACAGAAAATGACAAACCCTCTTTATAGCATTCTTTTGGACATTGGAGAAGATCATGATGTCATCAGCATACACCAGGTGAGACACTGCCACATTTGATCTATAATTATACCAAGTGTAACCATAAGACATAAAGGTTCTGTTAAGAAATCTGGACAGATAATCCATGGAAAGGATGGAAATAGTTGGTGATAATGGATTCCCTTGTTTCAGTCCTCCAGAAGCTGTGAAAGACCCCCATGCTTGGCCATTTATCAATACAGAGTTATTGTTAGAGAGGAGCCATCTGTGGATGAGAGAACAGAAGCTGTTATTAAAACCTCTTGCAGCAAGGGTGTCAAGGATGAAATTCCAATCAATAGTATCATAAGCCTTCTTGATATCTAGCTTGTAGATCATGTTGCCACCTCTACAAGGTTTATCTAAATCTAGAAGTAGTTCTTGAGCAAGCAAAACATTGTCAGAAATAGATCTGCCCTTCACAAAAGCTGTTTGATTAGCACTAATCAAATGTTCCAGATGTGGCTGTAACCTTCCCACCAGGATTTTGCTAATTAGTTTGCTGAGAACTGTGGTGAAGCTTATGGGCCTAAAATGGTCCTATAAGTATATATATATATGTATATGTATGTATATGTATATATATATATATATATATATATATATATATATATATATATATATATGAGTTGTTAATTCCCTTACCCAATATTGCCAGAACCCAGTTTCATGTTGCTGCTTGTTGGATTGAAGAGACTTGGTCCATTCCTATTCTCCATCAAGTCCTGCAGGAATCTTTAGTAGCTCAAGTATCCAGAATCCCTTTTAATAGATCCCAACAGGATAAAATCATCTCGCAAAATGGCAAGCTGCATAGTCTTACCAAACATATCTATCTTAACATTCACTCTTGGGCTCCTGTTGCTTGGGGGACTCAGATATGGAATAATTTCCTCACCCCCTCTATGTCCTTCTTAATTTGGAGAATTTTCTATAGTTTCATCCCCACAGATGATATTCTCTAACTGAAAGGTCTAAGGGGACCTTCCAAATGCTACCTATGTGGCCAACAAATTGAAACCATCCAACACCTGTTTTTCTGTTGCTCTTTCTCTCAGGAGGTATGGACCAAGGTCACTGGCCTGTTTAACATCAATTCCATGCTGTTGGACTGGCATGATCTGTTTAACTATTGGCATTCTTGGCAGAAAGCAATGGTGGGTACAATTCCTTTTGTTATTGCTTGGTTCCTATGGATGCACATGAGTAGTGTGAAATTTGAAGACAAGTTAAGCAAAGTAGCCATTGTGGTGGGTCATTGTCACTCATGCATCTCCAAATTAGTCAGATTTAAGAAGTTCCCAAACATCCTCAAAGAGTCTCCCCCAGATTTACCCAAACAAACTAGAATTATAAAAATTGTGTAGACTGCTCCTGCATAACCCTTTCTGAAGATCAATACTGATGGTGCTTTTTTTGCTGTGGGGTCAGGAATTGGTGGTATTTTTAGAGATCACATGGGCCATTGTTTATGTTTCTTCCATGCACCTGTGGTTGTTGCTGACCCATTAGAGGCAGAGTTGGCTGCTGTCTATTGGGCAATTTCCTTTGCCATTTCCAACAATTGACAACACCTTAAAGTGGAGGGAGACTCTGCCTTACTGCTACAATATATGTAGGATGTTTTGCCCCCACCCTGGTACCATTCCCTCTGGATATACAGAATCAAGGCACTGATACATAACCAACAGATTCACTTTTCTTTTATTTTCTGGGAAGGGAACAGGCCGGCCAATCGCGGCTTTGAAGAAGGGGTCTAACCTCAGAGGAAGTTTTTGTCTCTTCCTCCCATCTCCCACAGCTGCTATTCCTGCTGCTGGCTGATTTGTTCCAGGCTCCCCATTTTAGAATTTTGAATGATTAGTACCTTTGGGTTTCAAGCATATATATACACACTTGTATATATATATATATATATATAGTTTTGATCTTTTAAATTAGGTGTTGGGTCACGTTACTTTTTATTTTCGAGTCCACTTTCTTTTCGATTTTATTTTGAGGGGAACTCCTCCACTAGTTTCTATTGTAACCATCTTTCAATTAACATGTAGGGAGCCTTAGTTGCTCCTTTCTTCAATATATATATATATATATATATATATATATATATATATATATATATATATATATATATATATATATATATATCGAACAAGAATATATATTTTTATATAACCATGATGGCTGGTGGTTATGCTCTGATAAAGTTTCGGGATGGCCGAAGTCTACAAATTTCTTGGTGGTGGAGAGGAGACCAGTTCATTTGTTGGAGTCACTGGACCACTGTTCCACTGGTTTCAAGGCTTGGGAAGCTACTGTAGTGGAAGTTTACTCCTTCCCGGGTTCTCTGATTTTGAATTTTTTTCTACTCTATTGAGTAGCGTCACTTGGTTCTGTTTTGTTAGCAGAGAATCCTTTCCCCATTCATGGCCTTTCCTATCGATGTGGAGATAAATGTACGATGAGCCAAAGCCACATATGCAGGTGTGGTGGGAAAAAGTAATGACAATTTTAAAAATTCCAATTTGTTAGTGTTCTCCCAAGTGCTTCATGATGCAATAGCTGGTAGAGGTTCCTACCCTTTCAAACATCCTTTAGGTGTTAAGGATGGGGCCCCTGCAATTATTTTCACTGAACATGAACTCAACATGAACTGAACACTCTTAATGATGAAGTGAAATTTACCCTCATTGGGAAGTTCACGTTGGGACATCCTATAATGAAACTTGTTAGAAACTACTTTAACTCATTGCATTTTATTGGAGCATGGAAAGTAGGAGTTTTGGATGATAGACATCTATTAATCCAACTATTTACTGAAGAAGACTATGCTAGATTGTTTGCTAAACAGTCTATCCTTATTGCAAGGATTGATATGAAATTACTGAAGTGGACCCAAATTTTGACCCAAGAAAAGACCCCCCTGTGGTACCTATTTGATTTAAATTGCCTGGACTCCCCTTCAGGTAATTCAATCAAAATGAATTATTCAAAAATGCCAAAGCACTTGACACTCCATTGAAATTGGATGCCCCTACCTACAATAAGTCTAGACCTGCTGCTTCTAGAATACTTATAGAGAGGGATATCACCCTTTCTGAAGTGCACAAAATTTGGATTGGTTCAGAAATTAAGCAAGCTTGGAAGGAGGTGGTGATGGAGCAAAGGCATTATTATTGTCACCATAGTAGAATGTTTTGGCATACCAGACAGAGATGCTATAGAATCCACCCACCAGCTAAAAGAACCCCAGCCCCCACCCCAATTTCTCTAAGGGAACTATTAGGGTCTCTGCAGGGGAGCATTCTGCTCTTCCCTATATGGACCAAGAACCTGGTTGTGCTGTCGACCCTTCAGGGACTCCTTCGCTAACCACTAAAGATAAGGAAACTTCTGAGGTTTTGTGCAAAAAAGAACTTGAGGTGGTGACTATGGTCACCTTCTGTCAATCCACTGACTCACCTCTTAGGGTTGGGGGTGGGGAGGCTGATGCTACCTTGGAAGTCTTAACCCCATTAAAAGATATCATTATTGATATGCAAAACACAATGGAAGAAGATTGGCATATTCAAAATTCAAGGAAGAAAAGGAAAAATAAATCTGAACTATAGAAGCTATTATAGTTCACTCCGCCTCAGTGGTTGAAGCTCCTTTGGTTGGCTCATCCTCTAAGCCTGTTAGAAGAAGGACTAGATCAAGATCCCAGCCATCTCTTCACCCTCCTCATCAGTATGATTAACTTCCTATGTTGGAATATTAGGGGAATTTCTCATCCCTTATCCATCAAAAGACTCCTTTCCCTCAATATAAAGCAGTGGGAAGTAGAAGACTTCATTCACTCCGATCCTTTTCTCCTTTCTACTCTCTACTCCTACTCTTAATAAAAACTCTCACAAAATAAAAGTAAAATACTGTAAAAACTCTCTTCAAAATGCAAGTGGAAGAGCAGTGGAAGAATAATAAAAAGACCCTTCAAAATGCAATGGAAGAGCATTTAGTCATTCCTAATACTCTCTTTAAATAGTAAACCAAAAGGTGCCTTAGTGTCTCTTCACAATGTGCCTAGATTCGATGTATCTACCAAGGAATGCACCCCTTCATTTAAACTTGCCGCCCAAAGGAAGTTATGGTATTTACCACCAAGAGTTGCATCCCACCCCCTTTGAAATTGGCGCCAAATACATGAAGATTTCGATTTTTAACTGTGGCGGCTAAGTGCCGGCCCAGCGGCGCTTAGACGCCAGTGCCAAAATGTTGATTTTTCATTATTTTTGGTCCAAATTTGATCCAATTTTTCTCCTTTCATCATGAACATCCATTTTCATCATACCTGCAAGAAAAACACAAAATACCTTCCCTTAATGTGCAATATCATTAGAAAAAGGTATAAAAATGTGCATAAAAATACTATATATTTTAGGTGTTTCACTTGACTACCTCTCCAAGATGCAGGATAGGCAAATACTTCCCCATCACTATGCCAAGTATCATAACAAAGCTCACTTCCCTATTTCCCATCTAATCTATGCAGATGATATCCTGATATTCTCTAGAGCCACCAAATTGGCTGTCAAGCTTGTTAACTCTTTCTTGGAGAAGTTCCAGCAGTCTTCTGGGATGTATCTAAACACTGAGAAATGTGATATGTTGTTCAGCAAGAAGATCCCCACTGAAAATAAGTATTAGATCCTTGAATTCACCAACTTTAATGAAATTCAGCTACCTTTCAACTACCTCGGTGTTCCTCTACTCAAGGGCAGAACCAGATTATCCCACTTTGATGGTGTACTGAGCAAGATATCCTCCCAACCCTCCTGTTGGTCTAACTCATTCTTGTTCAATGGAGGAAGAATTACCTTACTTAAAAGTATCCTCACCACCTTCCCATCTTATATCTTGCAAATGACCTCCATGAAGAAAAAGCACCAGAATCCAACTTGAGAGAATGTTTGACAGGTTTATGTGGTCAGGCCAGAGAACTCAACTCCACTGGGCTAGTTCGCAAAAAAGTGCTATGCCTACAATGGCTGGGGACCTTGGTTTCAAAGCACTCCTCCAGTTGCAACAAATCAACCTGTGTAGACTCTGGCTGAAGTTCAGGTAGCAGTCATCTCCTTAGGCCAACCACTTGATGACGAAGTATTGTAAATGCACCCACTCCATGTTGGCTAAAAGAAAACTAAGAGATTCCAAGCTTTAGGTCAACCTTTTGAAGGTAAGACATCAAGCTGAGAAGCTGTTTCTCTGAGAATTAGGTGAAGGCAAGATCTGCTTTTGGCTGGATAGTTGGTGCCCTCCTGAACTTCTGATCCCCACTTCTGGAGAGGCTGATTTAAATCTCCATGTCCAGGACTGCTGGGATGGTGACATATGGAACACTGAGAAATTAAGCATTATTCTGAAGGAAAATTCCCTGGAACACATGAACCAGATTCCTTACAATAGGACCAAACCTGATAGAATTAGTTGGAAGAATCACCACTCTTCAAGCATCTCCAAAACCATTTTCTCCAATCTATATCAATGGGAAGGCACCCATTGGGGTGAAAATATCTGGAATAAATTCTTGACTCCCTCCATGTCTTTTCTGTGTTGGAGAATCTTCCACAATTTCCTGCCCACTGATGACATCCTCAAGCTAAAGGGGCTGAGAGGACCTTTCAAATGGTGTTTGTGCTCCCAAGAGGAAGAATCTATACCACACCTCTTCTTCCAATGCTGCTTTTCCCAGATGATTTGGAAGGAGATCACTAAAAATTTTGTTATAGAAACCACTCATCTGGTTTGGCACTCCTTCCAACCCACTTGGAAAAGCGGGCATCTAGTTGGCCTTGGGCCCATCCCTCTCCTGGTGTCCTGGTTCATCTGGATGACTAGAAACAAAACCAAATTTGAAGACTCCTCCAACACTGCTCAAGAGGTAAGCATGTTCTGCCTCTCTCTTCTATACAAAATGATCAAGCAAAAGAACTTCCCCAACATTTCCAAGGTCAATCTGCAACAAACCAGCACCAGATAAACTCTGGTCCCAGTGCTTTGGCAACCCCCTTGGATAACATACTTAAAGCAAATACTAATGAGAGCTTTGCTTCTGGGGAGGCTGGCATTGGGGGCATTTTTAGGGATCACCTGGGACAGTGCCAACTATTTATCCATGCTCCTATTGAAGCTAAAGATGCACTTGAAGCTGAACTTGCTGTTGCTTTTTGGGCTATTAAGTTGGCCAACTTGCACAATTGTAAAAATATAATTGTTGAAGTAGAATCCTCCAATTTAAGTCAGCTAACTGAAGATGACAACAATTGTGCTTGGCACCATGCTTATTGGAACAAAAAAATTCAAGATCTGAGGAAGACTGTGGAGGTGCATTTCACTTTTATCTTTAGAGAAGGCAACAAACCAACCAATTGGCTGGCCAGATGTGGTCTCAACTCTTCTGAGGTGGTGGTCTCCTCTTCCCCCCACCTTCCCTTTCTTTTCTGATGAAAGGTGAACTCCTGCAAGTTCCCCATTTCAGACAGACTGAGCAGCATGTCTAAAGATGCTCTGGAATTGGAGAGCCTACTCTTATCTTATCCTTGCTGGTGTACAATGTATTAGTGGGTTTTCATTGTCTTTTGTTATGGTGTGGAGTTATTTTTGGGAGGTGGTCCTTGGTATTTGTGGTGGCCCACCTCTCCTTTCCCCTTTTGTAACCCTTTCTCATAGTAACTTGTAGGGAGCCTTGTTTGTGCTCCTTTCTTTAATATATATACATATATATATATATATATATATATATATATATATATATATATATATATATAGAGAAATCAGGTGGTAATTTTATTTCATCAAAGCTAAAGGTACAAGATTTTTGGATATTAAATTTTACTATAAAAACCCTAAAAATTACATCACACACTTATAAGGGTTCCATCACTAGAAGTAAAACCCATACAAAAAGATCTAAAAAATAATTACTAGTATACCATAAAAAGGCCAAAAAAGAACTTCAAAACATATACTCTGATCCTATGGCTCTGTCAAATATCCTCCCAAATAATTGCATATGAACATGTTCTAAGGTTACATACACCGAGATAAAGAAAAGAATGCAACAAATGAAGGACATACCTTGAGGTGATTCACTCCCAGATTTGAAGCTTTTTCCAAACAATTGCATATGAATTTGTACCAAATAAACATATAAGAAGACAAGAAAAGGAAACCAACAAATGAAAGACATCAAATGGGTGATTCATACCGAAAATATCCATATTAAACTTAGAGTGACTATTAATATTCAAAATATTATTAAAACCTCTCATCATGATATAAAAATGATATATTTTTGCTTTCGACTTGATCCTACTCATGAAGAGCTAAATAAAGATGATGTTAGTGGAAAACTAAAAGAACAGTCACTCTTGATGAGTGACTTTAGCAATATTTTGGATAAAAACAATTTAAGTACTTTCTCTAGCCACTCATCAGACAAGGCTGACTAAGATCTGTAAGTTACTCCAAACATTCCATGTTGATATATTTGATTTTAGAATCACTTGATTTGAGTCAACAAAATTTTTTAAGCTTAGTTTTTCCTTCTTTTTACCATGTAGATTTCTATTTTTAGTTCTGATAGTTTGCAGATTACACTTCATATTTTGTTTGTACCATCATTTTATAGGTTACGTACATTTATAGTTGTTGTAGTTTATTGCTTGCATTTACAGTTTTGCCTTATTTTTACTGTGAATATTTCTATTCTTTGTTTCGGTAGTTTATAGATTGAACTTTACATTTTGTCCATACATTCATCTGATGTTATTACTTATACTTTATATTGGTATAGTTTTTAGTATGTAATTTGTAGCTTTTCATTCTTCTTAGTATATAGATATTTATTTTCAATTTTAGTTGTTTATTAAAATTGATCCTCTCATTCTAGCAAGAAAAATAAATGAGGTATATAATCTATGATATCTTGATAGAGTAAGAGATAAACTTTACTGGGAAATAATCATGTAAAGAAAACCTAGAGTGACTTGATATTCAAAATACCTTTGAGCCCGCTCATCAATATATATAAATGATAGATTTATGTATTCCACTTGATCATACCAACTAAGAAGTAAATATGGATGATGTTAGTAGCAAACACCAAGAACAATTACTCTCAATGATTATAAATCTGGAAATTTTTTTTGATGTACAAATTTAAGTACATCCTCTAGCCACTTACCAGACGAGACTGACTAAGATGTGTATGTTGCTCCAAACACTACAACTTGATATTTTTGATTTTATAAGCACTTGATTTGATTCAACTTACTTTTGTAAGCATAGGTTTGCTCATGGTTTACTGCGTAGATCTCTTCTTTTAGTGCTGATAGTTTGTATATTACACTTTATATTTTATTTGTAATTTTATCTAATATGTTATATTTATAGTTGTAGCTGTTTATTTCATGCACTTTATAGTTTTTCCTTCTTTTTACCGTATATATTTTTATTTTTAGTTTTAATAGTTTGTAGATTACACTTTACTTCTTGTCCATACTTTCATTTATTATTTTTACTAATATTTTATGTTGTTATAGTTTGTTTCTTGCAATTTAGAGTTTCACCTTATCCTTATTGTTTAGATGTCTTATTTTAAATTCCAGTATTTTCTATAGTTCACTTTCCAGTTTGTCCATACTTTCATCTAATGTATTTTACTTTTATTTTTTAGTTAGTTTTTTATTAAGCTTAATATTATGATAATATTTATGTTTAAATATATGTGCATTAAGTAATTTTACTTTTCTTATTCTAGATGGCTTTTGGAGGTAAGGATAGTCTCCCTCTTCCGGGGGGGGGGTGGACATAGTCTATGTAAATACCAAATGAAAGTCCTCCTTACCTGATGTAACTGCACTATTGTAGAGATGAGCACTGCCTCTATTGATTTTCACCTTAGCTAGTAGTGTGGTCAAGTCATTCCCTACATTCCTCTACTTCAACAACATTAGATTCACCACACACACCAGTTTATTGATTTTTTTCATTATGCTAACTACATCACCACTTTGACTAGAGGTTCATCAACATCGATTGAAGGTCATACTACTACTTCCACTACAAAGGCATCAGAAAGCACGTACACCACTTATAGCTCAAGCATGCGGGACTGATTTAATATTTTCTAGATAGTGGTGCTTTTACTTTTTATTTTTCAATTTAATATAAAAATAATTATATCTTGTTTTCATATTTTATCCCACTAAATAGGTCATTCTTGATATTAATGACATTGCTTAGAGCAAGTATGATGCTCCATATTTATCGTAGAAGGGGATCTTGATAGCTATTTAAGATATGTGGTTTCAAGAGTTTGAGTTATATACATTACTGCATGTAATCTTAAGTTATATATATATATATATATGCCTAAATTTTCAAAAGGTTTGGGATTTAAAACTTTGCAGTAGATTATGGATATAAACATGTTGAAACTATGGTACTAATTTAGATCCGGGAATTCCTTATGGGCCCAATTCATGCATTTTAAATACTGTTATTCTTCTCACCCTTCTATTGTTCAATGAAAAATTGGAGATTCCAGACTTTGGAAAACAATACTCCAAGCTTGACAAACTGCTTCGAATTTCATTTTTTGGGAAGCGGGAGATGGACAAATTTCGTTCTGGCATGATCACTGGGGCACTTCTAACACTGTCAACCTCCCTCACTCCCCTAATGTCACTAATCTTCTGGTCTTTAATCTCTGGGACAATGGCAGTTGGAGTATTATTAAGCTTAGAGAACTTTTGGGTGATATTGATCCACTAATTTCTCAGAGTCCCATCAAGGTTAATCTTAGGGACAATCCTATTTGGAAATTTCACTCCACTCATAATATCACTAAAGCTCTTTATTCCAATACATATATCTATCATAAATGACATTGGAGTAAGTATATTTGGAACAATCTCATCTCTCTCTCTATTTCCTTATTCCTCTGGAGATTTCTGCACTCTCTTTTACCATTAGATGATATTTTGAAATTGAAGGGGTTAAAAATAGCTTCTTACTGTTACATATGTAAAAGGGATGTTGAATCCATATCTCATCTTTTTTATGACTGTTACTTTTCAAAGGAGATTTGGCACACATTGGGTCATCACATTGGTTTATCTTGGCCAAGGAATTTTTATTTGAACAGTATTTTATCATGTTGGTAGGAAGCTTCACACCTCCCTTCTAAGTTAAATTAATTTTCTTTAATTTTCCTTTGGTTCATATGGTATGCTAGGAATGGTTATAAGTTTAATGATTCACCCCCTTCCCCTCTTGCCACTGTTTCCTTCATCTTAGCTAATTTTAAGAAAGCTTTTAAAGATTTGCCTGTGGGGAGTCATATTTCTCCTAGAACCACACTGGTTAAATGGCTTCCCCCTCCTATTGGTTGGATGAAAGCCAACATTGATGGGAGTTGGAATACAACTGTTGCTTGCACTGCTGCATCTTCAGAAATTCTGCGGGCACTTGTACTTTGTTCTTTGCCTCACTTGTTGTGGCTTCTACTCCTCTTGAAGCTACGACTTGGGCTCTTTTATTATCCCTAAAAGTTTTCATAATCTATAACTTTTCTTTTCTGATTATTGAGATGGATTCTCAACTACTTTTTAATATTCTTACAAAAACCACCATCCACCTTGGTTTTTACACTGCTTACTGAGAATATTTTATGGTTTAGTGGTTGATAATCATTAACATATTCAATTTTCCTTCATTATGAGGGAAGGAAATAAGCCTGTTGACTGGCTTTCTTAACAAGGATATGATCATATACTTATTGGTACCAAACCTCCTCCTATTGTAAGCTTACTTAAATGGAGATCTTATGGAGTCCCCTTACAGTCTGCCTTAATGTTGTTGATTGCAAATGTTTTTTTATCCTAATTATATCACTTATTTTTTGGCTTTTGATTTTCTTCTTCTGCCATAGTTCCATTCCTGCATGGTTTTACACTGCCTGGATGCTGCCATTTGGTTTCCTGGAGTCTTGATATGCATGGTTTCATGTCTCCTGGAGCAGCTGGTTGTTCCCGTTTTTTCTGGTTTTCTGTACCTTCTTTTGCTGACATGCAAGCTATATTTTTTGGATCCACCTGCTATAGCTGCAAGGTGAGGTTGCAGGTTTGATGATTGGCAAGTTTCTTTCCTGTCTGCTGGAGCTTATGTTGTCTCGTGTGCCTCTCTATGACGCCTTTGTCTGTCTTTTGTTGCTTTTTCTTTTGATGGTCCATATCTGGTGCATGTTTTTTTCTCTTGGTTTCCTCTCTTATCTACTTGGGAGCTCTGTCTTCATGCTCTACTATCTGAGGCTTTTTGGTACTACTGAGGTTTTGCTGGATGCATGGCTGATTGACTCTGGCTCTTTTGCCTGCACATCTTGTCACTGAGGTGTTATTTCTCATTTTGGTATACTTGTATATTTCCTTATACTTGTATTTTTTTGGATATTTTTTTGGTGTGATTTGTAATGTGGCTGGTGGAACTTCTAAGGGTGAGTTAAATTGTATTTTTGTGCTTTTTAGACTGGGGATCCACCATCCCTCCCTTTTTTTACCCAATTTTTCTATATCAACACGTAGGGAGCCACAAGTGCTCTTTCCCCTAATTAATATCTCTTTTTGAGCCAACCTGTGCTCCCTATATATTTAATAAGCAAAAAAGTACAAAAGTGATGAGAAGAAGGATACCCCTCTAAAACCAAAACATAATATTTAACAACCTATGGGTTCCTTCTTCAACTACAACTCCACACAAAGGAAAGCAAAAAGATGGTAATATTAACACCCAACCTTAAAAATAAACCAAATGTGTATATATCAGCGTATAATTCTTCAATAGATAAATTTAGCTGGTCTCAATTTTGAGGTGGGGACAGCAAGTAGATCTTCACCAATCAACAGTTTAAGATAGGGAGGAGGAGTTGTAGAGAGGGCCACTGAAAAGGAGTGTGATCCAAAATGAGCTAACCAATCTGCAGGTTTGTTCCCCTCTCTATAAATGAAGTTGAAACTGAACTCGAGCTGGACTTAAGATGATGAATCTTCTGGACCCAATGTGAATGGTGCCAGGAGGTGGGGATGTCAGATTTGAGCAGTTGGAGTAGGACTTGAGAGTCTCCTTCCACAATTAAAGATGTCCATTGGTTTCTAATGGCCAGCTTAAGTTCCCAGTAGACAACAATTAACTCAGATTCCAAAGCATCAGATGCAGTTATGGGGTCATGGAAGAAAAGTAGGCAAGCACCCGAATGATTTCTGAAAATGCCCACCATGCCAGCTCCCCTCTCACTGAAGCTGCCATCAGTATTAACTTTAAGGGAATGATTGCTGGGGGGAGCCAAAACACCTGGATAATCCTTAAGGGATTAGTTTTATGGATTGTACGGATAGAGCAGATGTTGGGAAATTTTTTGTATTTGATGAGTTTGTGCAGATTGGTAAGGCAGTTTCTGGCCACTCACTTCACACAAGGAGGATTTCCCTCAAAATAGCATGATTTATGGACATCCAGATGAACCAAGCAGTGTATAAAGGGCTGGCACCAGCTCCTAATTTATGCCAACCAGCCCAGCAGGTAAAGATGTTATCCCATTAAAGTTGTTGAGAATTCATAGTGAGGGAGTTGAGCAAGGTATTCCAGAATTTTCGGGAAAATTGACATGCAAAGAACAGATGGGGGATGGATTCTTTAGCATTGAAGCATAATCTGCAGCATGAAGGGCCCTGAGTCCCTTCAGCTTAAGTATATCATCTGTGGGGAGGAAATTCTTAAAAATTCTCCAGCAGAACAGATTCATGGAAGGGGGAAGATAATCGTTCCAAATGTTATCCCCCAGGGAACAGTCTCCCATTGGAAAAGCTCAGAGTATATGGCCTTGGACAAACTCTGGTTATGTTGTGCTTGCCAGACAATTTGATCAGCCTTGCTTCGATCAAACTGCACAGTAGCAACCTGACTAACAGATGGAGCCTTTAGAAGGGTCTGAAGAGTGGGTAAAGACTAACTGTCCCCATCCCAACAGTTAGCCACCTATAGATTAAAATTAAGATTAGTGTTGCATGGTTTCAGCCACTCAGTTGGACACCAGTGATCTAACCAGAAATTTAGTTCCCCTTTGACAAGGTTCCATAGATACATATGTTCAGCTAATTGCCTGATCTTAAGCATGACCACCCATAATTTTGAGTCACCCAATTTTTTTGATACCTGAGAGGGATGTGAGTGCTTATAGTATTTTCCACACAAAAACTTGGCCCAAAGAGAATCCTGGGATCTGAACTTTGGCCATAATTTACATAGATTAACTTGAATAATCTGCTGAAGCCCATTGGAACCTAGACCTCCTACCCAAGCATAGCCACCTTTTGCCATGAAGCCCAATGAATTTGGTTTCTTTGACCTGCCTAAAGAAAATGATTGAAAGCCCTTTTAAACTGCAGTTTGGTACTTTTCTTCATAGTAGTCATTTGCATTGCATAGGAGGGAAGTGTGGTGATTATGCTCTTAAGCAAAGTAAGTCTGCCTCCATTAGACAAAAAAATATGAGTCCAGTTGGCTAGGTAATTACTAACTTTATTTAGTATCTCATCAAAATGATTATGTTTGGTTATGCCAGTAGTTAACTGCACTCCAAGGTATTTCATAGGGAGTTGGGTGCAAGAAAAACCAGTATAATTGAGGATCCAGTGCTTAACCTCCAGAGATATCTTATTGGGGAAAATGATTTGGCATTTTGCAGGGTTGAAAGACATACCTGAATGTGTTTGAAGCAACAGTAGACTTTTGTAGATATGCTTCACAACATTTGTAGTAGCAATTGAGAAGATCATAACATCATCATCATAAATGAGATGGGAGATTAGAAGATTGGATTTGTTATGTTACCTTATGGAGTTATGAGAGCTTAGTTGATGATTCAGCATTTTAGAAAAGTAATCCATTGCCAGAATAAAGAGAGTGGTAGAGAGTGAGTCCCCGTGCTTCAGCCCTCTAGATGCAGTGAAAGGACCCCAATAGGAACCATTAATGAGAATGGAGTGGGTATTGGTATTTAACCATATGAGAATTAAATTACAGAAGTCTCTGTGGAAGCACCCAATAGTAAGTATATCCATAATGAATTCCCAATTGATAGTATCATAGGCTTTCTTTATATCAAGCTTATAGATTAGATTTCCCTCCCTGCAATGCTTGTTCAGACCCAACAGAAGCTTTGGGCCAGAAGAATGTTATCTGAGATTGATCTTCCCTTGACAAAAGCAGTTTGGTTCTTATAGATAAGCTTGCCCAGATGTGGTTGAATTCAAGAAACAATGATTTTGCTAATGGCTTTACTTAGTACAGATGTGAGGCAGATGGGTCTAAAATGATCCTAACTTCTTTGATCATTGTTCTTGGGAATGAGAACAATGTTAGAAGAGCTGAAATAGTGCGGGATATCCACACCTTGGAAGAAACTAGTGATTGCTTCCATGATCTCCTGCTTAATAATGGGCCAGGCCTTCTTATAAAAATCTACAGTATACCCATCAGGTCCTGCAGTTTTAGAGTTATCAATAGAGTTAAGGGCTTGCCAAATTTCATTTTCAGTGGGAGGAGTGGTTAATATCAGGATGCGGGTGTACTAGTAATGATCCTGAAAATATGAAGAAATTATGGGAACTCTTTCCACTGAAGGCTGTTCTACCAGATTTTTGAAATAGTAAGTAGCACTCCTACCAATGTCATTGTTATTAGACATCCAAATTCCAATCTCCTACTGAATGCAGTGGATTGTATAACATTTCCTTCTGTAATTTATATATGCATGATAAAATCTGGTATTTCTATCCCCTTCAGTAAATATGTTGAGTGAAACCTTCTGTTTGAGGAACAGATCTTGAATTTCAATGGTGTTGAGCAGTTTTTCTTATGCTGCCATAATCTAATGTTTAGGAGCCCCCTCAGACTGAACTTGTGACTCCAGCAATTGGACTTCTTTCTCAGCCTCTTCAACTGTAGTAAACACATTTCCAAGTTCATTCCAGCCCCGTCTTCTGAGCTCTTTGCTGAGTTTCACATGGAGCAAACACAATTTAATCCAGGGATCACTATGGGCCGCACCTCTCCATTGGGCAGAGATAAGTTGTAAGAAGGTGGGATGGGTAGACTAGATGTTTTGATATCTAAAGGAGGGACTAGTGCTTCTAGGTGGAGGAGCTGAAATTGTTAAAAGCATGGGTCTGTGGTCAGAATTTGCAAGCGAAAGGTGAGTGACAAAAGTGAGTAGAAAATGGGAGTTCTAATGATCATTAACCGAAAATCTGTCCAGCCTCTCCCAATTATGACCTCTTTTCCATGTGAATTGAGGGCCCCTAAACCCCAAGTCAAAAAGGCCAGCAAGATGAATATTGGCAATACAGTTAAAATCCCAACCAACAATCCATGGCTCTTTCCCCTTATATATATATATATCTATGTATTTTTCATTCAATAAAAAAGGTTACATACATCTGAGAAAGGGAATATTAGTCAAATCCCCTAATAGTAAAAGCCTTAGAGGCTCAAAAGGTGTAACAGAAAAAACTGTATTACTAGTGGATGCAACATTTTTGGCCGAACAATTAGTAGGTTGATTACCCTCTCAAAATATATAAGACCATTTAAGTGTAAAAAAACCAAAAGTATAGAGAATGGTTCTGAGAAAATAGACCAAATTCCAGGGAGGAGGAGAGAACCCCTGTAGAATATTAATCGATTGTTGTGAGTCAGATTCTATCCAAACATAATTATAATTGAGTGCTTTAGCAGTAACAAGTGCCCAGTGAGCAGCCTGAAGCTCAGAATCCAAAGCTGATGAAGAGACAGTGGGTGCATGAAAAAACCACAATAAGCCGACCCGGAGTTTACGCACATAGCACCTATACCAACAGATGAAGGGGTAAAACTGCCATCAATATTGATTTTAATCCATGGCATGGAAGGTAGGGACTATCTCAGCAAAACAGTTTTTCTTTTGGTGGAGCATTCCAGCAATGAGTGTTTGTTTATGAAGCTACAACAATTAGCCACAATAGTATTAATCAGACAAGGTTTGTTTTCATACTTAGCTTGATTTCTGGCCATCCATACAAACTAGCAAAGGACTAAAGGAACTTGGTACCACTGCTCATCTTTCCAGTCCTCCCAGCAAGCCTCCAAGGATATCCATTTATATTTAAGTTGAGTTAAATTTAGTTGATGTAACACAGCATTCCATACTTGGTTAGTGACATCAATTTATGAAAAGATGAGAGACAGTTTGTTCATGAGAATGGCATAAACAACATCTAGAGGCAATTCTCAGCCCTTTTAACTTCAAGATATCATCCAATGGAAGATACTTATGAAATAATCTCCAACAGAAAAGGACATAGATGGAGACAATAGCCTGGTCCAGATCTTCTCCCCCCAATTGGTGTCAGACCATGAAGTGAAAGAATTGTGTATCATGTTGTTAAAGGATTGTTTGTTAGATTGCTTCAACAAAATTTTATCAGGTTTATTTGGTTCAATAGGGATGACAAGGATCTGCTGCACACTTTCCTCATCCAACACCTCACTCAGAAGACTAACATTCCACTGGTCCTCCACCCAGAAATCTGAAACTGTAAGATGATGATTTATCTCATTAGTGAAATTTAAATGACCATCTGGAATCCAATTATCATAATAAAAATTTACATCCCCGGCTCTAACCTCCCAACAGAAGAACTGGTTAGCGATTTACCTCACTTTCAGCAAACCTTTCCAGTGTTTTGAATCCCCCAGCTTTGGCAAAACTACATTTGGATGTGATTTCCTGCAATACTTCTCTTTTAAGAATTTAGCCCACATAGTATCTCGCCTTTTGAATTTGATCCATTCTTTACAGTAAAAAAGGTGGTTCATCTGTTGGAAGCTCTTGATGCCCAAGCCCCCAGCCTTTATAGGTTTACAAAATTTATTCCACACAGTCCAATGGTGTTGCTTGGACTGACCCTCCCAAAGAAATTTGTTGAAGATAGTTTCAATCATCTCTTGGGTACTTTTTTTCATTCTAACCATCTGCATGGTATAAAGAGGGAAGGTTGATAAAATACTTTTTAGCAAAGTTAATCTACCTCCATTCGACAAGAAAGTATTGGTCCAACAATTTAAAGTTGATGTGATCTTGTGTACCACCTCATCATATTGGGACTGTTTTCTCATGCCTTTGATCAACTGCACCCCTAGGTACTTTAAAGGAAGTTCAGCAGCCGAAAAGCCAGAGAACTCTTTCACCCACTGCTGGTGTTTATACCTTTTCCCAGCCAAAAACTGACACTTCCTTCTATTGAGTTTAAGACTAGCTACCTTGGATAAATGTTCTGTCAATTGGATAGGTTTTCTGATAGCTTGCTTACTCCCATTAGTGAAACTAATTACATCATCTGCATAGGCCAGATGACTAATAATTTGGGAGAAGCCATGGTTAAAATTTAGTTAGGGGTAGTGATTATGAGCAGAATTAATAATCCTGGAAAAATAGTTAAAGGCCAAAATGAAAACAGTTGGGGAAAGACGATCACCTTGCTTTAACCCCCTTTCTTCTTTAAAAAAACCAAAGCTGCTACCATTAACAAGGACACTATAAAAAGCACTTGAGAGCCATCTCTAAATTAAATTACAGAAGGAGGGATGGAAACCTTGAGCTTTAAGCACCAGATCTATAAAATGCCAACTGATAGTGTCATAAGCTTTTTTGAGATCCAACTTAAAAATGATGTTTTGTCCCCTACATCCCTTATCAATATCCAGTAACAACTTCTGAGCAAGCAAGCAATTGTCAATGATGTTTCTCCCTACACAAAAGCAGATTGGTTAGAGCTAATCAAATGATTAAGATGAGGTTGCAATCTCCCCACTATTATCTTGCTAATGATTTTAGAAAAGGTAGAGGTGAGACTAATAGGTCTGAAATCTGCCAAGCTTGATTTTTGAGTATCCTTTGGAATGAGAGCAATGCTAGATGCAGAAAAATACTTTGGTAGATCAGTTCCTGAGAAGAAAGATTGAACAGCCTCAATGAGGTCAGTGCTCACAATGTCCCAAGCTTTTAGGTAAAAAGTTGAGGTGAAGCCATCAGGACCAACAGTCCTATTTCCATCAATACTTTTTAAAGCATGCAGAATTTCCTTTTCAACAGGGAGTAAAGTCAAGTTAAGCTGATGTACATAGGCATAGTTTCCTATAAAAACCTCAGCAAACAAAGAATTTGATGATGTAGGTTGGGCAGCAATCATAGATTGAAAGTACAGTACAACACTTTGTGAAATAGCCTGTTGAACAATAACCCAATTACCAACAGAATCCTTGATTCTAAGAATAACATTAGTCTTCCTCCTGTGTTTAATCATGGCATGGAAATACTTAGTGTTCCTGTCCCCAAAAAGATATCTGTTAACACCAGCTTTTTGTTTTAAAAAATTCTCTTCCCTTTCCAAAGTTTGTAATAATTGAGTATGAGCAGAAATCAGATCTTGATCCTGATTCACACCCTGGTCTTGATTAGCTTCCAGCAATTGCACTTTAGTATCAGCATCCCTTACTTGTTGAAACATTTTCCCAAAGCTGTGCTTATTCCAATTCCTTAAATGATAAGCCACATTTTTTTGTAGCCTCCAAAGTTTATTAAGTGGATTGCAGATGGGGTAATCTGGAACTCTCCAAGCTCTTTTCACCTCCTCTAGGAAGTTAGAATGATCATTCCAAACATTGAGAAACCTGAATGGGGAGCATCCCTTATAAGGGCGAAAGGAAATCTGAATCAAAAGTGGTGAATGATCAGAAGTGGATCTGTGCAGATGAAAAACTTGAGTAATGGGAAACATGTTCAGCCAGGAATCATTAGCCAAAATTCTATCAATTCTCTCTAATAATTTACCCCTCTGCTCGGTAAATGGAGACCCAATGAAGCCCATATCAAACAATCCAGCTGTAGTTATATTCTGTGAGAATTGCAACATGGAGTGAAGATCATGAGTTCTGCCACCTTTTTTCTCACTAGGATCTCTAATACAATTAAAATCACCTCCCACAATCTAGTTGGAAGGATTGTTAGCACTAATATTGCACAACTCAACCCAAAGAGAAGACCTATCTGTAAGAGTATAGCCAGCATAAAAAAATGTAGCACAACCATTGAATTGATCTAAACCAATCTGAAGATGCAAAAATTGATAATTATCAAGTACAATATTGCAATTCAGTTCCTTCCTAGTAAAGACCCAAATCTTATTATTACAATTAGGTCGAAATGGAAGCCAGGGAATTTTTTTGTAATTTTAGAGATATTAGTATGCACCAAAGGTTCCAACAAAGCAAAAATCCACAGTTTGTGAGTCCTGTTTAAATGAAGGAGTCTATTAAGGGTTCCAGGACTTGAAACACCCCTAACATTCCAACAAAGAAGATTAATCATGATGAATGGCCTTACCAGCCCTAGTTATTCTAGGGTGAGTGGCTGAAGAATTGTCCATACCAATTATGTTAGACTTAGATAAATTTTGTAGTTCCATGATCTCTTTTCTCCTTCTCCTACTTTTTTGTTGAGACCATGCTCCTTCTGCTGCTGTAGTTAAATCATCAAGGACAAGCTGAGGTTGAGTCACCGATAATTGGTTACGTAGGAGTTATAAAAGTGTCACACAGCTTCGAACTAGCGGGTATTACTTCCTCTTCGATAGATTGGAGCTCTAATGAATTGTGTTGAATTTGTACACCTTCATCGAAGGATCCCTTATCTCGATGATCGATCGGCATGCTGCCTATTGCGGTAAAACACGAAGGGCTTACTCTATTCTTATCAGTAACTCCAGCCACATTCCCATCAGTTCCAGAAACCAGATACAAGTCAGGCTTTGGTGAATTTTGAGCAACATCTGGATCCAATTGGACAGGGCTTAATGGAATGACCTGAGGTGTAGAAGTTTGCTCAGTGTTCTTTCTGCCTTTATTAACCACATTGTAAGGTCTAAGTTCAGGATGAAGTTTGAAACATTGCTCCATAGTATGACTAAATAGGTGGCAGTGCTTACAATATAAGGGCTAATATTCCATCACAATGGGTTGGCAGTACCCATTATTGGAAGTACCCAGGCACACACCATCAATGTAAGGCTGAGTAATATCTCTTTCCACCAAAAATCTTGCATTGGAAATCCTTGTAGCATTTGCAGAAGGTATGTCCAGCTTGAGTGGTCTCCCCATTGAGCCAACAATATCATAAATAATCCTGAAATTATTAAAGGGAAGCTTTAGGTTAGGGAGACTGAACCAAACAGGAACAATTGGTGGCTCCTTAGTTGGATCAAAGTCCAATATCCATTTCAGCAACTTCATAGGCTTTCCATCAATCATTATGACCTTTTTTTAAAAAAATCTGAGCATAATCCTCCTCCAATGATAACTGTAGCATGATATGTCTACTATCAAAGACCCCAATTTTCCAACTACCCACAAGTTTGAAATCATCCACTGCCTTTCTTAGTATATCAAGTTTGGGGTGTCCAAACTGAAATTTCCCTACTAATGTAAATCTGTAAGGATCTGATAGCTTAGTGAGTTCCTCTTCACTAAAAATGAGAGCTATTTTCCCAGCCTTCCTTGTACATTTTCTAATGAATTCACATTCGGCCTTACCCACCATGGCATCATGAAATAGCTAGGGGAAAACTAGTTTATCTCCAAGAGTGGTGCCTCCTTCCTTTCTTACAATGACTTCTGCAAACGTGCCCCTCCCAACAAAATGAGGGTCAGCCCTATTAAGTTCTGTTGCCATATCTCGATGGAGCAGTACCACTCCAAGTAAATTCAAAAAGAAATGCCGGGAAAGGTAGAAACCACTCCCCCACCCAAACCTGAGAATGCTGAAGAGAAAAAAATGGATTTCTTCTCCTCCTAACCACCTTCTTCAGCCCAAGGAATGCACCGCCGCCACCAATGCCTAACAGCTCCATTGAAACCCTAGCAGAGCACATACAGCCTCCACCTCCATTCTCTCTCTCTCTATATATATATATATATATATATATATATATATATTAGGGAAACCAAGAGGTAATTTTATTTTGTCAAAGCTAAAGTTGCAAGATTGTTTGATAGTGGATCCCACTACAAAAACCCCAAAAAACTGCATCACATACTCATAAGGGTTCCACCACCACAAGTTTAATGCACAAAAAAAGATCTCTAAAACAAGTACCAGTACATCATAAAAAAGGGCAGAAAAGAACTCCAAAACATATACTCTAATTTTATGGCTCTGTCAAAGATCCTCCTAAAAAAATTTGCATGAATATGCACCAAGGCAACAAACAACAAAACATGTAACAGATGGCAGCAAATGATGGACATACCTTGAGGTGATTCACTCCCATTGTTGAAGCTCTTTCAAAAAAATTGCACATGAACCTGTACCAAATTAACAGACAACAAGACATGAAAAGGAAAGAAGCAAACAAAAGACATAATTTGAGGTGATTCACATCCAAAACATATCCATATTAGTTCAACCCTACGTCGATAATATAGATTGACAAAAAAACCTATTTC
Source organism: Papilionanthe hookeriana x Papilionanthe teres (assembly GCA_022702705.1). NCBI lineage: Eukaryota > Viridiplantae > Streptophyta > Magnoliopsida > Asparagales > Orchidaceae > Papilionanthe > Papilionanthe hookeriana x Papilionanthe teres. Next base: position 166,113,797 of record CM040422.1, on the reverse strand, counting down.
TTAAGGCACATAGTGAAGATGAAAAAGGAACTGGTTATATTTCTAGTTCCATCAAACCATATAACATGATTAAATTAAAGGGATCTAGCATAGAAGTGGACACTTGGTTTTCATTATTAGTAAAAAAGATTGATGGTATTCCATTGATCTTTTGTGCATTTTTAGTAGAAGTTTAAGAGGAACTAGCTTCATAATGTTTGCTTTAAGTCAAGAACACCCTAGAAGGATGATATCTCCATGAAAAGAATTAGCAAGAGTACCAAATTCCAAAAGTATGGATAAAACTTACTGAGAACTTAAATAAACAAAGATCCACCAAAAGACATCAATGGAACAATAAAATTAGCTAGAGAACCCAGTACACATTGTAAACATTAAAAGAAAAGCAAGCAACTAGAAATGAACCAAGAGGAAAAGAAATTCCATAAGTACACTATTTCTATATTCTAAGGATTCTCTAGACTTGGGGCATGGCAATCCATCAATTCAACTAAAAATGAAACCACCATTAAAACATTAAGACAGAAGAATCGAATTGCCCATACCACAAATGAGACTAAATAGCACGATGGACTAAATGAAACCAAGAAGAACATAAATCAAAAATCCTGGTAACGTCATAGAATACAATAGGGCTATTTGAATTCATGCTCCACTGAATTAAAACTAAATAACTGAAGTGCCCACAAAGTGTAATAGAAAATGCCAAAACCAAAGAGAACAGAGTGAATAGAAAATTCTCCTGAACATAACCAAAGGGGAGACCAAAAATGTACATTAAAAATTGTGAAAGGATGGGGAAAGTATATGTAATAAATTAAAACCATTCCAAAGCCCCTTGTCACCGTCGGAATCATCTCTATCTCGATGCCAATTCTTTGTGATTGTCGGGATGTTGGTTTATTGGTGTCATTGTTAAGGAGGAGTCGCCACTCTTTTTATCTATTACTTTGCCCTAGTCTCCAAATAAATTCTTCTCTCAGATCATGTGAATGACTACAAAATATGAAGAAACATAAAGGATTAAGGAAAAGGGAAAATTAGAATGGAAAATAGATAAAAGAAAAGTGTGGAGATAATTTATTGTGATAAACATAGTAAAGGGAACTCTGGAATGTTCGGCTCTTAAGATACTCATGCAAGGAAATCCACATGAATATTCTAACCAAATATTTAGGTACGATACCTATTCTAAGATCCTCATTCACATCTACGAGCAAGCTCCTATAGTTAATTACATCTTAAATAGTTAAGAATGCCTAAGAAAACTCCCGATTAAGGTTAAACTTTGTTGTTGAAAAATTTTTTTGTGTCAGGATCAAGCAGAGAAACATCAATGTCCAATCCAAGGGGTAATATATTTCTAAGAATCAGATACTACCCTAAAGTTTTGTTTTGTTTTGTTATTTTATTGTGTTTTTTTGTTTTTTTCATTTTGTTCTGAGATTCACCATTCATGCTTCAAAGCATCTTCCCAGTAAAATAGAGTTAGCTCATCCTAATAACATGCAGAGTAAATCTAAAGTGCAACTTTCCTTGTTCTTCAACAATCTTACAAAATAAAGTCAGTATAAAAGTATATCTTAATTTGTTCATTTAATTGGTTGAATTTTTAATTTTATCATATCCCAGTTAAGATCTCTATGGCTTCATCATCCTGGGGTTGTCACTGTATTCAGATATATTTAGTCTGAAAGGTATTCAAACCAGGACTGAAAGATTCTTGATGGACACCACAAATTGTGTCGTCAAAGAGATCTTCATAGATCTAAACACTGGGGTTTAAGTTGCATTCGGTGATCATTGTTCATTAGTGTTTCATTTAAGTTTTAGTGCTTTTTTTTTTGAATTTTAGGGGTTGAAAATTTTATGTTATTATAATTTAGTAATTGATTAAGTTTTGTCCTTTATTTATTTATTTTAATTTTGTTTGGGATGACCCAATCAAGATCCCATGGTTCTATCATACCGAATCATTAAGTTTGCGGTTTAATTAGTCACGGGTGATAGAAAGATATTTTTTTAGCAACAATGGGTTTCCTCCTCCAAAATATTTTCACAAATAAAGTTAAATTTTAAGGTTCAAGTTTAAGTTTTAGTGTATTTTAGGTTAAATTTTAAGTCGTTAGTGTTTTAGAGTGAATTCTATATTTGGTTGGCTTTGATTTTTATGTCAGTTGATTTGTTTGACTAACATAGATGTGAAGTGAATCCTCAATTATGAGCATAATTTGGGTTAATGTTGACCTCACTTTTGTGAAGGTCATCAAGAAAGGAAGTCTAACAATAGTGACCTAAAATTGACGAAGAGACAACAAACCCTAAGACCTAGTGTGAAACCTTGACAAGGTCTTTTGACACAAATCCAATGACCTCTTAGATTAATCAGATTAACAATGACAATACATACATTAATTGATCAAATAAGACTCATCTAATCACTTGACAATATCAAATTGACCAAACATTACCAACCCTAGTCAAACCTAGATATGGTTACAAAAACTAGTAATCCTATGATTAAATAAACCATGACAAGGTTAAATAAATCATTTGAGTTATCAATGAACCGAAATTGATCAATCATGATCAACCCAGGTCTATTTTTGACCAAAAAGTCAACTTTGGTCAAAATGGTCAATTTCAGACCCATTGACCACCACGTTGACCCAATAGGTTAACTTTTGACCAAAAAGTTAACTTTAGTCAAATTGGTCAATTTTTGACCCATTATCTACCTCATTGACCCAACTGGTCAACTTTTGACCTACAAGTCAACATTAGTCAAAATGGTCAATTTCATACTGTTGACCTCATTTATGATGAGGTCTTCTCTTCTTCTTTTTTAGTACTTAGGATCTAGCCTTAGGCTTTTCCTTTGACTATCTTAGAGGATTAGAATTGGGACCCACCACCTAGAATTTTAAACCACTTCTTAGCTCCCTGCAAACTCTACAAACTTGACTGTAGACCCCTAATCACCTAAAGGGTTGAAATCAAATGTGGAAGTTTAAAGGATGGGTTCCTATAGGACTCTTTGGCCTTAGGACTGCCCTTGGTGGCCTGGTCTGGTGAGGGCTGACTTACACACACCTTACACTCGTACACTACACTTTCACACACCTCCTAAAAACACACCTATACCCAACTTGACCTCCTGACTCATGAAAGTGATTCACATGGATGGTCCTTAACCCCTAAGCCCTTGACTAAGAGGGTTAGGAACAACATAGTGAATGCCTCAAATGAGTCCCTTCATGGCTCATGTGGGCTTGATATGACTTCATGGCTCAACCAAAATGATTTCATTCCACTTACATTCACCCAATCTTCAATTTTTTAAATTTTTAATTTTTGAACCCCAGGACCCCGGACCTGCCTAGCCTACCCAAAACCCTTGAAATTACCCAAATTTTCCAAAAATCTCCAAATCACCCAAAATTCCTCAAGGCCAATCCCAAACATTCCCACATCACTCAAATTGACCATCCATAGCCAAAAATACCAAAAATTCCAAAAAATACCTCCCAATACCCTCCAAATACCCAAAATGCCCCTCTTGACCCAAAAATCCAAAAATTCAGAAAATTCCCAAAAAAATTCTAGAAAATTCCAAATATTCCCAATGTCATTTTGTTCAACTACACCATGGGCCAATTTTGTCAATTTACCCCACTTTTGTCAAAATCCCCAATTTGACCCATTTTAACCCAAACCTAACCCAAACCAAACCAATTCAACTCCAATTAACCCCAAATCTTTTCTAAACCTTCCCTAACATCCCCACAAACAAAATACTAACATGATTTGCCCAAAATTTGGATCCAAACCCCACTCAAATTCAACCTAAAACCAAAAGGCCCAATTTTGACCTAAATCCACCCCTAACCCAAATAAGGCCAAATCCCAAAATCAAAATCCAACCAAAGTTGGAACCTCTTTCAAACACTCCCATAAACATTTCCCAACATCAATTTAACATCAATTTCAACCCTAGCCCAACATTGGCCCAAGTTAGCCCAATTTGACCTACATAGGCCCATTTATCAAATCGACCCAAATTCGACCCAATTCAAACCCAAATCACTCCAAACTTGTTTCAAATCAATCATGACACATCCTTAAGCCAAACCCAACAATTATTTGGCCCAAGCCTTTACCAAACTTTCATCCTAAAATCCATTTTAAAATCCAAAAGCCCACTTCCCTAAACCATTTTAAAAGCGCATCTTCACTAAATTTCAAAGGCCCAAAATTCATCCAAAGTCCATATGACACTCTTCTTCATCATGCATTCAATTAAAATCATCCCTTAAGTCCTAAATCAATCATCAAATGGTTCCAAATCAAGCCATATGCCAAATCCCATCAAATCACCCCTAAATTACCAAAATTTCTAAAATCCATTTTCATGAAATTGACCAAGCTTTTCCCCAAGCCAAAGGCAAGCCATGAAGCCACTCTTAAGCCACATGCAAGCCATGTGAGTTGCTCACATGTGACCTTACTACACTGGGCAAAAGGAGGAGATCCTTTCCACATTCCCTTAAGGTGATTAACCACTCCCATGATTCCCCTTAACCATGCTTATGCCTAATTGTGCTTGGATGGTGACTTGACCCTACTGATTATGCTGAACCAAATCACTTTCCATTCAGCCTAAACCAAGCATTGGGTGGTGCACCTAGCCCAAAAGGATGGGTTGACCCATTTGGAGCCAAAATGGCCTCTCCCCAAACCATTTTAATCCAAGCCTTTTACACATGGCATTGACAATTGCCTACACTAAACCCCAGCCCTGACCCACCTGAACAGGATGGTGACCAGTGCCTGGCCGGCCAGCCACCAGGCCGCCGGAAAATGCCATGGCCGAGACATGGGGAGGAGCCAAACTTTGGAATTCCACCTTGTTGAGTTGCCCCATGTCCAATGGCCACCATGGCTGTTCTTCCCTTGACCTAGCAGTCGATCCCAAGCCCTAACTCCCCACAGGAGGCTCTCCGGCCTCTCCTATTTAAACCCCACCCCTCTCGGCCATGGAGGAGGTGCTGAATCAACCTTAAGGAAACTGCGCAAAATCACTCCGGACTCTCCCCACACCAGAGCACTTGATCCCCATCGTCCTCCTCGCCCTAATCCCCACTAATTAAGCTCGATTTTGGAGCTCGATTCTCGAGCCGAACGAGGACATTCCCAAATCCTTCACCAAAGTCAAATTAAACTCACCTACACCTGCACTGAGGTCAAGAGGAGAAGTTCCACTAGTGAAAGCCCCTCTCCGGGCCACACATCCGTTCCGGACTCCGAACGTTGAAATCGGGCTTGGTCGAAACCACACTCGGACAATTCACGAAGCCGGGAGACTTCATCCGGAGCTTGCTTGGACCCAATCGAAGGTGACACAACCCTCAGATCGAAGCCACACTTCTCTGAGCAAAGGTATGGTCTCACTCTTCTTCCCGAGCTTCTGAACATTCTCCATTTTTATTGAATCAATTTCATGCTACATAAACCGTATGGATGTGTTCGTCTCTTTAAGACGAATCCATAGAGCACAAGAACACGAAAATCCATTGAGAAATGAGTGAGTTCTTAGGGTTTTAGTGTGGACGGTTCTCAGGCTAGGAGGCTTGGGGACGATGAACGGATGTCGTTCATTCAATACAAGCGCGGACGGACGGCTCAGAAGGCGTTAGACAAGGAGATGATACGTGAACCGTGGGCCATGTGGTGCCGAGTCGGATGGCGGCGTCGAACTAGAAAGCGCCGCGTGGCTGTTCGGGGATGCTAAGGTTGACGCGACGCTGATTCGGATAAATAGAAAAATAGGGATTTTCTTATTTATTAAATACCCAGAACTTTGAAAATTCATAACTTTGTGTAGAAAATCCTAAAAATAAAATAAAAATACCCTCTTGCTCAGTGAACAGAGGAGAATAATGTGGGAAAAAATCATTTAATTTCATTAAGTATTTTATTTTTAATGATTTATTTACTCTCTGCATTGTTTTAACTCTCCATGCATATAGGAAATTCACCATGGCATGAGACCATAGGGCTTTTGAAGCCTACGAACTTGAGAACATTCCCGAATTTTCCAAGGTCGAAGTCATCCCTATGAGAAGTTATTGATTTTTTAAATTTATGTTGCTGTTTTGAGTACTTTAATTCCAATAATTAGCATGTTGAGAAATAAATTCTAAGAAAATTTGAGGATATTTCTTATGACCAGTGGACCCTAGGGAAAATAAGTTTTGAGTTAACTCTCTTGGAATAGACCTAATTGGCTTAAACACCCAAAATGGAATCTTAATTAATTAAAGCTAATCATACATCAAATTGACTTGAAATCAATTCTCCACTGACCTCTAGGATCAGGGGAACCCACCACAAAAGTTTGAAGTCAATTGGATTTGGTTAGCCCTATCAAATGGGTTGATTAAGCCATTTAACCAAACTTAAACTTTAAAAATTCATAACTTTCAAAATAATTTTTAAAAATTCACTAAATTGGTTTTGAAGCCTCTCGATATCAGGGGAATTTAAGAAAATTAAAATTTCAATTTTCTAAAAAAGTTGATTTTTTGCATTATTTTAATATTTTTAATAATTAAAAATAATAAAAATTATAAAAATAATAAAATTCACCAAAATGTCACATTTTGAATATTAATCACTTAGGAACAAACCCCATATTTTTCTTAAGTCTTTATGATGAGATATTAAATTTTAAAGCCCTAAGGTAATTTTAAAATTAAAAAAAATGTATTTTCTAGTATTTTCACTAAAATAATTCTAATAAATCAAAGAAAAATCAGAAAATTATAAAAATTGGTTCTCTGGTTTTCTTGATATCAGAGAGACTTTTAAAAAAATATAAAATTCATTTTTCAATCTTTATTTTATTTTTAAATTAATTAATAATCCAAAACTTAAAATAATTATAATAAAAATAATATAATTTAAAAAATCACAAAAATTGGTCCAAGTGGTCCTCTGGTGATTAGAAATGTCCCATAATTTTATTAAGGACAGAAGCTTTCCCTTGGTCATGTTGTTGAATTTTCCTTGAAAATCCTTATTTTCCACAAAAAATAATTATATAAATAAATTAAATGCAGAAAAATCACATTTTCTCCTCTAATGTCTTGATTGACATATGAGTGAAGCCACATAAAAATTTCAAATTCATTTAAGCTCAATTTAGTGAGTTATGAAATTAGTAAGCATAAAGGGCAAAATGGTAATTATAATTTTAACTCTATAATTAAAAATTTTAGGTTTAATTAAAAGGATGGGTAAAATATTTGATATTAAGTTGATTTTGGATGTTTGAAACTTAGGTATTTAAAGGGTAGAAACCTACCAAATAATTTGAAAGTGATCAAAATAAACCTTAATTAAATAATTAATTAAATTTTGAAGAATAATAAAAATTTAGAATTATTAAAATAGGGATATTATTAGGAAGAAATTTATTCTTTAATCTAAGAATCCCTAAATTAATCACCTCAATAATATTCAATTCCTAATTAAAATGATAATCCAAATTCAAAATTTAAAATGCTAAAAGACTTAATCATTAAATTAAATAAAGTAAATCCTTTTAAAATTTCAATTAAATTAATACTTTAACAATTAAAATTAAATTATTTTTAAAACATAAAAAAAATAAAATATCAAATTAAAATTAAAAATAAAATTAAATTAAAATTTAATTAAATTAAAGTTTAAAATTAAATTAAATTAAATTAAATTAAAATTTAAATTAAATTAATTTAAATTATTAAATTAAATCACATTAAATTAAACTAAATTAAAACATATTAAATTAAAGTAAATTAAATAAAAAAATATAATAATATAAAAAAAAACAAGTTAAAATAAAATTAAAAATTAAATTAAATAAAAAAAATTAAAATTAAAACTAAATCAAATTAAATTAAATTAAAGTTAAATTAAATTAAGTTGAATTAAATATAACATCACTTAAGACATAAAAGAATTCAAAAATAAATCTGAAACAACTTGAACACTATTCCAAACTTAAACCCATTGATTGAAATTAAGTTAAATCACAAATCATTTGAACATTAATTTGCCCTCAAAAGCTCATGATGTCATAAATCTTAAACGGAGTGTTAAGTGAAATGTTATTTCACTCATAGGATATTCAAATGTCCTAGTTCACTTGGGCAAGATAACAAAGCTTGAACTCCTGGATAATTGATTCATTATATAATTAAATTCTCTTGGACTTAAAACAATCCTAAAAGTATTGAAAAGATGTTTAAGATTCGTCTTAAGCACTTCCTCAGTAAGATAGGATGTTTATAAGAACAACTGAACTTAATTGTTCTTTGATGAAGAAAATCGTCCTCAAACCAAAACACAAGAACCTAGACGTCATAGGAAATGACTAGCTATAGGATTAGGAACTTGGTAGAAAACCATGACCCTTCCCTTAGCTTTACCTAGGAACTTGCTTTAAATGCTTAAATATTCTAAATTGTGTTTAAGTGCAGCTTGGGATGACGGGAAGACCCTCCGGGTACGCTTTTATTTTATTGCAATTTACCTTCTTGCAATTTACTTTATTGCGAAATGCACTTTACTTTTCTTGCATGATAAACAACTGTTGCATGAAAACCCACACCTTTAGGATAGTCCCTAAAACTGAAACCAAAACTAAATTAAAAGTCATTACAAGATAAAATTCACCGCCACAACATTTCAAAATATAAGACAACTCAAAATTTAATCACAAACAGAATACAAAACTACAATTACAACTAAATTAAAACGTCTTATTGGATGATCGGGAATACCTCTGATGATGTAACCTACGTGTTGCTAACGGGATTTCCACGGTCTAAATGAAAATGTGGAACTCATTCGATTGAGTTTAGCAAATTCATCTGGACTAAGTGAATCCGATAAAAATAACGATGCCGGAAGGATGGAACCGTGGGATCTTAACCTGTGTTGTTATAATCAACTTTAAGATTTGTTTTAATTAAAACATAAAAAATACTTGGATTTTAAAACTTCTCTAAACCAGAACACTTTTCTCATCTCTTAATTTTTAATCTTCTAAGACTAAACCTCTACAACAACAAGGAGCTCGAAGCATGGTGGGCAGCACAACCATCGTCATTAGCAAAACTTTCTTAGAATTAAATAACTAAGCCATAGGACTTCGAGGTAGTTTGCCTAGTGCAACATAAATCTTCAACCTTTTGTTAGGCATTTGCATTGCAAATTAAGCCCTAACCGGTCTTAGGATTCCGAGGTAGTCGTCCGATACGACATAAACCCTCACATCTTCGACGCTATTTGTATGATTTTATCATACAAATATAAGTCCAAATTAATTAAAATTTGCAAGATTGAAATATCAGATAAAATTAGGACTTTCCTAAATTCAAGCCAAACAATAGGATAGTCGGGAAATTACCGAAGTTCGCTTCGAATCTGTAATTTCTCCTACCTTTCTTCCTTCTGGATTCCCAAAACAAAATGTTCCAAACTCGATCCATTCCCTATTGAAATTCAAAAATCCAATCCTTTGAAAACTTAAACTTTGAGATTCTTGAGAGCTGAATTATTGATTATTATCGAGAGTTTTTTTAAGTGATTCCCGTCATTTAAGATGTAATTAACTATAGGGGCTTGCCCTTATAGGGAATTTTAATAACCTGAGTAATATAAACCACTGCTTAATTCATTTATATTAAGCAGGGGAATTTGTCGGCTTATAAAATTGGTTCGCAGACCAAACGAATGTCACAAATCTTCTAGTTTATTTAATCGAGCCCCCATCATCAAGTATTGTGTCTAATCTTCGGGATAGATACATAGCTTGTGATGTGGCGCTCATTTATATAAACTATTTGGGATGTTAGATCAGTTTGATTTCATATCTTAAAATTTTCAAATTCAAAATTATTTTCAAAATCAAATACTACTTTTCAAATTATTTATTTAAATTAAATTAAAAATTCGCCGACAATTTCTGTAGGTGACCTCTTTTCAAAAATACAACACTCAACCTAAAAATAAGCCGTACACATACCCCATGACCAACACATTAACACAATCGGTGAACATTTGACTAAAAAATCAACTTTGGTCAAGAAGGTCAATCCTTGACCCAGTGACCACTCCATTGACCCAAATGGTTAACTTTTGAACCAAAAAGTCAAAATTAACCAAAATCATCAACCTAATACCTAAAGACCATCATATTAACCTCATTGGTCACCTTTGACCGAAAAGTCAAATTTGGTCAAAATGATTAAACCATGACCCAGAGATTATTGAATTGACCTTACTGATCATTCTTTGATATAAATAATCAAAATTTGATCAAAACAACCTATGCATGATACAAAGACAATCACCCTAGCCCCATTGGTCAACTCTTGACCTAAAAGGGTAAATATTGATCAAAATGGCTAACCCATGCCCCTTTGACAACAAAATTAACTTTAAAGACAGACATAGACATAATCAACTTGACATTGCTCAAAATTACCAAATATTAGTTCAAGTATCACTACATTGTCCACTGGATTAACCTAAACTCTAAATATAGTCAACATGACCAAAATAAACCTATAATGACAAAATATTTGAACTTTGTGACTAACGAAACCATGAAAAGGTTAGGGAAGTCACATTAGTCACCCTTGAACCAAGATGGGTCAACATTGGTTAACCTTAGTCAACATATATCAAATTTGATCAAAATACCCAATTTTGAACAAAAAATGATAAAATTAATCAATTAATTAATCCCAAAATTATTTTGATTAATTTATTGGCTAATAATATAATTTCCAATATTTTTGATTAATTACATAATTAATTAAAAAAATAAATGAAATTAAAAGACATAATATCTTTCACTTAAAAATCATAATAAAAGTGTAGAAAATTATTTTTTAAGTTTTGAAAAATAAAATTCAAATCTTCTATTTATCCAAAAATACAACATTTCTTACCGAAGATAGTTTAACTATATTTAACATTTCTTTACTAAGAAAATTTTAACTTTAAATTTTTCATCATTACTATAAATTTTAACTAAACTCTCTTACTCATTTCTATATTCAAAATTTTGCTTCCCTAATATAACTTCATATACATAAATATTTTCAATCAAAAATCAAATTTTCTTTAAGTATCCTTGAGAACAAATAAAATTTTAGTTTTTGAAAAATTGTTTTTTAATTTCCCCCAAACTTTAATTTTTAATTAGGATAAATCATTTAAGCATAAAAATGATAAAGGGGTAAGAATTTAAAAAAAAAACTAGAATAACATGCTTTTAGGAATTTTTATATCCTAAATATTCAGGTATAGCAATTTAAAAACAAGGAGTAAACAGTTGATCAAATTCAAATTTTCAGTTCTTCATAAAATAAAAATTTCAAATTTTCAAAGGACTTCTACAATAGTGAAGGTTTTCAAAGCAAATACACAACAACATAAATCATAAAATACTAGAAAATGAATGGTAGCAAATTTTGAAAAGTTTACACATGCTATATAAATAGTGCTTTCTAACAGTGCTCTAAAATTTTCCAATAATTATAGGATTTAAATTAGACACTACTAAAAACTTAAACACTAGAAACACATAAAAACATTTACTACCACAAACACACTACAAATCATAAAACATCTGAATGTGCATAATAAAAATAGTCCAACTATAATCTTCACAACATCAAATTCTATAGCATAATCACATCATATATAAAAACATCAAAAATAAAAACATTACAACACATAAGAAAATTACAACACAACATCACAAACTTAACACAAGAATCCTAATCATCATCCTCATCATCATCATCTTCATTCCAGTCTCTAGATGGCACATAAGGTATATAAAAAGGATGAGGGGGCATCTCAACACTGTGATCTCCTCTAATCAATGTCCATGTACTGCTAATATTTCTCCTCATATTCATCATATTTTACAATATACTTTTCAATATTTTCAATCTTACCATCCATATCTCTAACATGCTCTCTCGTAAGACTTACCTTCTGCAAAATCTTCTGTAATAATCTAGTTTGTAAATCTCTTGAAGATGATGCATGTGCAGTAGAAGCATAAGAAGTAGAAGCAGCAGAAGAAGAAGCATTGTAAGATCTAACAGATCTTCCTTTCTAGCCAAATGTTGAATGTATAGTGTAAGTGTTTACATTTACACTGGTAATAGGTCTAAGTGGCTGAAGGAATTCTTTCCATGTGTCAGACTTAACTCCAAATTGCTCACAAAGTGAATAAATCAGTGATGGAAATCCCATACCTGCAGTAGTAGTAGCTCTAACACAGTTTAGAATATAATCAAAGATAATAGCTTCAATATTTAAAGACTTTCCCTACTGAGTACAATTGTTCAGAACAACTCTCTTCCTTGTAACTTCACTGACATGACTTGAAGGTAGTATCTTAGATGAGATAAAGTAATGTCATGTCTTTGAGGTGACATTCAATTTAGAGGCTAAAACATTCACTCTTCTGTCCTTTGTTATCTTCCACAAACCTCTTTAATCAGTAATAAAGGCCGTAATCTCATCTAACTCTCCCTTAGAAGGATCATAATTTGCATAAAAACAAAACATCGCATGAGGTAATCGGTAAAAAGTATTAATTACGGCAGATGAAAAATCCACTTGTTGCCCCTTAACCATCACCAAATTGTCTTCTGCTGCAGGCAAGTTAGCATAGAACTGTCTCACCACAAAAACAACTGCTGCAGTGGAGAAGTAACAGTATCTTTCCCAATTTCGTCTAGCAATTATATGTTCAATTTCTCCTCCTGGCTTACTAAAAACTCATTCTGGAATCAATTTCCGTGATGCGAGTGCATCGACGTAAACATTCTTAGTTTTAGAATTGACAAATTTGTCAGAATCAAAATTTTATTTTCCTTTCGAGCGTTTTGACTTTGGAGCCATCTCTAAAATGTCACAAAATTCACCATAAATTTCAAATTTAAACTAAACTTGCCAATTTAACTTCCAAAGGCAAACTCCACTAAATCCAAGCAGTTTCTCATGCTTTTCTCTAATTTTTCTCCATGAATAGTAATTTTAAGAATTTTACATAATGTACTCAAAATACATGGTGAAAATAAAATTTTTTTACTTATGGGTAGGGATCATACCGTAAGGAACTCAAATCCAACAAATTTCGACAAAATTGGCTCTATAATGAGCCAAATATTGACGCAATAGGCTCCTATTTTGAGAAACCGAGAGGTTGAAGGTGATGGGGGGTGTTAAAAATGACAAATTTCTGGTTTTTAACTGCCAAAAATTGGTTTTCGCGAAATGGCGCCTATGCGCGAACATATGGCGTTTAGCCACAAAATCTGGCGCTTATGCGCTGTCGGTTTGGCGCTCAGGCTCCAGTGCCTAAATTTTGACAATTAATTTAATTGCACCAAAACACTTAGTTAACCCCACTTAATCACTTCAAATAATTATTTCTCTTCATAAACTCTTCTAACAAAAGTACTCTTAAATTCCAATGATTCCACACAAATTTCACACAAACACAAACTTATATTAATAACAAACTACACTGAATACAAACTACAAATTCCTATTCAAAATTCTTTGATGAAATTCCCAAATATATAAGTTCAAACACATGTAATTACATACAAACTTACATCATTGAGATGTAGCAAACACATGTCAAGTACAACAAAAACAAATATTAAAGAAAATATACTTAAAACATTAAACACACATAATGAAACCACAAGACCACACATAATTTAATTTCATTCTCCGTTTGGTGGAATTTATCCAAAACCACCATTAGCTCCATTTGAACCATCTGGAATTTAAATATCATAAAAAAGGCGATGATCAAAAGCCGTTACATCATCTTCTTCTATCCATTTGTTCTTCAAATACATCGCTCTATTTGCTTCTTTTACATGACTTGTATGAGTGAATTGCATTTTGAGTTTCCATCCAATGTGTGCTAAATGATTCATTTACCTTAGCATCAATAGACTCCACTTCGTCCTCGATCTTCGTAATCCTTCTTGTTATTCCTTGGATACTCACAACCAACAATTCGTAATATAACTCTTGTGCACTATTGCAAATAAACTTTTTCTTGTTGGCTTCCTCTTTATTCTTAATTCCACTCTTCCAAGAAGACATTTTTGCACTCATAATACTCTTTCGGAAGACTTAGGAATGAAATTAAGAACTGGAGTAAGTGTTTCATAAATTCAGGGCCCTTTTATAGACTTAGAAAGGCACAAATTTGACCCTAGACGTGTTAAAACTCCTTAATAACTCCAAAAACTACTCACCCATGATTTAGGCTTCTAGAACCTCATTTTTCACGCTTATTATAAGTGTGGCGCGTATGCGCCAACCAACGACGCCTAGCCACCAATGCACATTTTTGCACAGTTCTATCAAATGTCAAATTCTACATTCTGATTCCTTTAGTCATTACATAAGGTCAAATAGAAACAACTATAACATAAAAAACTCCAACATACTACCACATTTCTCAAATCAAACCAAATAAAAGAACTCAAAGAAAACTTAAAGAAAAGCACACTCATAAATATGAGCTGCCTCCCACAAAGCGCTTGGTTTAACGTCATCAACCTGACATACCCAGAACTTATTCTGAGTGACCCAACATTAGATTCTCTTCAAGTTTAGATTTATTGACTAAAAATTAAGGTTTAATTTTATGACCGTTCACTTTAAATTTTTTTCCAGTCTTTGTATCTTAAATATTTATAGCTCCATATGAGTAAACTTTCGTCACAATAAATGGGCTTGTCCACCTAAAATTAAGTTGTCAAGTAAAAATTATCAATCTAGCATTACGTAATAAAAATTTTTTCCCTAGCTCAAGATTTTTAGTAAGAATCTTTCGATCATGCCATAACTTCATCTTTTCTTTATAAATCTTAGCATTTTCATAAGATTCATTCCTTATCTCTTCAAGTACATTTAATTGCAACAATCTCTTTTCTCCAGCATCTTTCAAATTAAAATTTAACTATTTAATAGCCCAATATATTTTATGCTCAAGTTCAACTGCTAAATGACAAGCTTTTCCAAAAATTAGCCTATATGGGGACATTCCTATACGAGTTCTGTAGGCAGTCCTATACAAAGCATAATCCAATTTGTTTGACTAATCCTTCTATTTGGATTAACTATCTTTTCTAATATTCTTTTAATTTTATGATTGGATAATTCAACCAAACCACTTGTCTGCGGATGATAAGCAGTAGCAATGCGATGGTTAATATGATATTTCTTTACTAACTTTTCCATAATTGCATTCTTAAAATGATTTTCCCCATCAGTTACAATTACTCTTGGTATTTCAAATCTGCAAAATATATTCTTTTTTAAAAACTTTGCAACACTTTGAGCATCACATCGAGGTAAAACAACCGCTTCTATCCATTTAGATACATAGTCTACTGCCATCAAATGTATGTATTTATGAAAGATGGTATAAATGGCCCCGTGAAATCTAATCCCCAAACGTCAAATATTTCAACTTCCAACATATAATTGTGGGGCAAAACATTTCTTCTAGAAATATTGCCTACACGTTGACATCAATCACGATTTTTAATAAAAACATTAACATCCTCAAAAATTGTATGCCAATAAAATCCATATTGTAAGATTTTATATGCATTTTTATCAACTCCAAAATGTCCCCCATAATCAGAATTATGACATTTTTGAATAATTTCATAAGTTTCATCTAAAGGCACACATTTTCGAATAATTAAATCTTTTCCTTATTTACATAATAATGGGTCATCCAAAAAATAAGTCTTAGCTTCAGATATAAATTTTTTCCTCTCATGTTATGTCAAACCATAAGGTAAAATATCACTGACAGTAAAATTTATAATTTCTGCATACCACGAAACACACCACTCATTAACAGCGAACAATTTTTCATCACAAAAAATTTCATTGATTTCTTCAGCATCACAAAGAGATTTTTTAGTTTCAAGCCTAGACACATGATCAAAAAATTTGATTATCAGCACTCTTTCTATCTACTATCTCGAAATCAAATTTTTGCAAAAGAAGAATCCATCTAATCAACCTCGTTTGCATCCTTCTTCTTCATTAAATACTTAATAGTAGAATGATTAGTATGAACTACCATTTAGTTCCAATTAAAAATGATCTAAATTTATCAAAGGCAAATACTATATCTAATAATTCTTTCTCAGTAGTAGTATAATTAATTTGAGTTTCATTAAAAGTTTTACTAGAATAGTAAATCACTTTGAAAATCTTATCATATTTCTGACCTAAAACAGCTCCAATAGCATAATCACTAGCATCACAAATTAATTCAAAAGGTTTTTCCCAATTAGGTGAAACTATAATACGAGCAGTGATTAATTTTTCTTTTAAAGATTCAAAAGATTTTAGGCATTCATCATCAAAATTAAAAATTGCATCTTTTTCCAGTAAACAGCATAAAGGCTTCAAAATTTGTGAAAAGTCTTTAATATAATGTCTGTAGAATCCAGCATGTCCAAGAAAACTTCTAATTCCCCTTACATTAGTTGGGCAAGGTAAATTAGAGATCACTTAAATTTTTGCAGGATCTACTTCCATACCATTTTCTAATATATGATATCCCAAAACAATTCCTTCTGCTACCATAAACTGACATTTCTCCAAGTTAAGAACCAAATTAATTTCTTCACAGTTTTTCAGAACTTTAGATTGTTGTTCTAAACATGATTCAAATGAAATTCCAAACACTGAAAAGTCATCCATAAAAACTTCAATTCCTTTTTCTATTAAATCACAAAAAATTGCCATTATACATCTTTCAAATGTAGCTGGGGCATTACATAAATGAAAGGGCATTTTTTCTAAAAGCAAATGTACCATAAGGACTGGTAAACGTTGTTTTCTCTTGATCCTTAGGAGCAATTTGAATTTGGTGGTAACCAGTATATCCATCCAGAAAATAAAAGTATTTATGCCCAGCTAGTCTATCCAACATCTGATCTAGAAAAGGAAGTAAAAAATGATCTTTTATGGTGGCAAGTTTTAATTTCCTATAATCAATGCATATTTGTCATCCTATAACTTGTCTTACTGGTATTATTTCAATCTTTTCATTAACAGTCATTGTAACTTCTCCTTTCTTAGGTACACATTGAATATGACTAATCCATGCACTATTTGAAATAGGGTAGATAATTCCAGCATCCAACCACTTTAAAATTTCTTTCTTAACAACTTCATTCATAATAGGATTTAATCTCTTTTGAGGATCAGCCTAAGGTTTGCAGTCATCTTCCATAAGGATTCTATGCATACAAATTGAAGAACTGAATCCTTTAATATCAGCCATTATCCATCTAAAGGCTTTCTTATATTTCATCAAAATTTCTAGCAAACTCTCTTCTTCTCTTTCAGTTAATTGAGAGGAAATTATAATTGACATAGTTGAGGAATCACCTAAAAAGACATACTTTAAATGATTAGGAAGCAACTTTAAATCAAGTTTAGGAGGTTTTCAATTGATGAACCAAAAGACTCATCTTTTTCAGTCATGTCTAAAATTTCAAAATTTTCATGAACATAATTTAAATCTTCCTCATGAAAATCTTCAGAATCTTGTAATTCCTCTTCTTTCTTGTGTTCTAATTCTTTACTTTCATAATTTTCTTCATAAGTTAACTTGAAATAGCATTCACTCAAATATTTTAAAACATCGATCCTATAACATTCATCGTCTTTACCTCTTGCAGGATATTTCATTGAATTTGAAATATTGAATGTAACAATTTGATCATTAACTCACATCATCACCCTTTTTGTACATCTATCATTATTCTGCCTGTAGCAAGGAAGGTCTCCCTAAAATTATGGGTATCTCTTTATCTTCCTCCATATCCAACACAATGAAATTCACAGGAAAAATAATAAGATCCACTTTCACCAAAACATCCTCTATAACTCCTTTAAGATATGTGATCGAACGATCAACTAATTGGAGAGTTACAATAGTAGGGGTTATTTCTCCTAATCCCAATATTTTGAATATTGATAACGACAAAAGGTTAATGCTTGCACCGAAATCACATAAAGCTTTTCTAAAAAATCTGTCTCCAATTACACATGGAAGTGTGAAACTTACAGGATCTTTAGGCTTTTTCAGGATGCTCTTTCTGAATTATTGCACTGCACTCTTCACTAAGGGCAACCGGCTCGTTATCTTCAAACTTCCTTCTTTTGTTGAGAATATCCTTCATAAATTTTGCATAACTTGGCATTTGTTCTAAGGCTTCAGTAAATGGAATATTGATTGTAAGCTTCTTAAATATCTCCAAGAATTTTGAAAATTTCTTATCCAATTTTTGTTGTTGAAGTCTCCGAGGAAAGTGGTGGCTTTTCTAAATCAACCTTAGGTGGAGAAATAGGTTTTGCAAACCTTTCAGAGCGTCTTCTTTTGGTTTTTCAATTTCTTCTTTCTCTACTTCAGTCTCTTTTTGAACTCTACCTCCAAACTCTCTTTCACTTCTCAACTTTATACCTTGTACTTGCTCTTTAGTTTTGTCTCTTGGATTTACTTCAGTTTTGCTAAGAAGTGTTCCTTGGAATCTATTATTTAATGAATTGGCAATTTGTCCCAATTGATTCTCACTATTTGTGATTGTAGCTCCCTGACTTTGTAATTGATTTCCCATTTGTAACATCACTGCTTCAATAGACAACTTCTTCTCCTTAAATTGTGAAGTATTGTTAAAAATTAGAGGATAAGTTGGTCTATAATTATTATTTCCTTAGTTGTTCCAGTTCCCCAATGGGTTTACTTGGTTGTTCCCCCATAGTTGATTACTACCACCCTGATTATTGGTATTCTAGTTAAAATTTAGATGATTTTTCTAACCTGGGTTATAATAATTGGAAATGGGTTATTAGGCTTACTCGTGACATTCAAAGTTTGTGGTAAATTTTGAGAATCAAGCATTAGGCGTAATGAATTTTCTTCAATCATTGAAGTTGGCTGAGAAAAATTCATCCCAAATTAGTCTAACTTCCTTGAAATTGCAGCAACTTGATTTGCTAGCATCACAAAAGAATCATTTTGATGAATTTTGGCTACCTTTGTAGGATTTAACCTTTCAGATGGTCATTGAAAGATATTAGTAGTCATTTATTTTATTAAAGCATAAGCATCAGCAAACTGTTTTGACATCAATGAACCACCAAGAGCAGCATCGATAATAGATCTATGAGATCCAACTAATCTATTATAAAAGTTTTGAAATATTAACCAATCTCATATCGAATGATGTGGACACTTTCTTAGGAGATATTTAAAATGTTCCCATGCTTCATATATAGATTCCCCTTCAAACTGATAAAAAGATGTGATATCATTTCTAAGCTTCGCAGTCTTCGATGGTGGAAATATTTAGCAGGAAATTTTTGTGCTAAATCACTCCAAGTTCTGATAGATCCAAGTGCTAATGAATTTAACCAAATCTTAGCTTTATCCCTTAGTGAAAAAAGAAAAAGTCTAAGTATAATAACATCATCCGAAACACCATCGTTTTTAAAAGTAGCGTACAATTCTAAGAAGTTGGCAAGTTGTAAATTAGGATCTTCAGTTGGTTCTCCCCCAAACTGATTATTAGATACCATTTGGATACTAACAGGTTTAAGTTCAAATGAATTAACAACTGCAGTAGGGTGTTGAATACTACCATGAAGTTCATCCACTGTAGGGTCAACATAATCTCTTAAAGGTCTAAATTCTTGATGGATTTCAACATTTTGATGATCTTGATTTGCATTTCTTGAATATTTTTATCTTTTCTAAATTTTTATTTTTATTTTTATTTTTCTGATACTTCTCTAATTCAGAATCGTAAGGCACAAGTCTTTCAGAATTTGAACTAAACATACAAAATTAACAAAATAAAACAAAACACACTAATAAAAACAATGAAAAGTAAAAACTTAATTTTTGTTAAATTTTCTTTAAAGGAAATTTTAATTAATCTCTTACGCAACGGCGCCAAAAACTTGACTCCGTCGGATATTTATGCTTATGAATTTCACTTTATATTTCTTTCCAATGATTTTATCTCTTTATTTGCAACTATGCCAAAAACTTGATTCAAAAGCAAACAAGAGATATATTTTAATTATTTATATTATGGGATATTATGCAAGTATACATATCGCTTATCAAGTAATATAGGACTTTTTGATTAAGCCCCGAGATACCAAACCCACAGGAAAATGTCTAAAATATTAAAGAAATAAGAAAAAAAACTTTTTACTTTTTAAAATGATTTTTGTAAAATATGCTTTAAAATATAAAGTTTTTCAAATTTGTTTTTGGTATTTTTTGAATAAAAAGTAAAGCATACAACCAAAGTTAACACAAATTTAAACTAGTATGGAAGCAAATGAAAATAAATATCTTTTTCCTCTTTCAATGAATCAGTAATAGTTATGGAATTTCGTTGTGGAAGTATCTAAAATGTGTTGTGCCAAATAGAAGCAATTATATTATTTACCCTTACTTGGTTCTATAAAGAATATTGGTTAATTTGATGATTTGAAATCTTGTAGATGGGTTAGGCAGGGTTGATACGAGCTCTCACTCTAGAGTTCCCTCGATTCCCTCCACCTGGGGCCTAACATCTCATAACAAAATTTTTAACATCAAACCAAATTAGGATGATTTAGCCTATCACACTAAAGTCCTCTATATTTACTCCTCATTATAAGCATATCTTCCTATTTATTTGCATCAGACTATATGGACTACAATTTTCATCCATACAATTGCATTTAATTCTTTCCCATTGTTGATTGAGACAATACCACAATGGATCTTACATAATTTCCCAATATGTTTTAACATCTTAATTGGCCAAATCAAGAAGTAAATTAAGTGCAAGGTAGTGAATCATCACAACTTCTTCTAACATTGAAATCCTATACTTCACACAACTTCCTTCCTTAATTTAATTACTTCATCATTTAGAAAGGAAAAAGATAAAGAAAACTACTCAGAATTCATGGAGAAAACACAATCACAACGTGATTTGAAAGTAGAAATCATATTGAAAACACAACAAGTTTTACTTTAAAACCAAATATAAAACAAAGTTAAACTCTTATCTGAAAATCCTCTCCACAAGACTCTTGAAGTTCCTTTGAAACTTTACTTTCCCCTTACAAGGCACAATAGAGGTTGGCGCCCAACTCTGTTGACTCCAAATCTTTATTTTACTCTTAATAAAAACTAGATACAATTGATAATAAAAGTGGTGAAGTGGAAAGGTGTACTCTTAATAACTTTCTAACATAAACTTGACTCTTAACACTAATCACAACCTCCAACAACAACCCTTTTTTCTGATCTTCAAGTTTTCTTTTTAAAATTTTCCCAAAGGTGTTTTGTTGTCTCTTCAAAATGTGTCCAGAGTCAATGTATCCATAAAGAATGCATCCATCCGTTCAAATTTTAAATGAGTTTTGGTGCTGATGAGAAGTTAGTGAAGTTTAAACTAAATGATGCTTTAAAACCCCCTTTAAATTTGAGCCAAAATCAAATAAAATTCGTCACTTTAACTGTGGCGCTTCTGCGCCAGCCAGCCTGCGCTTAGGCGCCAAAGGCCAATTTTTCACACCTTTCAATTTTTTCTCCAAATATAATTCTTTTTTGTTTCTTTCATCATAGTCACTCATTTTAATCATACCTGCAGGAAAAACACAAAAAATCTTCCATTAAAGTGCAATATCATTAAAAATAGGTACAAAAATGTACTTAAAAATACTATATATTCTAGGTATATCAGAGATTCAATACTAAAGAAGGCTGACCAAGTAGCAACTCAATCAAACCTAGATTGACCCAATAAATTTCGATCTACATGTTACCCTTGGAGCATACAATATGAAAACTTACACCAGTAGGGGAGTCCCTTAAACTTTGAGTGGAGTGAAACTCAAAATTTTCCTTCCTTAGAAATCTCTTATGTATCTCATTATAATATCTTAATAAGAAAAGGTTGTTTTGCTCCATTTATATGATTTTATAACATAAAAATATCAATATTGTGAAATGGCTAATTAAATGTGTGATCCTAGCATCAAATAACACTTATGGAACTCTAGAACTCTAAGTACTATAGTGTCCAGCCAACACTTGAGGAACATGTCTCCAAGAAAGCCAACATTGACGCCAAGAACGTTTGATTGATATAACTGAAAAATTGACCCATAATAATTAGAAGTCACATACATGGCCCCAAACTTGAATATGATAAACCACCATATGTACTTTTATGCCAGTAGCAACAAGCTCACGAAGGGTACCGCATAAATTACTAAGAAGCAAGTCCCAGTAGCTACCCTCCCATGGAGTGTAACCAAGCAAATAGAATAGAAGTTTTGTCATCTAATCTTCAAACTTCATTAGGATGGAAAGTCTAGAGATGGCTCTTTAAGCTCAATAAGTGTTACTGCAAAAATCATCGTAGAATTGAACCTTCATGGTGCTCCATCTAGGACTAAAGTCCTACCAATCAACTGAGATTCAGGTAGTGTAAGACATGAGTCGAGCATCAATAATTTAAACTGATAATGATGCATGCTGTGTGATCAGCCCAAAATAATGGTGGTCAACGCCAATGCAATGCACCTGCTAAACAACCAAACATCCAAGGGTCGGCAGTCCACTCTCAAGCATCACAAACCCATGTTTTTATTGCTTAGATAAAACATGCCTGTTGATTTGGTTCCTGTCCATTAAAGATAAGCTCTGCAAAGGATAATGAGTAAACTTTACCTAAGGTGAGTCCAAGTGTGTTGAACCAGCTGAGCATTTAAGGAAAGGGTGAGTATCATACTTGCTTGAGTTGGGCAACTAACCTTTAAACGACCATACATCACACACATTATAAATAGAAAATGAAAAAGGTCAACTGACATTAATGTCAAAAAATGACAGAATTTTCCTTAGTTTGATCCCTAAAGGTCGCTGCAAGAAAAAAAAAAAATTTCCATTCAACAAAATTTCATTCGTGAGTTTTCCTTACAATGGGGAAAATCCAAACAAAAATTTATTGTGAACATGAACAATGAAAGAAAAAAAAATCTAAAGAGCGGTCAAGCTGCCAATGCTGCCAGCTTTGCTTGTTTCCATATATTCCTCACTGCAGTGTGCAAGATTAGGAAGAAGGGTAGATAGCTGCTCTAGTTTGGCCCATCCCGGCCCTCCTTCACAAAAATGTGGGTTGCCAATGATATTCCCATCCAGAGTTGACGGGAATGACACTTGACATGCTCTTTAGCGAGAATCATCCAAGTCACCTCCACATTTTATTTCTTATTATCTTCTTCCAAAGCCACTTGTTCTCCATATAAAAATTTTATCTCCCTCACTCAAATTTCGATGAATAATTTTAAATATTCATTCATCTAGGCGGCTCTTTTTTCAGCCTCCCTGCTTTGGGTGAGTACTTTGTTCATCAGCTTCTTGGTGGTCACTTTCTTATCTTCCATCGGGCAGAAAGCCTTCACCTAGAAGTGGGTAGTTGACCACACCATCAAATGGAAGTGTGGTCACCCGTATTACCGTAGTCTGCTCTTTCCAAGCCCTTCAGCAGTTGCCCATATGTGTTAGACCGATTTCCCTATGTTAACAAGCAGAGGAAATTCCCTATTGTGGGCATATCCATATATCAGTCCCTCTATGTATCCAGTTTGGGCACATAACCCAGCAAAAATTGATCTAATTTTAGAGCTCGACCTCATGGATGGAACTCACCTTGGGTAGAACCCTTCAATCTTTTGGAGGAGGATAGGGTGGGGATACGTCATGGAAGCCAACCCCTCCCGATGCTAGGAGTCTTCTTCCTATAGTCTGAACTTCACTTCATCATCGACATCAGCCTTATCTTTAGCCTCAGCGTCAAAATCTGCAAATTGAATAGGCAGTTCTTAGCTCACCTTACCTGTTAATGGTGTATCTATAAAGGAGACACCTAGTGATCGAGTTTATTCACAATCACCAACCAAGGTCATCTGCTCTTCTCCTTTATGAAAAAAAACTTAAGAGTCTTCTGGCATCCCTCTTGGAAAGCTATAGAAGTTCAAGCACCCAGAAAAAATACCACTCAGTCAACAATGAATCTAAAAATGAAATAGATTTCGTACTTGCCAAGCCGGCCCCGGTAAGAACCAATAATCATTACAAGGGAGGAGTAATAGCTAGATGTGGTTGGGCAACCTTCGCCCTCAGATTCTTCTTGGCCACCTTGCCAGCAACCTCAACCCTCTGCTTCACCTCCCAGACATCAAAGGTTTCCCATGACCATTCAGTCATGCCCCAAACTTCTCACTCCATAATAATTTCTTTATAACATCAGCATCTATATAATGATTCAATGGCAGCTCTTCGTTCTCAATCATGTGTAAATGATCAGTTGGACACCGACCCCCTGTCCTCCCTGGCCGGAGCCGAGGGGGGTCCTCCTTGGCCGGAGCCGACTAGAAACTTTGTTTCCAGTTCTTAATTTTATTCTCTAATCCTACGAGATAAAATCTTGGGCCAACTGAAAACATGGTACAATCATCCTGACCGATCTTAAAGTTGAAGTAATAAGAGAAAAGGTCTACTAACCATTGAACGGATAGTAGTCGAAGGAAAAAATGAATGAATGATGGTTGCAATTGATTTTGGCATGACTTTTGCGGGAATGACGCCTTAACAATTGAGGATTGCTACAAATCTCGATGAAAAGGCGGTTGCAACCAACATTTAAATTAATCCCTATAAATAGTAAAGTCCCTTTCATAGCTATCGATTGTTTGTTCATGACTTCTAACCAATCTCAACTTCTCTATTTTTTTATATACATAAGATTTTTAAAGGCTCTGCACTTGGAGTACCAATAGATGGAGTTATCCTCGGAAGAAATAGAGTCAAAGAGCTCTTGGGGATACTTGAGTGCCAAAGGAAGCCAAGGAAGAAAGAACCAATAGGAGCTGAGCTAAAAAAGTAACTATGCAAGGATTTCACAAATAATCAGCTTTATTTATAGAGTTGGAGCAGCTCTCCCTCTCATGTGCACCCTCTTGCGGGTGGTGTTCCTCCAACCACACCTCCTCGATAAGGCATCTAAGGGAAAGTCTAAGGATCCTACCTGATGCTCCACATCAGGTCTAAGCCTTTTCCTCATCACTACTTTCTGCTTATTTTCCCTCTTCGTTCAGGAGCTAGTCACTCGCTTCAGACCTTCAAAAGCCATCTAACTAGTGGTTTTTTTCAAACTTGCCAGCATTGATTAATGGTTCATTAGCCATCTCGATGGCTGTAACTCAAATAGATTGTGCGAAAAAATCATTGGAAGATGGGATGGAAGGCGCCCCTCACTCCGTATATATTGAAATCGAGGACTAGGAATTCAAGTGAAGCTTAATTATTGCATTATTAAGTAATCATAAATAGTATTTATTCTTTTGTCAAAAATTATTATATTTTTATCACAGCACAATGGTCAAGAAGCAAGAGAATCAGTGAAGTAAATATGTCTATCATAAAAACGTCAACGCAAATCTTGAGGAAAGTCAATAAGTCAAACAATGCTCAGTCGAAAGTACTCATCGAAGCTCAAAGTACATAGCATGTGAGACGAAAACATCCATTGACTCTGTTTCTTCAGAACGAGATATAATATCGATCATCAGATCATAAAAGTTGATTGGTCAATGAGATAAAATACTAAAATTTAAGTACAATTGTGTAGAATTTGAAAAATAGATGTGTCTGTGTTATTTTGATTTTGATAAAAATCATTACATACAAATTGAAGACAACAATATTACTTTTACGATAAAAAAAAATAACTTTTCTATTTATATATGTAAAATGTGGAGGCTCGCAAAATTGATAAAAAAAACACAAAAAAATTAATTCATTTCCAAAATTAAATCTCTAATACACAAATTCTAGCTTTCGAAATTATATTCAAAATTTGTAGGATCATTCGACATTAGCTTTTTTTCTATAAAGTTATGTCATAACTGGCACATAAATATTAAAAGACCAACTTGTGTTAAGTGACAAGGTGATGCTTTGCCAATCATCAAAAGATTTCCTTGACTGTTTTTGTATCACATTATTATTATTATTATTATTTTGTTTCAAATTCTTCTATGTTTTATGTTTATGATTTTTATATTTTAACTAGAAATAAAATTTAAATGATCTTCTATAATATAGTTAATTATTTTTAATAATGTTCATAATTATTTTAACAAATTTTTTTTTAAAAAAATAAAACATAGAAAAATAAAAAATTAACTAAACAAATATACTTTTCAAATAATAAAATAAGAAATAAAAATATATATTGATTTCAAACAAGTCTAGCAGTACAAAAATGTCATAACTAGATCTTCACTATAAGGAAGCAAATCTTTTCCTCCTTATTCGGATTGTCGGGACGTTGGAACATCCAAATAGCCACATTGTCTCCCACTTTTAAGCCACTAAATACTCGCAACAGCTCCATCTCAGTTCCCTCAAGGAAAGTTTCAAGCGCTCTACCAACCCAAAATCTTAGCTGCAGCTTCACCAACCACCCACCTTGCACGTAGACCGATACATTCAGCCCGTCATGCATTTCACTAGCACTTGAGGATGAACTCGCTTCCTGAACTTTTTTACTCTTTCTCTTCCTTTCATGGTTAATGGTTTTAGGAAAATATGATTCTATGGCCTCCTCCTTGGTAAGGTAACGTTCAATGAAGTCATGAACAGGTACGTTGTCGAGCCATAAGCGGGTTTGTTGTTCTGAAAGGTCAGAAGCTTCTATTCTTTTCAACATTAAGCACTTGAGTCCGAATGCATGATTCGCAATAAGCACATTCTGAGCCCAAAATGGTAACTTATCAAACTCCATTGTAGTCTTCTTAGTCTCTTCCAACAGGCCATTGGGTTATACACTTATATATAATGGAAAGGATGTATGGTTCATTTGTAAATTAATAAGAAACTTCATAGAGATAAATTTGGAGAACCATAACTATTTTCTAAATTTGTTCCTTTAAATTCATAGAACTAACGTGTAGAGATTATATAGCAATAATGAGAGAAGGATAAGAATCTCCATTACTTAAGCCTTCATGTACAACAGTTTATTTAGATGGGAATATTAAGTTTTCGAAGTTAACAAAATTAATTCTGGATAAAAAAATTAAATGAATTTTGTATTTTATTAAGACATTTTCGATCATATGTGTCAGTCTTGATTCATATTTGCAATAAAGCAGTAGTTAAGCTATAAATGATTTCCAAATTAAAATTTGTAACTTATTTGAAAATTTGGAAAGCAAATAAAAAATATTCAGTGAAATAGTATTATTAATCTACAATCAAGTACTTGTTTAAAACATATATTATAAAATTTGGGCTTCCTCTATAAGAAAGTGAAAAACAAATTTTCTTTGCATTTATAAAATAGATTATCATTATGAGTACACAAATGTAAATTCTGAAAGCAATATTATGAGCTCACTAAAATGATGGAGATTGTAAAAATTACATCAAATATTGAATTGCAAGAATGAGAGGTTCTATGCAATCACATTAAAATTTGTTGTCGTAATAAATATCAATATGATTTTCATATTATTTAAATATATAAAATAGCAATATAATAATAATATCTTTTACTAATTTAATATTCATTACTTAAAATGAGGACATTTTACTCTTTTTTGAATATATTTTCAAATAATTATTTTGGAACATAATATTTTAACTATTTCTCCTAAATTTCTATTTATAACACACACACACACACACACACACACACACACACACACACACACACACACACTCACATACTTATCCTTCTACTGGTGTGCATAGGAGGAAGTTTCTTGTTCTGTGAAAACATGATACATGTGAGGCAGTCAGATTCCACCAAGAGAGGACCAAAACTGCACCTGTGAGCAATGGAGATAGCCCAATATATACTGGTCATTTCAGTCTCTAAAACATTTAAAGCAACAATATGAGAGGAGAAAAAGAGCAAGAACTTCCCTTGGCAATTTCTAAAAATTCCACAAAAATCAACTGCATGCTTACTGAAACTACCATGTGTGTTAACATTCACCCAAGAAGTTGGAGGGGTCAACATAATGAGTGTGGGGCCAACGCTTGACTGACTGGTGGCTAGCCACCAATTTGTATAGATATACAAGAACTTATGATGTTGAGTTATCTTATGAATATAATAAAGGCAATTTACTACCACAGAGTGTACCAAGGGGGCTTATCCTCATACTTTGATTGATTTCTGGTCATCCATATGAACCAAACAAGGAATCACCAAAAGGTTAATTTTATTCCAGTCCACCCAACAATCTGAGAAAGAAAACTAGCTCAAGTTGAGAGTATCCAGATTAAGCTTATTCAATAGACTAATCAAAACACATTGCAAAAAAACACAAGCAAAGAACAAATGTTCCAAAGATTCCTCAACCTCATGACAAAGATAACAACATGATGGTCCAATTAAACCTTTGAGTTTCAAGATATCATCAGTTGGAAGTAGCAGTTGCAATAATTCCAACAGAAAGAAAACATAGAGGGGGTCAACAACTTCCCCCAAATGGCCTGGCCCCATTCAATTTGATTCCAATGAAAATTTTCTCATAGATGAAGGCAGAAAGTTTTTGAGAAGGACTTTGCCTGGTGTTTAATTTATCTTTCTGTCCAGGACAGAAGGAAGTTTGTTGCACCAGTTGGACTTGATCATTGGTGAGAATTATGTTCAAAAGATTATTGTTCCATTGGTTGTCAGAACAAAACTCATTAACTGGACTGTCGTAAATAGGACGAGGCTGGGTACCCATTCCACATCCACTGGTCTAACCAGAAATTGATCTGGCCCTCCCTCAACTTCCATATGAAAAGTTCCTCAGCTTGGTTCCTGATTTGCAATAACTTGGTCCATAGCCTTGAGTCACCCAGCTTGGGAGTGATAAGTGAGGAGTGTACATTTTTACAATACTTCCCCAACATGAAAAGTGCCCAAAGACTATCTTGTGCTCTAAATCTGATCCACAGTTTGCATAGATTTATAAAACATAAATGAGTAAAGCTTTTGAACCCCAGGCAACCAGCATAGAGTGGTTTGCACAACTTCTGCCATGGGAGGCAATGGAATTGCTTCTTCTGCCCGGCCCACAGGAATCTATTAATAAATCTTGCCCATATGGACTTGAGTGCTCTTCTTCATAGTGAACATCTGGAGAGCATAGGAGGGAATAGCTATTAATATACTTCTCAACAATGTAATTCTTCCCCCATTAGACATGAATGAATTTGTCCAACATTGGAGTTCAGCCTTGATCATATCAATGACCTCATTGAATTGTGATTTTTGGTTCTACCTTTAAGTAATTGAACACCAAGATATTTAATGGGAAGAACAGCTTGGGTGAAACTAGTATACTCAGAAATCCATTGCGTAATAAGAGCGGTGACATTGTTGCTAGCAAAAAACTGACATTTTTGCAAGTTCAGTTCCATACCATAACCAAGTTTAAAGTATCTATGTACCTGATAAACAGCTTTAACAGAAGGTTTGGAGGCATTTGAGAAAATGATGAGATCATCAGCATATGATAGATGACTGATTACAATGTTAAATTTGTGGTGATAGACTAGATGTGGAGAATCAGCAAATAGATTATCCAATAACCTTAAAATGTAATCAAAGGCTAAAATAAAAATAGTTGGTGAGAGGGGGTCACTATGCTTAATGTCCATAGTGGCACTAAAAGAACCATGACTTTTACCATTCACAAGGACTGAATGTGCATTACACTTGAGCCATCTCCCAATCAGTTGAAGAAGATCAGGTTGAAAGCTACATTGAACTTCGTTTTGGTCCGAAATATTCTAATTCTTCTATTCGATCCAATATTTTCCAAGCTTTCATGATATTAACGAATGAGTATGACTCAAATATTACTAACTACAAGCACAACTACTAAAAACAAGCAAGCAAACATAATAAAGATAAATTTGGGTTGTCTCCCATAGAGCGCTTGGTTTAACGTCGTCAGCCCGACAAACATTCAGTTATTCAGGATGACTTAACATTAAAACCTCTTTAAAATTTGGTTGATACCCTTCAAAATATGGTTTTAATCTATGCCCACTAACTTTAAATATCTTTCAAGTTTTAGGATCCTCAATATCTACAGCTCCAAAAGAAAAAAAACATTTATAACAGGAAAAGGTCATATCCACCTAAATTTTAGTTTTCAAGGAAATAATTTCAATCTTGTATTGTATAGCAAAATTTTCTGTCCAGGTTCAAATTTCTTTCTTAGTATCTTCCAATCATGCCATTATTTCATTTTGTTTTTATAAATCATGTCATTATGATAAGATTTATTTCTAATTTCTTCTAGTTCATTCAATTGTAACAACTCTTCTTACTGCATTCTTTAAGTTAAGATTCAACTCTTTTATCACTCAATATGCTTTATGCTCCAATTCTATAGGTAAGTGGCAAGTATTTCAAATACTATTCTATAACGAGACATTCCAATAGGGGCCTTATAAATAATCCTATATGCCCATAATGCAGTATCTAATCTCACAGACCAGTCTAATTTGTGAAGATCCACAGTTTTCTCCAAAATTCTTTTAATTTCACGATTAGACACTTCTGATAAACCATTAGTCTGGGGATGATAAGCAGTAGAGATTCTATGAATAATATTATATTTTCCAACCAATCTCTGAATTCGATTATTCCTAAAATGAGATCCACCATCAATTATGATTGCTCTCGACATTCCATATCTTGTAAAAATATTTTTCATTAAAAAAGCTTTAAAACACTCTGAACATCACATTTAGGTAAAGAAATCTATTCGATCCATTTTGAGACATAATCAACAGTGACCAATATATATAAATTTCCAAATGAAGGAGTAAATGGTCCCATAAAATCTAATCTCCATACATCAAAGATCTCAATTTCTAATGTAAAATTTATAGGCATTTCATTTCTTGTAGAAGTATTACCTACTCTCTAACATTGATCACATGATTTTATATATTTGTATACATCCCTAAAAAGAGTAGGTCAATAAAATCTTGAATGTAAAATCTTATAAGTAGTTTATCAGTACCAAAATGTCCTCCAAATTCTGAATCATGACAACTCCGAATAATTAGTTTAGTTTCTTCATATGTCACACATTTTCTAATGATATGATCCTTACACTATTTATATAGGTAGGGCTCATCCTAAAGTAAAATTTAGCCTCATATCTAAATTTCTTTTGTTGTTGCCTTGTTAAATCAGGTGGCAAAAAATCACTTACTATATAATTCACAATATCAGCATACCGAGGCAAATTCCTTTCCTTAATGTTGTAAAGTTGCTCATTAAAAAAAGTTTATGTAATTTTCTTCTCAAATTCAGATAGTTTATAATACTCTAGTCTTGACAAATGGTCAGCAATTTGATTATTAGTTCCTTTTCTATCAAATATCGCAAAGTCAAATTCTTCCATTAGAAGTATCCATCTGATTAATCTTGGTTTGGCATCCCTCTTTTGTATCAAATATTTGATAGCTGAATGGTTTTGTCGTCTGTTAAATTTTCTTGGTTTCTTTGAAAAATATGTTTTTTTTTGTGTTTTGTTTTGAAAAGGGTTTTAATTTTATAAATATAAATTTGATTTAATTTAATATATATATATATATATATATATATATATATATATATGGATTTTAAAATTATTATTTTTATTTTGAAAATTATGAAATCAAACCGATCTCATATAAATGATAGTTTAAATAATTAAGCATTTCACCACAAGACATGTATTTATCCCGAAGAATAAGTACATGGCTTGAGATGAAGCTTGATCAAATAAACTAAAGGATTTATGACATCTGTTTGATCTGTGGACCATTTTGACTGACAATTTCCTCTATCTAATATGAAGGAATTTGATAGGGTTTATATTAATTTGGGGTCTTTAAGTTTCCTATAAGGGCAAGCCCCTATAGTTAATTACATCTTAGATAACTGAAGTTACCTAAGAAAACTCTTGATAAAGATAAGGAAATATTTATATTCATGACTTCCAAAGGTAAGTTTTCTGAAGAAAATGTGATAGTCAGAAATTCAATAGGTGAATGGCTGAAATTTTGGAACATTTTATTTTATCAGAATTTGAAGGAGAGAAGGCTAGCGAAGAACATAGATTCAAGAAAAATCTTGATGACTTCCCAAACTATCATATAGTTTGGCTTTAAATCTTGGGAATGAATTTATTTAAATTTCAATCCTGTCAATTAATTGTAGGGATTACATTTGCATAATATTCGATTATGCAAACAACCTGGAAGATGGGAGGATTTATGTCTTATCAGACGACAACCTCGGAATCCTAAAGACAATTAGGGCTTATATTGTACAGCAGGGCTGTGCAAAAGGCCTAAAGAAAAAGTGAGGATTTATGCTGCACTAGGCAAGCTACCTCGAAGTCCTATGGCTTGTTGTTTAGTTTAAGGAAAGGTTTTGATGGTGTAGACAAGTTTTGCTGTTGAAGATGACCGTGCTACCCACTATGCATGCTCCAAGCTCCTTGTCGTAGCAGGTTTAGTTTAAAGAAGTGCCAATTGAAAGGGAGAGATAAGTGTCATGTTTTAGAAATATTTGAATTGAGGTGTATTAATATTTTATTAGGGGAACATTAAAGTTGATTATAACAACACCGGTTAAGATCCCACGGTTCCATCATCTCGGTACAGTTATTTTCATCAAATTCACTTAGTCCAAATGAATTTACTAAACTCAACTTAATGAGTTCCATACTTTTATTCATACCGTGGGAACACCCTATTAGCAACACGTAGGTTACCTCCTCAAAGGAATTCCCGATCATCGAACGAGACTTTTTAATTTAGTTACAATTATATTTTTTATTTTGTTTGTGATTAAGTTTTGAGTTGTTTTATATTTTGAATGTTGTGGTGGTGAATTTTATCTTGTCTTGTTTTAATTTAGTTTTGGTTTTAGTTCTGTGACTATCCTAAAGATTTCAGTTTTCATGTAGGGTGGCAATGCTGTTTATCATGCAAATTGCAAGAAAAGTAATGTACGGTAAAGAAAACACGAGAAAAGAAAGCGCTGAAAACTTATAAAAGTGTACCTATCGAGTCCTCTCGTTCCTCCACCTGAAACTTTAGTATTCTTTGCAATAAACATGTATATTTGCAAGGAAGTAACACCTTATATATATGCTCGTCACAGGCCTACCAAGTCCTAGGTCGTAACCCGCCAGGTCCTATTTGTTCATTTGAGAGACGTTTTCATTTAATAAATATGATCGGTGTAGTAGTCCTGCAAGGTGTCCAAAAGACTTATGAAGAACCTCTAGGAGATAGATGTTTCACAATTCTTTTGAACTTCCTTGAGATCATTTTGAACCTATCATAATTATTAATTAATCTATCTATTTTATACCCTTATGCTCAGTGAGTTTGTGTTTTTTAATTAACCCAAAAGACAGGGTAATTATCATATATTATTTCATTTAGAGTTTATGCGGTGAAAACCCCTTTATGAAAAGTTAATTTGTTTGGGAAAATTAGTTAATTAATTTCATAACTGGGCTTGTAGTGTTTTTCAGGTATTTATAATTTGGTTGCGTTTGTTTTTCTAAACTTCTTTTAGTAAGATTGATTAAACCTAGCTCACTACTAAGCCCTTTAAATTTTTTTATGGATACATTTGTAATTCTTTAGAAAAAGTTAAATTAGTTTAATCAATTTTTATCAAAATATTGGGCTATCATTTAATATATCAAATAGGGGTGTAAGTTAGTGGATTATTAACCTCCAAGATTAACTCCTAACCCTAAGGATCAATTTGTTTAAATATCTTCCAAATTAAAACTAATTAGGAAAATCCAAACATTTTGTTTTGATATGAAAAAATAGAAGTTGGTTTCTACCATTTATCCCTTTAATGTCTCAATCATCCAAACATATTATTTAGGATCATTAATTGCCCATTTTACCCTTTAATTAAGCCTAAATATTAATTAAGGCTAAAAACCATTAAAATTACAACTTTGCCCTTGGGGCCTGATCAGTTCATAATTTCTTAAATTCAATTTAACTGACTTTGGAACTTTTATGTTATCTTACTAATGAGCTAATTAAAATATCAGAGGAAAAAATATATTTTTTCAAATTTTAATTTAATTTATATATTTATTTTAATTCAAAAATAGAGGTTTTTAGTGAAAATTCAATAACTTGATCAAAACAAAATATTTTACTTTGAAATTTTTACTAGAGGTAAACCTAGACCAGAGGACCACTTGGACTAAATTTTATGACTTTTTTATATTTTTTTAATTATTAGAATTATTTTAATATCTGTTGTTTTAATTAATTATAAAATATTTTTAAATTTGAAAATAAAATTTTATATTTTTTAAAAAATTCTCTGAGGTCAGGGAGCCCAGAGAAACAAATTTCATATTTTTTTATTTTTATTTTAATTATTAGAATTATTTTAGTGCAAAATTAAGGAAATTCATTTTTTAGCGTTTTGAAAATTCATTTAAGCCTTTAAAATTTAATATCTTGACTTAGGGACTTAAGAAAATAATGGGGATGGTTCCTAAGTGATTAGGAAACCAAATGTGATAATTTAATGATTTTTAATATTTTTTTGATTTTTTAATATTATTTAATTATTTAATTATTAAAATATGTCCAAAAATGTAAATTTTATAGAAATTCCAATTTTATTTTTAAAAAATTCCTTTGATCACAGGAAACTCCCAAAATTAATTTTATAATTTTTTGAGTTATATTTTAATTATTAAAATTTATTTAAGTGCTAAAAATGACATTGGACTTAGGAAAATCATTTAACTTATTAAATTAATTCCAAATGACTTCAAAATTTTTAAGGTAATTCTTCTGTCCCTAAAGCACAGTGGAGAACCATTTTTGGGTTATTTTGATTTTTATCTTATTTTAATAATTTAAGAGTTTATTTTAGGTCTAGTTGATGATTAGTGCACATCTTAGTGATTTAGTCCATGAAATAATTATCCTAGGGTCCTCTAATCATAAGAGACCTACCAAAATTTACTTTGCATTTTTCTGGATATTATTTTAATTATTAAAAATTTTTATATCAAAACAAACACAATAACTTGAAAAATAGCGATCTCCTCACAGAGATCCCCCCTGACTTTGGAAAAATAAAGGAAGATCCCTTATGAAAGATAGAATAAGATCCCTTAAGCTCAAACCATGGTGAAATTGTTGCGCCAGTGGAGAATTAAAAGACTAAAATCAATATTCAAATCATTAAAAATAAAATATGGATAAAAATATGTATACCCATTTCCACATTGTTCTCCTCTGTTTATTGAGCAATAAGATATTTTTCTTTTATTTTTCTGATTTTTCTAGTCCAAGATATGGATTTTTGAAGTTCTGTTAATTTAAATAATTTATAAAATATGGATTTTCCTACTTAACCACACGGTGCTGACTGGATTGAGCCTAAGTCTCATTCAAATCCACTTGAACCAAGTTTACCCAATTTTAACCCAAGTTCAACACATGCCCAAAATCTACCAAATCGATTGCCCTACTCCCAAAATTTCCACCCAATTGATATTGAGAACTCTTCATGACATCCACATAGACCATTTGGAACCTTCAATTGACCTTGTACCCAACCCTAGCCCAACCTAGATCCAAGTCTAGCCCAACGTGCCCAATTTAATGAAAATCCCAAAATCCACCAAATTGAACCTCCAAATGAACTCAAAACCACTCCAAGTCTTCATGAAAAATCTTTATTACAATCATCTACACAATGTTGCTCAAGATACTTGGGCTCCATTCAAGCTCAAACCCAAGTTAGTCCAATTTGAACCCAAGGTGACCTAAATGAACCCATGACCTAACTTAACCAAATTGAACCAAATGTGACCAAACCAACCCCTCCACAACTACTAAGTTGACCATAAAGACTTGGCCAAACCCACCTAGCCCACCCTAGAGGAGCCATGGACCATAGGTCCCCCAAATTATGAGATATCATCCCTTAAATGGTTAAATATAAGAGATGTTTACCATAATGCCTTAACCATTAAAACCCATTGCACTCATGGACTGCCTACTGGTACACTTGACCCATTGACCACCTCCCCTGGCCTGGCCGGCCGGCCTAGTGGCTGGAAAATGTCAAAACTGAGAGCCACCTCCCTTTTGGCGAAACCGAAATTCCACCCCCCAAAATTGCCTCTAAGCTCTTCTTCTCTCCACTTAAGCAGCACTTTGCACCCAAAGCCAAGCCCTGAGCTCCACCAGGCAACCATGGCTATAAAATAACCCCCTCACGACCAAAATCCAAGTGTTGAAAATTTCTAAAAGAAACTCTGCCAAAATCTCACCAGAGCCTCTCCAGACCTCCCTGAGACCATTCCAGCCACTTTCCCCCTCTGGTCCCAACTGCCTGAGCTCAATTTCAGAGCTCAAATTTGGTTGGAAACTAGGAAACTTTTTAATACACCTCCACACAACACAAAATCTTAATTAACTGCACTCACACCTTCACATCAGTGAGAGAAGAAGATCCCCCATCAAAGCCCCATCACGGAAGGCCTCTGCACCAGACTTCCATCAAAGCTCGAAATCGGCCTTGGTCACTTTCATACCTAGGCAATTCTCCAGGGCAAGAGGCTTCATCCCTGAGCTCCTTAGACTCCAATGAAGGTGTAGAGCATCTTTGATTGAATATTCACTTCTCAGACCCAAGGTATTGCCTCCTTCTTCTTTCCGAGCTTCTCTAGTTTCTCCATGTAATTAAGGTTAATTTAAACTGTGATTAACCATATGGACATGCCCCATGCTTAGACGAGTCCATAGGATCAAACCCAAAGTGATTTGGTTGAGTCTAGGCTGAGATATTAGGGTTTTAGTAGGGACGGCTCTCGGGATGGACCAGTCGAAGACGATGGAGGAGTGTCGTTAGATCACGCATGTAATGCTTGGATGACCAGGATGGAGTTGGACGGAGATCGGGTACATAAAGCGCGGCCGCGTGGCATCCTAGTCAGATGGCGGTGTCAAATGACGGAGCGACGCGTGGTCTTTAGCAGCTGCTGAGGATCCAGTCAGCGTCGCTTGGTTAAGTAGGAAAATCCTTATTTTTTGAATTATTTAAATTACCAGAACTTTAAAAATTCATATCATAGCCAAGAAAAATAAAAAAAATAAAAGAAAAATACCTTGTTGCTTAGTGAGTTGAGGAGAATAATGTGGAAATGGTTTGAAGTATTTTTTATGAATATTTTATTTTTAATGATTTAAATACCGATTTCAGACTTTTAATTCTCCATTGACCCAAACATTTCACCATGGCTTGAGCTTTGGGGGGTTTTGTTCTATCTGTCATAAGGGATCTTCCCTGATTTTTCCAAAGTCAGGGGGAATCTCTGTGAGAAGACCCATGTACTTAACATTGATGACATTTTTTTTTCAATTTCAAGGTAGTCGGTCATCATTGTTGGCCAATAATATCCTATTCTTTTTATTTTCTATTTTATTTTAGGTCCAAATTGGTGTGCACCACACAGACCTGAATGAACTTATTTAACGACTTCTTGAGCTTCTGATGGGTCTAAGCATCTTAACTACATCTGGTCAAAAGATCGCTTATAAAAAATATCGTTCACCAAGGCATAAGACAACGCTCTTTCCTTGATTTGGTTCGTAGTGGAACTGTCTTCAGGTAATCTTCCATTTTGTAAATATTAAAAAATCGGTTGTTGCCAATAATCATTTTCCTCGTTGCTTATTTTCGTTGTTATGATTTCATCGAGTTTGTCTAGATTGTCAATGTTGGTATGGGAAAGAACTTGTCATCCCTTTATAATCCCCATAATGCATCCTCTACTCTCACAAACCAATCCTTTCTACTAAGAATAATAGTTTTTTTTATAAAATCCTCTTAATTTCTCTGTTAGATACCTCTTCTAAACAACTAGTTTGAGAAAGAGAAGTTGTGCATATTCTATGTTTAATTCCATATATAGCAACTAGTGTCCCTTTTTTTCTATTCT
This sequence comes from Papilionanthe hookeriana x Papilionanthe teres, assembly GCA_022702705.1. Lineage (NCBI taxonomy): Eukaryota > Viridiplantae > Streptophyta > Magnoliopsida > Asparagales > Orchidaceae > Papilionanthe > Papilionanthe hookeriana x Papilionanthe teres. The sequence goes on along the minus strand of CM040422.1, from coordinate 166,075,541 downwards.
TAACATGACTTCCTTCATCACAAATGATCACTTTAGGCATTCCAAATCTACTTAAGATATTTCTCTTTGAAAGTTTAGCTACACTTTGAGTATCATGGTTTGGATAAGCTACTGCCTCAATCTATTTTGAGATATAGAGCATAGCTGTTAAAATTTTTATGTTTCCAATAGAAGGTACAAATTGTCCCATAATATCTAAACCACAAATATAAAAAATATTACTTTCTAAATTTAATTTCAGAGGCATCTCATCTTGCTCGGATATATTACCTACTCTTTGGCATCTATTACATGTTCTTATATATATATTCACAACTCCAAACAGAGTAGACCAAAATAATTTAAAATTTTAAAATTTAAATAAAATTCTATCAACACCAAAATATCCCTCAAACTCATAATCATGACACTTCTTAATAATTATTTAGGTTTCTTATAAAGGTACACACCTTCTGATAACTTGATCCTTACACTTTTTATACAATATTGGGTCATCCCAAAAGTAAGTTCTAGCATCATGAATGAACTTTTTTCGTTGATGGCATGCAAATCTATAGGGTATAATATGACTAACAATAAAATTCACTATGTTAGCATATCACAGAATGCACCACTTAGTAATAGTGTACAGCTACTTGTCAAGAAATTTTTCATTAATTTCATCTTCATAAGTATAATAATTTCCCTGATCATTCTTAGATTAATGGTATGCAATTTGATTATCAGATCATTTCCCATCAATTAGTTCGATATCAAACTCCAGCATTAGAATGACCCATCTAACTAATCTTGGTTTAGCATCCTTCTAAGACATAAGATATCTAATTGTAGAATGATGGGTGACCCGACCCGCAATAACGCAGTAAATTAACTTCCAAAAGATGGCCAAAAACTTGACCCGATTTATAAATAGCGGCTAGTGTGCAAAGTCTTAAATGATATAAAAATTAGAAAATATTTTACACACTAGGGGTACTACGCAAGTATACGTATCGTTTCAAGTAATATAGAGTTTTCTTTAAAAACCCCAGTATCGATCCCACGAGGAAGTGAAGTAAGAGGTCTTTAGTAAAATTCTAGTCTACTACTAATAGTCCTTAGTTTGGAATGTCGATTAAAATTGTGTTTTATCTAAAAACTACTCCTAAATGCAAGTGTTAAATGTAATAGTAATTACAACTAAGTGCAAATAATAATTCTAAAGATAACCCTTTTTGGATGAATTGGTTTGGAGAATTTTGAGATATTAAAAACTACTATTCTTATGTAATGAAAGAGATAATGTATAGGATTGAGATGCATTAAATATTGTATGTGCCGAATAGGAGCAATCCTATTCTTTACCCTTTGGTTCGAGCATAAAGAACATTGACTAATCCTATGCTTGGTTACCGAATCTGCAGTTAAGTTCGGGAGGATACCGGCTGCCACTTCGGATCTCCCACGTTCCCCTCTCCTGAGGGCTAACATCTACACTTCAGCACCCAAACGATAGGACCGAATTAAGTATTTTAGCCCCTCACTCTAAAATCTCTAATTCTACGCCCGATTAATATTATTTCCCTATTTATTTGCATTCAACTTCTATGAACTTCACCATTCATGGAATTTAAATGTGGTTCGTACTTAGTTGTAGAAAGCATAGCCCTCTCGGATCGTATGTTTTCACAACAAATTTTAACATTACAACAGGCCTTAATTGCAATGTAAATGAAGTGCAAGTAAAAACCATCACATTTATATCTAAATTAACTTCTAACATGCATTACAAAATCCTAAGCATGAATTCTACTCATTAGAAAAGAAAAGTAAATTGAGAACAATGACATAATCATCTCATGCCACTATTTCCAAAGAAGAAGAAAGAGTAAGAGAGATACTTCATAAAGCACGAAGAAAACGTAAAGAAAACTTTATTTAAACAAAGCAAATCCACTACATAAATGTTTACAAAATCAGAAGATAATGAAGAACAATACTTAGCTTTTTCCCTTTGAAAGAAAGACGAAGATCTCTCCCATAAAGTCTCCCGTCGATCCATGCAATGCTCGTACAATCCCTTACAAATTCTCTCAAAAATCTCCTCTCCAATCTCTCCAAAAGGGTAGAAATCTACATTTCTACTCTTAATCTAAGAATACTAAACATTCTTCTAAGTTTTTCTCCAATTTGTTTCTCTCTAATCTTCTCTTAATCTCTTTTTCTAACCTATATTCGCCATTTTTAAAGAGTTTGGACGAATTCCCAAGAGTTTCCTTATGCACCCCTTCGAAAAAGAGTCCAAATACGTCAAATATTGGCCCAAAACCGCCAAAAGTCGGTTCGTGGTCGTCCGGGCCGCTGTCGGCGAGTTCGAGCTCGCTGTCGGCTAGCTTTTCGGCCACTTTTCAGTGTTCTCGGGAAAATCTCGCCGTCGGCGAGATGGCTCTGAGCAGCTCCACCGTTTCGCTCCGTTTGGCCCCGTTTTAGCTCCGTTTCGCCCCGTTTCAGTTGCGTTGCGTTCGTAAGAGATAACCCTACAAAATAAACATAAAAACAAACTTTCTTTAAAGTGTAATCTCATTCAAAAATATGCAAAAAGTATAAAAGAGATTAAGCATAAAAGACTTATCGAAAGGTGTCAGGGCAGAATTTCATTTCTTGCTCGTTTTTGCTCCAAATTGCACCGTTTTTGTTTCCTTTTGCTCCATCGCCATTTCTTGTACCTAAAACCAAAAAACATACAAAATACCTTCCTTTAAAGTGTAATATCATCAAAAAATGAGTAAAATGATATAGCAAAAAGTGTATATATTTTAGGCGTGTCAATGGGTATGATCAATAAATTTTTTTCTAATTAAATAAGATCTAAAATTTCTAAAATCATATATTTTAGTCAATAATTCCTTCTGAGTCGTAGTGTAATTAATTTTTATTTCATTTAGAGTTAGCATAGTAGATAGTTTTAAAAATTTTATCGTGTCTTAGTCCTAAAACTCACCATAACATAATCACACGCATCACACATCACTCAAATGATCTCCCCCAATCAGGTGAGACTGTAACAGAAGTAGTGACTAATTTTTCTTTCAATATATTAAAGACACTTAGGCAACCTTGATCAAAGTTAAATAAGACATCTTTTTCTAAAAAATGGCATTAAGGCTTGTTAATTTTGGAGAAAAACTTCTAACTCACCTCATAATGGTAGGAGGAGGTAGTTTTGCAATTACTTGAATCTTTCTTGGGTCTACTTTCATGCGATTCATAAATATTTTATGTCCCAAAATAATTCTTCCTACAACCATGAATTGACATTTCATACAATTAAGAACATGACTAGTCTCTTCATTGTGTTTTAGCTCCTTTGCTAAATTATCTAAACATCAATAAAAAACTGAGAAATTATCCATGAAAAGTTTTGTCCCTTTCTCAATCAAATTGCAGAAAATAAACATCATGCACCTTTGAAAAGTTAAAGGTGCGTTACATATTCCAAAGGGCATTATTCTAAAAGTAAAAGTCATATAAGGGCTCATAAATGTAGTCTTTGTTTGATCCTCATGAGCTATAAGTATTTGATGATATCCATAATATCTATCTAGAAAATGAAAGTATCGGTGACCAACTAGCCTATCAAACATCTAATCCATAATTGGTAAAGGTGATGCACGGGACTTATATTTTGCAAGAATTTATGAAATTAAATTTATATATTTATAATGATTTTGTTAAGTCCAAAATATTCAAAGCAAGTATATGTATCGTATCAAGAAATACAGGGCTCTAATGGAGTATTGGTTATCGATCTCATAGGGAAGTTCGAAGTATAAGAAAGCGTTCACAATATAAATAATATAACATTAAAATCTGACATTTAAATAACACTTAAGTTTTAACACATACTTCTACTAACACTATGCAGAAAACAGTAACAATTAACAAAATTACAATTACTTCTAACAACTTTAAAAACTGAATTAACTAACAAACACACTAAACTAAGTATTTGAAAGGTTTTTGATATATGAGAAAAGTATCTTTCCTCTTACAATGAGAATATGATGTGTGGATTGATATGGAACAATTATCTATGTTCTTGTGCCAAATAGGAGCATAGATGATTCTTCACCCTTAGAAGGGTACCCCCTCTTCTAAGCAAGAAAAGAATATTAACATATCCTAAGTTTAGTCACTAAATCTAAGGTTAAGCTGGGAGGATACCGCCTCTCACTTTGGAGCTCCCACTCACCCTTCACCCGAAGCTAACCTTTGATATTAGTTACTAATCATAGAATCAATTTGGGGATTTCAGCCTGTCACCCTGAAGTCTCCACATTGAAGTCCATCAAAACATACTTCCCTATTTATTTGCACTCAATTCCCATGAACTACGTAATTCATCCATAGAAATTGAATGGATCTTTCATTATTGTTATAGGACATTAAATCCTTTCAAACTTAATGTTCAACAACATATTTTAACATTTCAATTGGCCAAATTGAAAAGTAAATTAAGTTTGAAATGAAAAACCGTCACAATTTCTTCATTACATTAATATTACATCAAATCCACATCAATCCATCATCACATATCTATGCAAGATGAAAGAAAAGGGAGACTACTCAGAATTCATGGAGAAGATACAATAAAACATGGATTTTATATATAAAAGAAAAGTCATACAAACCACAAAAGAAAATACAACTTATCTCTTTCTATTCCTCAATGTAATTCCCTTGAAGTTCCTTTAAATCCTCTTCTCTTTTTTTACAACACTTGATTCTCTCTTTAGAATGGAAAGACAGAAGTAATCTCTCACTTTAATCCTTCTCCTTCACTCCTTAGAGGATAATTCCTCTCAAATCCTTACTCTACACACTCTTCTCCTAAACCCTAAGACATAACACACACTAAAACTACACTAGAACCACTGAAGAAGCACACCATTTTCATCAAAAAATAATTACTTATAAGATAGGGACAAAATTCCAAGAGTTTCCGTAGGCATCCCTTCAAAAAGTCACCAAAACTCTTCAAATTTAAATTCCACCAACTTCGGGCGCCGGCGGCACTCTATCGTGCAATTATTTCTGAAGTCTCTGGATTTGGGCACCTATTTTCCAGCATTTTGCTCCTTTTTGCTCCTTTTTGCTCCAAATTCATTTTTTTTCACTTCTTTTCACTCCAATCACCTAAAATCATCACACTTGCAACAAATCATGAAAAATATCGTTTTAAAGTGCAATATCACCAAAAATGGGTAAAATTATATGGCAAAAATCGTATATATTTTTTGTGCATCAAAAGGAAAGTGATCATTCCTCACGGCTAAATTCAATTTCATGTAGTTAATACAATTTCGATGCCCAGTGACATGTACAGAAAGTATTAATTTATTTCAGTCATTTATAGATAATCTCACTCCCCTCTCCTTAGGAACACAATGAATAGGGCTAACACATGCGTTGTATGATATATGATAGATAGTACCTGCATCAAGCCACTTCAATATTTCCTTTCTAACAAATTCTTTCATAATTGGATTTAATCTCCTTTGAGGATCTTCTCAAGTTTTATAATTATTATCCATCAGGATCCTATGCATATAGAAAGAGGGACTAAATCTCTTAATATCTACTAAGGTCCATCCAAAAGCTTTCTTATATTTCCTCAGAATATCCTTTATTTTTTCCTCTTGTAAATGAGTTAAATCTTAAGATTTGATAATTGGTAATGTAGACGACTTCCCAAAATACACATATTTTAAGTGTGTAGGAGGCACCTTCATCTTAAGTTCAGGGGGTTCTTCAATAGAGGAAATAAGAGGTTTACTATTATTATCATATCAAGATTCTCAAACATCTCTTGAACAAATTTTGAATCTTTATTAGTAAATATATTCAACTAATCCAGGAAATTTGTGTCTTTCTCATTATTTAACTCCTATTTTACTAATTTAACTTCATATCTTTCTCAGAAATGCTTACTATAAAAATAATCAATTAAGTATATCCAAGAACATGGATCTTCATTTTCTTTTGAAGGATATTTCATAGATTTTAAGACATTAAATGTAACTTCTTTATTATTTATTCTCATATTTAATTCACTTTTTTGCACATCTATCATAGCTCATCCAATGTCTAGGAAATAACACCCTAAAATGATTGGAATTTCTTTATCTTCTTCCTTTTATGACATAATGAAATCAATAGGGAAGATGAAATTATTATTTTTATGTAATACATCTTCTATAAACCCCTTTGAATAAGTGATTAACTTATCAGCTAACTGAAGGGCTATAACAGTTGGGGTCACTTCTCCTAATCTTGAACTTTTGAAAATAGATAATAACATACAACTTATACTTGCTCCAAGAACGCATAAAGTTTTTCCAAAAATCTTTCTCTTATTGTGCGTGGAATAGTAAAGTGCTCAAGATCCTTAAGTTTTTTAGGAAGTTTTTTTTTGAATTATATCTTTGTGCTCCTCACTAAGTGAAAAAATCTCGTCATTTCAAACATCAATTCCTTATTAAGAATATCTTTTATGAACATTAAATAACTAAGCATTTGCTTTAGAGCTTTAGAGAATGGAATATTAATAGTTAACTTCTTAAATACTTTTAAAATATTTAAAAATTGTTGAAATAGCTTCTGCTGTCGAAGTCTTTAAGAAAATTAAGGTGGTGGTTTTTCTAAGCTAATATTAGTTAGAGATATTGGTTTTATAAATCCTTAGAAACATATTCCTAAGGTTTTTTAGATTCAACTATCTCCTTTTCAACCTCAATCTCATTTAAAACTACATCCTCCAACTCTCATTTAATTGGACATGATTAACATGCTCACTATTCTTCTCTTTAGGGTTTATCTCAGTGTTGCTAAGAAGAGCTCCTTGGGGTCGATTGTTAAGTGAGTTAGAAATTTGTCACAGTTGGTTCTCTATATTCCTTATTGTTTCATGTTGAATTTGTAGTTTATTCCTTATTTGGAACACAAGCTCCACCAAAAACAACTTCTTCTCTTTAATTTGTGGATTATACTTAAAGCTTAGTGGTTAAGAAGATCTATAGTTGGTATTACTCTTGTTATTCCAATTTCCTAAAGTATTTGCATGTTTATTTCCCTATTTTTGGTTTCCCCCACAAGAATTATTATTCCAATTAAATTTAGGATGGTTCTTCCAACCTGTGTTATAGAAGTTAGAATAATGATTATTAGGTCTGCTTTTAATTGCATTTAAGGTCTCAAATGACAAAGTGCTAGAATAAACCATTTGTCCTAACAAATTTTTCTTAAATATTGGAGGTATTTTTTCTTGGTTAACTTTAAGTTAATCTAGCTTCTAAGATATTGCTGCAACCAGAGATGTAAGAATTGAAAGCATATCAGTATCATGCACGCTAGCTACCTTTCTAGGATTTTCTCTTTTCGAAGGTCATTGAAAATTATTTGTAGCCATCTATTTAATAAACTAGTAAGCCTTATCAAATGGCTTCAACGTGAGTGAACCACCAGTAGTACCGCCAATGATAGATCTAAGGATGCTACTAAACTATTGTATAAAGTTTAAATAATTAACCAACTAGGTCGAGCGTGATGTGGACATTTATTAAGAAGTTCCTTAAATCTCTCCCATACTTCATATATTGACTCACCTTTTTACTAGAAAAATGATGTAATATCATTTTTAAGTTTAGTAGTTTTTGAAGGTGGGAAATACTTAGCTAGAAATTTTTGAGCTACTTCACCCCAAGTCCTAATTGATCGAGGTGCTAATGAATTCAACCACATTTTAACTTTGTCCCTTAAGAATAAGGGGAAATGCCTATGTCTAACAGAATTGTTTGACACGTTGTTATAACAAAATGTAGGGCAAAGCTCCTGAAAGCTTGCTAATATTAAATTTTGATCCTCAGATGGAGTTCCTCCAAACAAGTTATCTTGCACGATTTAGATAATAATAGGTTTTAAATCAAAATGTGTTAGCTTCAACGCCAGAAGTTTGAATGTTTAAGTTAATTTCATCTCATGTAGGATTAGTGTAATCCCTTAATGGTCCATGCACATTATGATGTTCATTATTTGGTATTTGATTATCTAAATTGTTCTATTGAAATTAACCATTTCTTCTAAAAAATTATGAATACTTTTTTCAAATTTTCTTAACTGTCCTCTCTAGTTTTGAATTGTAGGGTACAAGTCCTACAGGTCCTGCACTACGAATACACAACTAAAGAGTTAACCAATAAAATTAATAACAAGTAGGTTAAGAAAATGAATATATTTTTAAAATTTGCTTTTAGAAAGCACAAAATAATTAAAGAAACATTAAAATACTACAATTTCTAAATCTAAGTCATAGTTTCAAATAAATTTCTCCTAATGCTCTTGTTTCGTCGTTGCCCACAAATGCACCAAAAAACATGATCCACCCTAGCATACGTCATGTAATGTAAATCCTAATAATGGTACCAGACATTTGATCTGCTCCTTTGCAACTTAATCAAGTTCTTAAATTAATGTTTTCATGCACAAAGAGATTTCTAACACAAGTATGTATCGATTCTTTAATATATGGCTCTAATGTGTTTGGAATGTCGATCATACAGAGAACAAGATAATTAATCCCTTAGATAAGATACTAAGAATTGCTATTGTGGCTAGTGACAAATATGAGCATAAATCTTGTTTACCCTCTTATTAGTGCATAAAGAACTTTAGTTAACCTAGTTTTAATTCCGTAAACCATACATCGAACCCATCAAAGCTTATTTCCCTATCAAGTTGCATCACCTTATGGACTACTTTTCCTTCACCCACTAGTTCGATGTGAATACTTGTTCCTCCACCGCTCTTCCGAGTCTTAATGGGTCACAACAAATTTTAACAATTCATATGGTCGTATAAAAAATAAATGAAGCATAGAAGAACACTCATTACATTGAAATTGAAAACCAAATCTAAAAGTATTCTACACATCCTACAAATCCTACTTATTCATCACAAATGAATGGTGAAGGAAATCTACTCACAAATTAAAAAGAACACCATAGGAATTATCATCATTTAACAGAGCAAATCCACTAAATATGTGTTAACAATAAATACAAAACTAATGGTAACATGATACATATCTTTTTATCCTCCGAAAAGAGATGAAATGTTCCTCCATCTATGTATCCAAGTGCTTCTGCAATGCTGAAATGATCCCCTATAGATTTCTCTCAAGATTCGTAACCAATCTCTCAATAAAGTGAAAAGATATAAAATACTAATTTCTTCAACGACTCCTCTTCCTTTCCCTACTTCTTGAAACTTTACTATGCACCAAAGCCTCCTATGGAACTACTCCTCAACACCCTTTAATTCCGAAGAACATGCTGAATAAACTACAGAAACTGCCCTAGGTGCAACTAGGCTACTGCCAAGCTTTGAGTGGAGTGCCTTCGCGCTCAAAGGTTGGTGCCTAGGAGCCAAACTCTCTTTTTTGGTAATCTATATTCTAATAGTTAGGTGCCACAAGGGTGGCAGCAAGGTGCTTGGATGGAGCACTTTGGCAACCAAAGTCAAGTGCCTAAGCGCTAAGCTGTTGAACTCAAAATTCTCCATCTGAGCATCCTTTTTGCTCCATTTCAGCTCCACTTTACTCCATTTTTCCTACCTGTTATACTTAAAACATTATAAGAATACCTTCATTAAAGTGCAATTTAATCAAAAAAGTAAGTGCAAAATATAAAGGAATCATGCATTCTTTAGGACAAATCAGCTTCTCTCCTATCTATAGGAGAGATTCTTTATAGGTGAAGATGAGCATCCACAATCGTAATGGTGGTGAGATTTATCCAACTCCTAGCTGACCCTAGGGTTAGTAGAGTCTAATCATGTAGCTTTTTCCACCCACGTGGAGTAGGTGTATCAGTTGTAGTTAATCAGTGTGGTCACAAAGCATATGAGATGGGCCATTGATTTTCTTATAAGGAGCTGTAAGTTAAGATCCTCGTGCGTTGGCCAAGTTCTATTTGGAGCTGAGTAATTCCCCATTTTGTAAGCTTTAGGCCTTAATCTAGCTAGGTCAGAATCCCAACGTACCTTGGCTTTGGCGCTCCTAACTTTCCTTGGAAAAGTTGGTTGAGTGTGATCTTAGAGGATAGAAAAGGCTTTGCAGCTAATCCATCCTACAAGATCGTGGTCTTTTATAGAGCAGAAAAAGTATTATAGCTAGTCCACTGATCCCCTAATATTTATGCTTACGATTTAGATAAGAAATTTATGATTTATAATATGGGATACTATGCAACTATACGTATCATTTATCAAGTAATATAGGATTTTCTGATTAAGCCCCGAGATATTGAACCCACAGGGAAATGTCTAAAATATTAAAGAAATAAGAAAAATAACTTTTTACTTTTTCAAATGATTTTTGTAAAGTATGTTTAAGATACAAAGTTTGAAAATTCATTTTTGATATTTTTAATAAAAAGTTAAGTAGGAAATTAAAATTATCAATACTCTAAACACGATATAAAAGCTATAAGAATCAAATATCTTTTTCCTTCTTCAATAAATCAGTAATAATTATGGATATTTTTGTTGTGGAAGTATTTAAATGTATTGTGCCAAATAGGAGCAAATATATTCCTTACCCTTACTTGGTTCTATAAAGAAAATTAGTCAATTTTAAATTTTGAAATTTTGTAGATGGGTTAAGGTGGGAAGAAACTAGCTCTCACTCTAGAGTTCCCTCTATTCCCTCCACCTGGGGGATGACATCTCATAACAAAATTTAAAATAACAAACCAAATTAGGGGGATTTAGCCTGTCACTCTAAAGCCCTCTAAATTTACTCCCCAATAAAACATATCTCTTTATATATTTACATTCAATCATATGGACTTCAATTCTCACCCATATAATTACATGTGATTCATTCCAATTTTTGATTGAGATAATACTGCATTGGTTCTTACATAATCTCACAAAAAATTTTAACATCTTAATTGGCCACATCAAAAAGTAAATTAAGTACAAGGAATTGAATCATCACAATGTCTTTCAACATTAAAAACTTATACTTTCCACAACATACTTCCATAATTTAATTACTTCATCTTCTAAGAAAGAAAAAGATAAAGTAAACTACTCAGATTTCATGAAGAAAACACAAACACAACTTGATTTGAAAGCATAAACCATAATGAAAACACAACAAATCTTACTTAAAAACAAAGAGTAAAAATAAAGATAAAAACTTATCTAGAAATCCTCTCCACAAGACTCTGGAAGTTCCTCTGAAATTTTGCTTTCCACAATGTAACTCTACAGACGTTGGCGCCCAACTCTGATGACTCAAATATAAACTTTAGACTTCAATAAGAACTAGATACAAGGACGAAAGAAAATTGGTGAGAAAAAGGCTTCACACCAACCCCTTTTTCCTTTCATACTCTCTACTCTCTACTAACAACAATAGAACTACACTACACTAATTTCACACACTCTCAAGACTTCAAAAGACTCTCCAAAAAGACTCTAAAAAAGGGCTCTCTAAAGGAACTCTCTAAAAATAAAACTCTTTGCAAATTATGAGGCTTCATTTTAATAATTTTCTAAAAGGTGCCTTAGTGTCTCTTCAAATCATGACCAAATTCAATGTATCCACCAAAAGATGCATCCCTTCAATCAAATCTGCCACCCAAAAGAAGTTACCACCAAAAGTTGCATCAAACACCCCTTGAGAAGGGCTCCAAATTTGATTAAAATTTTATTTTTAATTGTGGTGCTTAGGTACGAGAGGACAAATTTTTAAACTTCATAAATTTGCTCCAAATTTGATCTTTTTTTCTCCTTTCATACTAATTAATCCTTTTCATCATACCTGCAAGAAAAACACAAAATACCTTCCATGAAAGTGCAATATTATCAAAAATAGGTATAAAAATATGCATAAAAAAACTATATATTTTAGGTGTTGTCGGCATATTTTTAGGTTGAGTGTTGTTTTTAGAAAAGGGGTCGCCTATAGAAGTTGTCGGTGAATTTTAGATTTTAAATTTAATTTAAATATATATGTAATTTAGAAAGTAGTATTTGATTTTGAAAATAATTTTGAGTTTAAAAATTTTAAGATATGAAATTAAACCGATCTCACATCCCAACTAGTTTATATAAAAGAGCACCACACCACAAACCGTGTATCTATCCCGAAGAACAGACACATTGCTTGATGATGAGGCTCAGTTAAATAAACTAGAAGATTTGTGATATCCGTTTAGTCTGCGAACCAATTTTATAAGCCGACAAGTTAATTACATCTTAAAAGACAGGAATCATTTAAGAAAACTCTCGATAATGATCAGTGGTTTTTCTCTCAAGAATTTCAAAGTTTAAGGTTTCAAAGGATTGAATTTTGGAAATTTCAATAGGGATTATCTCAAATTCCGAACAATTTATTTTAAGAATCCAAAGAAAGAGAAGTAGGAGAAGTTGAGGATCCAAGAAGAATCTTGACAACTTCCCAAACTAACTTATTGTTTGGTTTAGATTTGAGAGTTTTTTTAATGTTTCAATCCTGCCAATTTTAATTAATTAGGACTTATATTTGTATGATATAATCATACAAACAGCCTCGAAGATATGAGGGTTTATGTCGTACCGAACGACTACCTCGGAGTCCTATGACCGGTTAGGGCTTAATTTACATGACATGATCATGCAAATGCCTAACGAAAAGTTAAGGATTTATGCTGCACTAGGCAAACTACCTCGAAGTCCTATGGCTTGGTTATTTAAAACTTGGAAAATGTTTTACTGAAGAAGACACAAGTTTTGCTGACGAAGATGGCCGTGCTGCCCACCATGCTCCGAGCTCCTTATTGTTGCAGCGCTTTAATTTTGGAAAGTGAAAATCAGGAGATGAGAAAAGTGTTTTGGTTCAGAAATGTTAAAATCCAAATATTTTTAATATTTTAATTAAAACAAATCTTAAAGTTGTTTAAATAGAACAGATTAAGATCCCACGGTTCCATCATCCCGACACCGTTATTTTCATCGAATTCACTTAGTCCAGATGAATTTGCTAAACTCAAATGAATGAGTTCCACACTTTCATTTAGACCGTGGAAAATCTCGTTAGCAACACGTGGGTTACATCATCCGAGGTATTCCCGATCATTTAACGAGACATTTTAATTTAATTGCAATTGTAGTTTTGTTGTTCAGTTTGTGATTAAATTTTGAGTTGTTTTATATTTTGGAATGTTGTGGCGGTGAATTTTATCTTGTGGTGACTTTTAATTTATTTTTGGTTTCAGTTTTGTGGCTATTCTAGAAGGTTTCAATTTTCATGCAACAATCTTGTTTAACATGCAAGAAAAAGTAAAGTACAGTGTATGTAAGTAAATTGCAATAAAATAAAAGCGTACCTGGAGGGTCTTCCCGCCATCCCAAGCTGCACTTAAAACACATGTTAAGGCATTTAAATATTTCAACAAGTACCTAGGTAAAGCTAAGGGAAGGGTTTTGGTTGTCTACCAAATTCCTAATTCTATTGCTAGTCATCTCTTATGACGTCTAGGTTCTTGTGTTTTGTTTAAGGATGATTTTCTTCATCAAAGAACAATTAAATTGAATTGTTCTTCTGAAACATCTCATTATATTGAGAAAGTGCTTAGGACGAGTCCTAAACATCTTTTCAATATTTCTGAGATCATTTTGAGTCCAAGTAAATTTAGTTGCACAGGTGAATTAATCATCCAGGAGTTTAGTTAAACTTTGTCTCTCACTCAGTGAACTTGGGTATTTGATTACCTGATGAATGAAGTGACATCTAACTTAATACTCTATTTAAGAGTTATAATAATTAAAGCCTTTAAGGGCAAGTTGGTTTGTTGAGAATTTTAATCATTCTTAATTTAAAGTTTGAGTTAATTGTTTAAAGTGATTTAATTTAATTATGAGGTTCTAATTAATAATTTTAAGTTTAGAATTGTGTTCAAATTATTTTTGGTTTAAATCTTTATACTTTAGGTGATCTTAATATTTTAAATTTGTTTTACTTTTATTATTGAATGATGTTAATTTAATTTAATTTAAATTTGATTTAATTTAATTTAATTTAAATATTTTTTAATTTAGCTTAACTTAATTGTTAAAATGTTAATTTAATTTAATTTTAATTTTAATTTAATTTTTACTTAATTTACTTTAATTTAATTTAATTTAATTATTAAACTATTTAATATTTTGAACTTTTTTTTCTTTAATTTAAGGGTTATTTATTTTTTTAATTTTTAATTTACTTAGTTTGGATTATCATTTTAATCTTAATTAAAAGTTAAATATTGTTGAAGTGATTTATTTAGGGATTTTTTTTATTAAAGAATTAATATCCTCTCAAGTTATATCCTTATTTTTAATAATTCAATTTTTTATTATTCTTCCAAAAATTTAAATTGTTTAAATAATCAAAGTTTCATTTTTTATTAAAAGTGATTAATGGGTTCCTACCCTTTTAAATTTCCCAAAGTTTCAATCATCCAAGAACGATAAAATCAAATATTTTACCCTCTATTTTAATTAAACCTAAAATTTTAATAAAGGGGTTTAAATTCTTTAATTACCATTATGCCCTTTTAGGCTTATTAATTTCATAACTCACTAAGTTAAGTTCAAATGAACTTGAAAGTTTTATGTCACTTCACTCACATGTCAATTAAGACATTAGAGGAGAAAATGTGATTTTCTGAATTTAATTTATTTATATAATTATTTTTAATGAAAAATAGGGATTTTCAAGGAAAATTCAACAACATGACCAAGGAAGGGTTTCTGTCCTAAAGAAAATTATGGGATGTTCCTGATGCCTAGAGGACCACTTGGACCAATTTTAGTGATTTTTTGGATTTTTTTTATTTATTATAATTATTTTGAGTTTTAGAATATTAATTAATTATAAAATAAAATTAAAGTTAAAAAACAGATTTTATATATTTTTTAAATTTATCTAACTTCAAGGAGTTCAGAGAAACAAATTTTACAATTTTCTAATTTTTCTTTGATTTATTGGAATTAATTTAGTGAAAAAATTGGAAAATACATTTTTTAATATTAAAAGTTGTTTTAAGCATTTAAAATTCAATATTTTAACTTAGAGACTTGGGAAAAAATATTTGGTTTGTTCTTAAGTGATTAGGACTCAAAATAAAACATTTTTTATGATTTTTAATATTTTTATGATTTTTATTATTTTTTAATTATTTAAAATATTAAAATATGATTAAAAATAAAAAAAATTAGAAAATTCCAATTTTAATTTTTATAGACTCCTCTGATACCAGAGAGCCCACAAAACCAATTTGGTGAATTTTTAAAATGTATTTTTAAAGTTATGAATTTTTAAAGTTTAATTTTGATCATGTGACTTAATTAATTCATTTAGTGGGGCTAATCTTCTCCAATTGATATCAAAGTTTTATGATAGGTTCTATGTATCCTAAAGATCAGCGGAGAGTTGATTTCAAGTTATTTTTATGTGTGGTTAATTCTAATTAATTAAAATTCCATTTTAAGGTTTTGGCCAAATTAGAGTTTGTTTGATTGAAATAAATTATGAGATAATTTTTTAATATTTCTCTAGTCAAAGGGAACACACTCTAATTTTTCTAGATTTTTCTAAGAAACATGGTAATTTTTATAATTATTATAGGAAAACTGAAGCATAATATTGAAAAATATATATCTCATCATGGAAATCTTTCCTGACTTTAGAAAAATCAGGAAAAATCCATCGTTATGCATAGAATAACATATAAAAAATTCAAGTTATGGTGAAGCTTCTACATGCATGAAGAATTAAAAGATTGAAAACACTATTTAATTAATTAAAAATAAAATATGCATTGAATAGAAATAAAATTACTTTCACATTATTCTCCTCATTTTCATGAGCAAGTGCATATTTTTATTTTATTTTTTGGAGTTTTCTAGGCAAAGCTATGATTTTTTGAAGTATTGTGTTAAAAATAAATCCAAAAAATCAATTTCCCGCTCAATCCACGTGTCGCTCTCCTATTGGCCAGCGTGGTTCTGTATGGCGCCTGTTCATGGATGAAGATCCGTCTGACTGCATCAGGGCCGTCCGTCAGATACATGCCTGATCGGACGGCTGCTGCTCCTCTCTCCTAGTGCTATTTACCCAAAATCGTCCACTTCAAACATTGATATCTTACTTGTTTCTCAAAGAAATTGAATGAATTTTTTTTTTTAAAATGATCGTCTAATTGATTAGCACACATCTATATGGTGATGATATTCTTAAAGCATGTAAATATTTATAAAAAATTAAAACATGCTAGGTTGGAGGAGAAAAAATTTGATACCTTCGTCCAAGAGGTGAGGCCTCAATTGTAAATGGTTTGATTGAGCTTAGGAATGCTTGGAAAAGCTTTGGGAACAATTTGGCGGGGTCTCCCAAGGTAAATCTTGCATCTCCTCCTCTTGGCCATGGAGGTGGGGTTTAAATAAGGAAGGTTATGGTGGAGCTTTGGGTGGCCATGGGAGTTGATTAGTGGGTTCAAAATATGTGTTTAGGTGGAGGGGTGGTCAGAGTTTGATTTTGGTGCAATCAATTTGGGACTACCATGTGTAAAGTCAAGGATTTAAATGGCATGTTTGTAAGGAGCATTTTTGGTCCAATTTGGGTCAATTCATGGTTTTGGCTTGGTTCACTCACCAATGCTTGATTTGGGCTGATGTGAGGTCATTTGGGTCAGCCTCACATGTGTGGTGAAGTCCCCATCCAAGGTGAGGTGGCCAATATTGGTTAAAGTGTATCATTTATGGGGTTAAAAAAGGTTTAGTGAAGGCTTAGGAAAGGCTCCCCTCTTCTTGCCATAAGTGGCATGGTGAGGTGAAAAGGGCTCCCCTTGGCTTGCATGTTGACCTCATTTTTGATGAGGTCTTCTCTTCTTCCCTTTAGTACTTAGGATCTAGCCTTAGGCTCTTCCTTTGACTATCTTAGAGGATTAGAATTGGGACCCACCTTTTAGAAATTCAAACCACTTCTTAACCCCCTGCAAACTCCACAAACTTGACTATAGACCCCTAATCACCTAGAGGGTTGAAATCAAATGTGGAAGTTTAAAGGATGAGTTCCTATAGGGCTCTTTGGCCTTAGGACTACCCTGGGTGGCCTGGTCTGGTAAGGGGCTGACTTACACATACACTACATTTATACGCTACACTTTCACACACATTTTAAAAACACACCCATACCTAACTTGACCTCCTGCCTCATAAAGGAGATTCACATGGATGGTCCTTAACCCCTAAGCCCTTGGCTAAGAGGGTTAGGAACAACACAGTGGATGCCTCAAATGAGTCCCTTCATGGCTCATATGGGCTTGATATGGCTTAATGGCTCAACCAAAATGATTTTATTCCACTTACATTTACCTAATCTTCAATTTTCCAAATTTTCAATTTTCGACCCCGGGACCCTACACTCGCCTAACTTTACCCAAAACCCTTGAAATCCTCCAAAATTTTCAAATCACCCAAAATTATCTAAAATCATTCCTAAACATTTCTCTCCATTCAAATTGATCATCCATTGCCAAAAATACCAAAAATTCCAAAAATACCTCCCAATACCCTCCAAATACCCAAAATACCCCTCTTGACCCAAAAATCCAAAAATTCAGAAAATTCCCAGAAAATTCCATAAAATCCCAAATATTCCCAATTTCATTTTATTCAACTACACCATGGGCCAATTTTGTCAATTTACCCTACTTTTGTCAAAACCCCCAATTTGACCCATTTTAACCCAAAGTGAACCCAATGTCAAACCAAACCTACCCAATTGACCCCAATTCTGGTCCAATTTAATTCTAAACTTCAATTCAACATTCCCAACACCAATCTAGACCAAATCCAAGTCCAATTTGATTGACATTTGGATCCAATTTCACTTTTGTCCTTAAAGCCCAATTTGGACCCATGACCCAAACCTAACCCAAACTCACCCAATTCAACTCCAATTAACCCCAAATCTTTTCCAAACCTCCCTTAACATCCCTACAAACAAAACCTTAACATGATTTGCCCAAAATTTAGACCCAAACCCCACTCAAATTCAACCCAAAACCAAAAAGCCCAATTTTGACCTAAACCCAAACCTCAAAATCAAAACCCAACCAAAGCCAAAACCTCTTTGAAACACTCCCATAAACATTTCCCAACATTTATTTTACATCAATTTCAACCCTAGCCCAACATTGACCCAAGTTAGCCCAATTTGACCTATATTGACCCATTCACCAAAGAAGCCCAAATTCAACCCAATTCAAACCCAAATCACTCCCAACTTGCTTCAAAAGACTCATGACACATTCATGAACTAAACCAAACATTTGTTTGGCCCAATCCTTCACAAAATTCCCATCCATAAATTTATTCTTAAACCAAAATCCCATTTTCTTAAACCTTCCTGAAGCCCATCTCCACCAAAATCCAAAGGGCCAAAATCAATCCAAAACCCATATGACAATTGCTCTACACCATATTTTCAATTAAATCAATCCCTAAGTTTCAAAACTCATCATGAAGCCATTCTAAATTAAGCCCCATACAAATTCCCTTCAAAATACCAAAATTTTCTTAAATCCATTTCCATGAAATTGACTTAACTTTTCCCAAGCCAAAGATGAGCCATGAAGCCATGCATGAGCCACATGGAAGCCATGAGAGCCTCTTTACATGTCACCATGCCATTTTGGGCAAAAGGAGGAGACTCTTTCCTTAATTCCTAAAGGTGATTAACCACTCCCATGATTCCCCTTAACCATGCTTATGCCTAATTGTGCTTGGATGGTGACTTGACCCTACCGATTATGCTGAGCCAAATCACTTTCTCTTCGACCTAAACCAAGCCTTGGGTGGTGCACCTTGCCCAAAGGGATGGGTTGACCAATTTAAGCCAAAATGAGCCCTCTCCCATTCCATTCTAATCCAAGCCTTTTACACATGGCATTTGCCAATTGCCTACACTAAACCCCAACCCTAACCCACCTGAACAAGATGGTGACCAGTGCCTGGCCGGCCAGCCACCAGGTCGCCGGAAAACACCACATGGCCGAGACCTTGGGAGGAGCCAAACTTTGGAATTCCACCTTGCTGAGCTGCCCCATGCCCAATGGCCACCATGGCTGTTCTTCCCATGCCCAGAGCAGCTGATCCCAACCCTTGGCCATCCCTGTGAGGCTCTCCAGCCACCTCTATTTAAACCCGACCCCCTCACGACCATGGAGGAGAGTTGCACAAACCTTGCCAAAACTCTGCCAAAATTGCTCCAAACCCTACTCCATACTTAGAGCAGTTGATCCCCAGTGTCAATTTGCCCTAATCCCCACCAACAGAATCCAATTTCTCAACTGAAATTTCACCCAAAACCAGGACACTTTGCCACGGTGAGCCAATCCTCAAATCGACCGGTCCTACACCTTCACTGGACCAAGAGGAGAAGTTTCCCACGGAAAGCCCCATCTCCAGGCCACCCAGTTGTTTCGGCCTCCAAGCTTTGTGATCGGCTGTGGTCACTTTCATAGCTAGGCAACTCACCAGACCAGGAGACTTCATCTGGAGCTTGCTGGGATCCAATCGAAGGCGACACAACCCTCAGATTGAAGCCACACTTCTCTGAGCTAAGGTATGAGCTAATTCTTCATCCCGAGCTTCTGGAGATTCTCCATTTCAAATGCTTTAATTTCAATGCATGATCACCGTATAGATGTGTTCGTCTCTTCAAGACGAATCCATAGAGCACAAGAACACCAAAATCAGTTAAGTATTGAGTGAGATATTAGGGATTTAGTGTGGACGACTCTCGGGTGAGAACGCTTGGGGACGATGAACGGATGCCGTTCGTTTAATACACGCGCGGACGGACGACCAGGATCACGCCGGATGAGGAGACGTAGCGATACAGCGGGCCCCTGGAGCACTGAGTCGGATGGTGGCTTCGAATCAGAGAGCGCCACGCGGCGTTTCGGAGCTGCCGAGGTTGACGCAGCGCCGCGTGGATAAATAGAAAATTAGGGTATTTTTTCTATTTATTTAATTCCCTAAATTTCAAAAATCCATAACTTTGTGTAGAAAAATCAGAAAAATAAAATAAAAATACCCTCTTGCTCAGTGAACAGAGGAGAATAATGTGGAAAAGAAATTATTTAATTTCATCAAGTATTTTATTTTTAATGATTTATTTACCCTCTGCATTGTTTTAATTCCCCATGCATATAAGAAATTCACCATGGCATGAGACCATAGGGCTTTTGAAGCCTCTGAATTTGGGAACATTCTCTGAATTTTCCAAAGTCAGAGGCCATCTCTATGAGAAGTTATTGATTTTTCAAATTCATGTTACTGTTCTGAGTATTTTAAATCTAATAATTAGCATGTTGTGAAATAAATTCTAGGAAAATTTGGTGATGTTTCTTATGACCAGAGGACCCTAGAAAAAATAGGTTTTGAATTAATTCATTTAAAATAACCCTAATTGGCTTAAACACCCAAAATAGGTCATTATTTAATTAGAGCTAATCATACATCAAATTGACTTGAAATCAATTCTCCCCTGACCTTTAGGATCAGAGGAACTCACAATAAAAATTTGAAGTCAATTGGACTTGGTTAGCCCTACTAAATGGGTTGGTTAAGCCATTTAGTCAATTTGGACTTTAAAAATTCATAACTTTCAAAATGCTTTTAAAAAATTCACCAAATTAGTTTTGGAGCCTCTCTGATATCAGGGGAATTTAAGAAAATTAAAATTTCAATTTTTTAAAAAAGTTGATTTTTTGGTATTATTTTAATATTTTAATAATTTAAAAATAATAAAAATCACAAAAATAATAAAATTCACCAAAATGTCATATTTTAAATTTTAATCACTTAGGAATAAACCCCATATTTTTCTTAAGTCTCTATGATGAGATATTAAATTTTAAAGCCCTAAGGTAATTTTAAAATTAAAAATATATATATTTCTAGTATTTCCACTAAAATAATTCTAATAAATCAAAGAAAAATCAGAAGATTCTAAATATTTATTCTCTGATTTCCTTGATATCAGAGAGATTTTTGAAAAATATAAAATTCTTTTTTTAACCTTTATTTTATTTTTAAATTAATTAATACTCCAAAACTCAAAATAATTATAATAAAAATAATATAATTTAAAAAATCACCAAAATTGGTCCAAGTTGTCCTCTGGTCATTAGGAATGTCCCATAATTTTCTTAAGGACAGAAACTTTCCCTTGGTCATATTTTTAAATTTTCCTTGGAAATCTCTATTTTCCACCAAAAATAATTATATAAATAAATTAAATACACAAAAATCACATTTTCTCCTCTCATGTCTTTATTGACATATGAGTGAAGTCACATAAAAATTTCAAGTTCATTTAAGCTCAATTTAGTGAGTTATGAAATTTTTAAGCTTGAAGGGCAAAATGGTAATTAAAATTTTAACCCTTAATTGAAACTTTAGGCTTAATAAAATTAAAGAGTAAAATATTTGATCCTAATCTGATTTGGATGATTGAAATTTAAATAATTAAAGAATAGAAACCTACTAAACAATTTGAAAATAATTAAAATGAACCTTAATTAAATAATTGATTAAATTTGGAAGAATAATAAAGTTGGAATTATTATAATAGGGATATTATTAGGAAGAGATTTGTTCTTTAATTTAAGAATCCCTAAATTAATCATCTCCATAATATTTAATTCCTAATTAAAATGATAATTCAAGTTTAAGATTTAAAATGCTAAAAGACTTAATCTTTTAAACCCTTTTAAAATTTCAATTAAATTAAAATTAAAAGTAAAATTAAATTAAATTGAATAAAATTAAAATAAAACATATCAAATTAAATTAAATTAAATTAAATTAAATCAAATTAAATTAAATTAAAGGAAATTAAATCAAATTAAATTAAATCAAGTTAAATTAAATTAAATTAATTCATATCAAATCAAACTAAATTGAATTAAATTAAATTAAATTAAAATAAAAAAAATAAAATCAAGTTAAAATTAAAATTAATTTAAATTAAATAAATTAAATTAAAATTGAAGCTAAACCAAATCAAATAAAATCAAAGTTAAATTAAATTGAATTAAAAAAATAACATCACCTAAGACATAAAGAAATTCAAAATAAAGCAACTTGAACACTATTCCAAATTTAAACCCGTTAACTGAGATTAAATTAAATCATAAACCACTTGAACATCATTTTGCCCTCGAAAGCTTTGGTTATCATAACTCCTAAACAGAACGTTAAATGAAATGTTACTTCACCTATAGGATATTCAAATGTCCTAGTTCACTGAGCAAGATAACAAAACTTGAATTCCCGGACGATTAATTCATTTGTATAATTAAATTCATTTGGACTTGAAACAATTCTAGCGATATTGAAAAGATGTTTAAGACTTGTCTTAAGCACTTCCTCAATATGGTAGGATGTTTATAAGAACAATTGAATTTAATTGTTCTTTGATGAAGAAAATTGTCCTCAAACCAAAACACAAGAACCTAGACGTCATAGGAAATGACTAGCTATAGGATTAGGAATTTGGTAGAAAACAATAACCCTTCCCTTAGCTTTACCTAGGAACTTGCTTAAATATTCTAATTGTGTTTTAAGTGCAGCTTGGGATGACGGGAAGACCCTCCAGGTACGCTTTTATTTTATTGCAATTTACTTTATTGCAATTTATTTAATCGCATCGCACTTACTTTTCTTGCATGATAAACAATCGTTGCATGAAAACCCACACCTTTAGGATAGTCCCTAAAGCTGAAACCAAAACTAAATTAAAAGTCATTGCAAGATAAAATTCACCGCCACAATATTTCAAAATATAAAACAACTCAAAATTTAATCACAAACAGAACACAAAACTGCAATTACAACTAAATTAAAACGTCCTGTTGGATGATCGGGAATACCTCGAATGATGTGACCTACGTGTTGCTAACGAGATTTCCCACGGTCTAAATGAAAGTGTGGAACTCATTCAGTTGAGTTTAGCAAATTCATCTGGACTAAGTGAATCCGATAAAAATAACGATGCCGGAAGGATGGAACCGTGGGATCTTAACCGGTGTTGTTATAATCAACTTTAAGATTTATTTTAATTAAAAAATTAAAAACACTTGGAAATTAAGAATTTCTCTAAACCAAAACACTTTTCTTATCTCCTGATTTATGACTTCTAAAACTAAACCTCTGCAACAACAAGGAGCTCGGAGCATGGTGGGCAGCACGGCCATCGTCATTAGCAAAACTTGAATCTACATCAGCAAAACCATTCTTAGAATTAAATAATCAATCCATAGGATTTCGAGGTAGTTTGCCTAGTGCGACATAAATCCTCAACTCTTCGTTAGGCATTTGCATGATCGTGTCATGTAAATTAAGCCCTAACCGGTCTTAGGACTCCGAGGTAGTCGTTTAGTATGACATAAACCCTCATATCTTCGAGGCTGTTTGTATGATCATGTCATACGAATATAAGTCCTAATTAATTAAAATTGGCAAGACTGAAATGTTAGATAACATTAGAACTTTCCTAAATCCAAGCCAAACAATATGATAGTCGGGAAATTACCGAAGTTCGCTTCGAAACTGTAATTTTTCCTACCTATCTTCCTTTGAATTCCCAAAATAAAATCTTCCAAATTTGATCCATTCCCTATTGAAATTCCAAAATTCAATCCCTTGAAAACTACTTTGAAATTCTTGAGAGCAGAATTATTGATTATTATCGAGAGTTTTCTTAGGTGATTCCCGTCACTTAAGATGTAATTAACTATAGGGACTTGCCCTTATAGGGAATTTTAAGAACCCGGGTAATATAAACCCTGTTTAATGCTTTTATATTAAGCAGGGGAATTTGTCGGCTTATAAAATTGGTTCGCAGACCAAACGGATGTCACAAATCTTCTAGTTTATTTAATCGAGCCCCATTACCAAGCAGTGTGTCTATTCTTCGGGGTAGATACATGGTTTGTGGTGCGGTGCTCGTTTATGTAAACTATTCGAGATGTGAGATCGAGTTTGATTTCATATCTTAAGATTTTCAAACTTAAAATTATTTTCAAAATCAAATGCTACTTTCTAAATTATATATATATTTAAATTAAATTTAAAATATAAAGTTCGTCGACAATTTCTGTTAGGCGACCCCTTTTTCAAAAATTAAACACATAACCCAAAATATGCCGACAAATTTCTGGCGACTCCGCTGGGGAAAATTCCTCTCTCCATTTTAATCAGAAAATTCTGCTTTCAAACATCGGTAGTGTATCCATGTCCTTGTGGATCAAGCTACCCTTCTTTCCGTTGGAATACTATGTTCATTTCTTCCTCGAACGAGTATAGCCAACATTCTCTTGGATTTAGGAGCCACTGTTTAGACACCCCTAAATAGAGAGGTTCCGAGATCCTTTTACCTCATTTCTGAGGTAGGGTGGACCCCCAATAGGTGTTAGTTTAGGAGTGATCCTTCGAGTCGAGAAGTCTTGCATAAGACTTGCTTTTCCTTTCCAACTCTGAATCGGATTCATTACCATCTCTACACCTTTGAACATTCCGTTCTAAATAAACAAACCCTCTAATGAATGACTCTTTTAACAAATAACTCCTTCTTATAAATACATGAACAAGAATGTGTTCGGACTCTTTTCGATTCCTTTCTTTTCGTCCTGATGAGAAGAAGCATAACTTGGGACTGACAATCAGAATATACCCTGCAGAAATGGAAGCCCCAAAGCTGATTTTCTCCTTCACATTTGGATCGGACTTCGTCGTTTACAAGGATGAGTCTGCCCGACAATGGGATCATCCGGTTTGGACAAGGATTCGAGAACACAAATGTCAAGATCACCGACGTTACCCTTTTCGCGCCGACAAACAAAGTATCCGAAGCCGAGTAGGCGTTGATCGAGTTCAACCTTAAGTCGACTCAAGAGTTTCCTCCCTACAAAAGATTCCAACCGAGAGAAGTACTGCTGTCCACAGAAGGACTGTTGTTGTTACCCCCACTGGTCTAGTTGTCTCTGCACCTACCCCGACTTCTGCCAAATTAAAGGGGAAGGAAATCTAGAACTATGGTGAACCTGTTACCGTGGAGGGTACAGACCTTCTTGTGAGACCTTCTGTTTTTGAAATCGGGTCCAGCTCGAGAATTCCATCACTAACACGGACCCAAAGAAGGAACGAAGTAGGAAGATTGCCGGGAAGGCCGTAGCCGCTCGAAGTCGCTTTCATAGAAGAAATCCCCGAGTACACACCACTACCCGAATACATACCATTGCTCGAAGATACACCCCTTTTGGAAGGAAGTAGATTCCATCCCCTTTCCGCCGCAGTGATGAGGAAAATGTCCGCGAGATTGTTTCTACATTACCTCGACCCGCATACTATAGCGACGAGCGAAAGAAAAGGGCTAGGATTACACCATTTGCCCGACTACGGTACCGTGATTGAGAAGTTAGCAAAGAAAGAGAAATGCCCCGTATCGGAGATTTTAAGAAGGATAGGGCGAGTGCCGATCAAATCCCGTCTTGGGCCGCGAGTAGAACCTCGCCATCATTACGGAAAAGCCAAATAAAAGGATGAATGCTAGTCCGCTCGTCGTTGTTTCGGGGTTACTGATTAGGGAGGATACCACCTTCTAGCATTTGGGCGACGGACCATCCGGTCCTAGACCTTCGCTGCTAGAAGGATGGTATGGTGTCCCACTACTTGGGAAATTAAGATTGAAACAACGACACGAGAAGGAAAGTCTCGTCGGGAGACTTGAATGCGAAGAAAGTGCTACTGCAGTAAAGGGGACTCATGAGAAGGGAACCCGACAGCTATCACACGACAACTGCAAGGATGCTTAGAAAGGACCGCTAGAGGATGCTATGGAAAAGTTGAGTACTGATATTCGACGATTAGTAAAGGAAAGAGAAGAGAAATTCGGAGATGAGATTGATTCGTCGGAATTCATGGACGATGAGTATGCAGAAATTAACATGGTCGAAACACGAGCTTTGTCAGCTTCACAAGGTGCTCCTGCAGCAGCAGAAAGAGAGGAGCCGGAAGTAATGAGGAGGCAGCTTCAAGAGAAAGATGATACAATCACCCAAATGGCAAAGAGGATGGAAGAGATGGCTGTAGCCCTAGCCACTCTCCAGAGTCAAGTGCAACCCCAAAGAGAGACACCCCCAGAGGTCATTCACATTATAGACGGAGGAAAGGAGATTACGTCTGTCAACAGGGATGATCAGTTAAAAAAGGATGCGACACAAAGCATGATTCCAGAAAAGGATATCAAGAGCCTGGTGGAATAGCAGGTGCGAGAAGCCTTGGCACAATCAAAGAGCGGAACGTCCATTCAGACGGGTAGACCTTACCCTGAAGAATTCGATGCTGTCCAATACCCGAAAGGCTTCGTACCACCTCTGTTCAAGACCTTTGATGGAACCGGGAACCCCGACAGCATGTTGCACACTTTCGTGCCGATTGTTGCAATGCCGGCGGAAGTGATGCATTACTCTTCCGACAATTTGTCGGCGACTCGTCGGGGATCGCCTTTGATTGGTATGCGAATTACCGAATGGTTCGGTGAAGACATTTTCGAGCTAGAGAACCTCTTCATCAAGCGATTTGTCGGAGCTCAGCACCATATCACTATAGGTGATTTAGTGGTAGAGAAGCAGAAGCCGAACGAAACTTTGGTGGATTACATACTTCGATGGAGGAACCTAAGTATGAAGTGTGAACCACAACTACAAGAACAACATGCAGTCTGCATCTTACTTAAGAGCATTCACGGCTCGATAAGCACTTCTCCTCGAGGGATTTACTATTAAGACTTTCGAGAAGTTGTTAAGCAAGGCCGGAAGCTTGCAAGAGGAAGCGAAGCAATTAAGTTTCGGCGACAAGACGGACAAACGAAGCCGTGAAAACTTTTGAAAAGAAGTCCGGGATCGTTGCAACAGTCGACAAAGGCAAGCAACCGATACAAATATCGTCGGAACGGCCGCAGCAACCTCAACAGAATTATCAACAACCCCGACCGAGCTATCAGTCATCTCAACAGTATGAACAACCGCCTCGTCTGCAACGTACATTAAGGGAGCTTCTGAGCAGGGAGTACCCGTTCAAGAATGAGGCATTACCAAAAATGTTCCGCGATCCGATGAAGACTCCGGATTTCCAACTCGTCGAGCCTAAGAGACCGAAGAAGTCAACAAGAAAGGTGATCCCAACTTTTGCCCTTACCACTGGATGCTTGGACACAAGATAAAAGATTGCATTACCTTCAAAAGTTGGCTCAACGACAATCTTCGGAAAGGGAATATAACAATCCCGAAGGAGTACATGAAGGAACCCCAGAAAGGAGGTTCCGTCTATGTTGTCTCGACTGATCTCATTGTTCCGATAGATCCCTATGCGACTGATGATGGATGGACTACCGCTTGGACAAGGTCTTCGAAAAAGATTTTGGATCACATCCAAACCGCTTCGGTGCGAGCCTCAATTCAGAGTTCGAAACCCGTCAAGTTGGCACTATCACTTGCGACAGAAGAACCACCTCAACAAGAGACGGTTGAAGAGAAGAAGAAAATTGATGAAGAAGAGAAGACCGAGGCTTCTAAGGCTAGGCTAGGGGCTGCTTATCCTAGGATAGTTGTTTCGGATTCGGGGGAGAAATCCCTCGAACCTCTGACTCTGTATAATTATCTGCTCACTCCGGTGGGATCTTATAATGATAAGGGTTATGACGTTGGCTACGTTTTGACTGTTTCTAACGATTACATAACTAGCGACAATCCGGACATCGATTTTGATACCAATGACAATTCTCAAATCATACACAATCTCGACGATCACAATGACGAAGAAGACATCCATCAAGGAGGCTACGAGAGTTCAACAAGCGACGAATCTATTTGTGAGTTTCGAGGAGCTCCAGTCATAATAGAGTTAGAGCCTTCAGACTCCGAAGCTAATCCAGAAGAACCTGTCATTCCGATTCAGAAGGAGACATCGACAAACTCAATACTAGATTCGAAGAAATTACGGAAGTTAACCTAAGAAGTGGAAGAGTTCGCCTTCGAGAATGGGTCCAAAGGACAAAGGAAAGCGGGTGGTTGTTCAAGAAGAACCAACCTCGGCAGAAGAAATACCCATTCGAGAAGGAATCGAGACACATGGAAATAAAGTGGACTACAACGTGCTAGCCCATCTTAGGAAACTACCGACCAAACCGAGCATCTACGACGCTCTCATCTTATCAAAGGAGATGAGAGAAGCTCTGATCAAGGCCTTACTTGATCCATAAATTTGCTTAGCTCAAATGGCCGGGAGATTCCTTAGATGAGGTTTGCTCGTTAAAGGAACAACGAGGTGTTACCTTCACGGACAATGACCTACTACTGGGACGGCAGATCACAACCGACCGTTGTACATTTCGATTACAATTGGGAAGTTTACACTCTCCGAGTATTTGTGGATCCGGGAGCATCAATCAATATAATGAGTCTTCGAACACTAGCATATTTGGAAATTGATGCTCGCGAGCTCGAAGCCGACAAAATGTTATTAAGAGGATTCAACCAGAAAGGAGAAAGAGCCCTCGGATCAATAACACTACTAATGAAGACCGGTGACTTAGCAAAGACAACCGCAAAATTTCACATAATTGATTAACGCTCTACTGGGCCGACCATGGATACATGAAAACAGGATGGTACCGTCATCTCTACATCAGTGCATCAAATACTACGATGGAGGGGAACAGTGCATCAAAGGTGACTTACAACCATTCTCCGTACATGAAATTGGAATCCATGAAGATGCAGCTTATTATGCACCTCCGAAGAAAAAAATCTTCTCCAGAGATACCATAACAAATGAAGCAAAAGAAGTTCGGGACGACGAAGAACCTGAAGTTCTAGTCCAACAGTCACTCACCACTCCCTTACGGCGAGATGGTGAAGGTTTCTCCACAACTCGCATCCGAGGTCGAGGCCGGGGACGAGGTCGTGGCAGAGACGTTAGGACGATTGGACAGAGGAAACCAACCATCAATGTTGATTGGGAAGACAGGTTCGAAGAAGAAAAGAGATCGAGCAAGAAGCAGCGACAATAAGTCGAAGAAGCCGCAATTCAAGATCTCTCTCGAAGATGAGAAGAATGAAGAATATAAATCGATGTACGAGAAGATTAACCACTATGTACATACTATGACCCTGACCCCGATCCATTCCAATAAGATCGAGGGTATGGTGGTCAAAGAGGTACGTAGCGGCGGTGCAAAGCCAATCAAATTCTACCGTGGTGCTCCTTCCTCCAAAACTGAAAATAATGTACAATTTGAAGATGTCACTTCATCGAATTAATGGAATTACCTTTTGAGTGGTACTCTCCCCGTGTTCAAAATTTAATTCAGCGTGGTTTCTTACCTCGACAATGGACAAAAGGCCAATCACAACATTTTGAAAAATTATGGAATAACTCCGGTCGTCCACCCAATTCAAAGCATGGTCTCGGATTTGGCACAGTAGGATCAGTTGACGATACTGAATTTTGCTTGGTTGTCACTTGCGAGTCTAATGAAAACTGCATGGAAACTACAGAAGAATTTGAAGATTTACAAATTGGAGAAGCTCCACCAGAATTCGAAGAAGAAATTAAATCTACAATAGATAAGTTAACAGAAGTTAACTTAGGTACTAGCGAAGAGCCTAGACCTACCTTTGTTAGCTCCTTACTCAATAAAGAAGACTCCAAAGAAATAATCAAGTTATTAATGGAATTTAAAGACTGTTTTGCTTGGAGCTACGATGAGATGCCAGGATTAGCTCCAGAGGTCGCAGTCCATAAGCTAGGGGTGGATCCTACTTCTGTCCCAGTCAGGCAAGGTCCCAGAAGAATGCGTATAGAAATCGAGCAACAAGTCATAGCTGAAGTTAAAAAGCTAATAGACGCTAAATTTGTCCGTGAAGAGCAATACCCGACTTGGTTAGCCAATGTAGTGCCGATCGAAAGAAGAATGGTCGGATCGGAATTTGTGTGGACTTCGGAGATTTAAACAAGGCATGTCCAAAGGATGAATTCCCTCTACCGATCCCGGAACTAATGATCGACATTGCTTTGACACATGAAATATTCTCATTCATGGATGGATCTTCGAGATACAACCGGATAAAAATGGCTCCAGAAGATGAAAAACTTATAGCATTCGGAACGCCGATCGGAGTATATTGCTACGGAGTGATGCCATTCGGATCGAAGAACGCAGGAGCAACATACCGTAGAGCGATGACAAGAATTTTTGATGATCTCATCCACAATCAAGTCGAATTCTACATGGACGATGTGGTCATCAAAAGCAAAGTAAAGGACAACCACCTGTATGATTTGAGAATTGTTTTCGAACGATTAAGAAAATTTAACCTTAAGATGAATCCCTTAAAATGCGCCTTCGGCGTCACCTCCGGGAAATTCTTAGGATTCGTTGTCCGACATCGTGGAATTGAAATCGACCCGGAAAAGATTAAAGCTATCCTAGAAATGCCGCTTTCCAAAACCTTAAAACAACTACGATCTTTTCAAGGGAAGCTGGCATATCTTCGACGCTTTATCTCAAACTTGTCAGGTAGGTGTCAGCCTTTCTCGGTATTAGTTAAAAAGGAAGCCAAATTTATTTGGGAAGAGAAATGCCAGAAAGCCTTTGAAGACATTAAACAATATTTAATGACACCTCCTGTCTTAGCAGCCCCAGTCTCAGGTAGACCGCTGATACTTTATACCGCGGCTTTAGACGTCTCTCTCGGAGCCCTGTTAGCCCAGGTCAATGATGAGGGTAAAGAAAATGCTCTTTACTACCCAAGCCGTCGTTTACTTCCGACGGAAATAAGGTATCCCGCAATTGAAAAGCATTGTTTGGCCTCGATCTTCGCCGCTCAAAAGCTCGGGCACTACATGCTTTCTCATAAGGTCAACTCGATCTCGAAATTTAATCCATTGCAATACTTGATGACTCGTCCAATGCTTTCCAGCAGACTTGCCAGATGGTCAATGATATTATTGCAATTCGATATAACTTTCGTGCCTCTTCGTGCCGTAAATGGACAAGTCCTAGCAGACTTCCTTGCAACACACCCTCTGCCGGCAGAATCTCCTCTCAATGACGATCTGCCAGATGAACAAATAATGAGCCTAGAAGACCCCGATGATCGACGTTGAGAATTATATTTCGACGGAGCATCTTCAAGACACAAAGATGAAGAATCGCAAGTGATAGTGCCGTGAAGGCGGGAATCGGATTAATCTTTATAACACCGGAGCGGGGGATGTTAAGATACTCCTACCACTTGACGTAACCGTGTACAAACAACGAAGCGGAATACGAAGCCCTCATAACAGGACCGGAATTAACTATTCGAATGGGGATAACGAGCATCAACATCTACGGGGATTCGCGAGTTAATCATTCAACGGATCGTCGGACAAGTACAGAATTTTAGAACCAAGACTCGAGCAATACTTCCAGCATGCCATACAGTTGTTGGAACAAATTCTGAATGTGACAATTTACAAAATTCCCAGGAGAGAAAATGCTTTAGCAGATGCGTTAGCCCGCCTTGCAAAAGAATTTGCCTGCTTGCAAGATGAATCAGTGGAAGTGTCAGTTCACGGATGTCAGGTCCTATCACGACTCGACATAGACACAATACACAAATCGAAAAAGAAGAAGAAGCGATTGCAATGAGTGACGGAAAACACGGAAGATTGGCGACGGCCATTAATGAACTACACCGCAAACAGGAAAACTACCGGACGATAGGTCGTTAGCCCATCGGATCAAGAAAAGAACTCGTCTTACGCATTAATAAACAACACGTTATACAAAAGGACTTTCGATCAAATGTGGCTAAGGTGCCTAAGCGGGTCCGAGGCCCGTGAAATTGTTAAAGAGGTGCATTCAGGACTCTGTGGCGCTCACCAGTCGGGTCCGAAGATGAAAATGAAGATTAAAAGACTAGGGTACTACCGGCCCTCGATGATGACCGATCGCATGAAAATCGCCAAGAGCCGTCACCAATGCCAAGTGAACGGAGTGGTTCTACACCAACCTCCAAATGTGCTACATCCGACAATTGCGTCATGGCCATTTGAATGTTGGGGCATGGATATAGTGGGTCCAATAGAACCACCATCTTCAAAAGGACATCGCTTCATTCTTGCGGCTACAGATTACTTTTCCAAGTGGGCAGAGGCAGTTCCACTCAGAGAAGTTAAAGCACACAACGTGCTATAGTTTTTCAAGAACCAAGTTGTCTACCGTTTCGGAGTGCCACGCAGGATCATCTCGTATAACGGGTCGGCATTCAGAAGCACACAAATCAACAATTTTGTCAGGAGACACGGAATCGACTGGCGATATTCAATAATTTACTACCCAAGAGCAAACGGCCTGGCTGAGGCTTTTAATAAAACTCTCGTTCAAATTTTAAAGAAAACTTTGGACGACAATAAGAGAAATTGGCACGAGAAGTTATTAGAAGCCTTATGGGCCTACCGGACAACCTTCGAACTCCTACTCAAGCTACACCTTACGCTCCGGTGTATGAGTCCGAGGCAGATGTTACCTTTAGAGGTTCGGCTTCCTTCACTCGGAATTGCGATTGCAAACAAAATCACGACGGAAGAGAATGCCAAATTACGACTAGAGGAATTAGAAAGCCTGGAAGGAAAAGACTTGCAGCACGACAGAATTTAGAATTATACCAAGCTAAGATGGTTCAAGCCCATGACAGACTGGTCAGCCCAAGAACCTTTAAAGTTGGTGACTTAGTTCTCGTTCTCAAGAGACCTATCCTTGCACACCGCAAGATAGGGGGAAAATTTGAACCCACTTGGGATGGGCCGTTTGTGGTTGAGGCAGTCTACTCAGGAGGCTCCTACCAGTTAGTGAATTGCCAAGGAGAACGACATATGGTTCCGATCAATGGACGATACTTGAAGAAGTATTACGCTACCTGATGTTTCAAAGGAATGAATTCTTCATCCCTAGAAGCACGAGCGAAATAATTACTTACGACTGGGTCCGAACAAAAAAATAATAAAAAATGTGCTAAAATAAATAAAATCATGATAATAAAGTTTTCCTTGTTTTCTCTTCCATATCAAAATCTCTTTCCTGATCTTATCCCACTTCATTCCTGTTAAATTTAAAAATACAAGAAGTAATAAAAAAACTGTCTTTAATAAACATTTTCTTAATGTTCTTGTTCTTAGTACAGCCCTTGATCCTTTTCCTTGTCTTTTCACAGGGAAATGTCGAACGGGCGGTTGGTCCTGAACTTTAGAAATGGCGTAAGCCTTGCACTTGACGAAAAGAGGGTGAAAGATGGAGCAATAATAGAGATTGACTCAGACTTCGCACCAGCAGGGCTCGCAATATGAGGAAAGTGATCGGGTCCCGATTGACCGAGAGAAGCCGCCGATCGGACAAGTAATGAAAGTGGGTGGCCCAAGCCACCAATCCAGCAACAAGAAAAGGAAAACAAGCACTGAAGAAGACAAGAAAATCAAGTCTGTAGTTGCCACAGCAGAGGGCAGGCTTGTCAGCGCCGCACCCATAGAAATTCAGGAAGTATGAAGAGCTACTCTCACGTAAACCCAGCGAAGAAATAAAAATCGCCGTATCCGCAAGATGTTAACCAAACTAGCGGCGGACCAGCGCGACGAGGCATGCTGCTTGCCGCGTACATACACTTCAAGGACACCGGTTCACCAGGTACCTGAAGAAAGGAGGCCAGCTCCTAGGATAACAAAAGGGACCAGGGAAATCGCAAGAAGATCAGAAGAATGAAGGCTACCACGCCACCCGATGGAACCACCAGTAATGCATAACCTTGTTGCAGAAGCAACCCCGGAGGATGTCCTGACGGACATCATCCCAGAGGAGCCGAGGTATGCAGGAGAACTTGAAGGGATTGAGCCGTATATCCCAGAATACGTCACCAGGCCTCGCCATTTGCAGATTATTCCAGAGTACGAGCTGGAAAGAATGCAGAATGTTGAAAAGAAAACTTTTGAATAGAATCAGAGGCAGGAGGATCAATATACAAGAAGGCCTCGAGCTACATACAGACGTGTTCTCAGAATACGAACAACAACAAATCGTGGACTGCATCCGGGATTTAAAAAGAATGGGTCGAGCGAGCCGCCTAAGAGAAAACACTTACTCGGAACCCGGAGATGGATGTCGGGGAAAGGTAGAATTACAATACAATGTGGATGCTGCTACAACTTCGCGGAAGACGGAAGGGAAACCCACCTGGAATACTCCGTCATGGCCGGGTGGATCCAATGCCATTAGTCATCAAAAGGATGGTAAAGAGAATGATAACATGGAGGGTATCGCCAGGCGGATTGCATACCCAACGGTTGCATCATTAACATTTACAAGAAGGGTGACTGCATACCCCCGCACATAGATCGCCACGACTTTGTCAGACCTTTCTGCAAGGTTTCTTTTCTGAACGAGTGTAATATCATGTTCGGATCTGACCTCCGGATAGCGGGCCCAGGTGAGTTCCGAGGGCTAGTAAATATATCATTACCGGTAGGTTCCGTCATGATACTGAAGGGCAACGAAGCATATGTCGCTAAACATTGCATACCAGGAGTACCAGTGAAGCAGATCTCAGTTACTTTCAGAAGGATGGACGACAGGAAGACACCTTACCACTTCCAGTCAGACCCGGAGCTAGAGAGCCTCCGGCCTTACGAGCTGTGAGTTACATGGAAAATATCACACCTCCAACGTACATCCATACGGCATCCTTGCCAAGGATGGCTTGGAAGGTGATGTTATTGACCATGTACCTCACTATTTAAACATGTATTTCTAACAGATACCTTTTTTGGATGGATCGACAAAGATCATACATAGTCCGTTTTGAATCTACATGGATTGTATGAGATGTATTCCGGATCGAGTTGTATGATGTATCTTCAACATGATTGGAATGAAAGTGACCATGTCACATTTTTGGCCTTTACCTCTTTTGTGCAAGTTGACTGAGAAACGCCATTAAAGTTAAATGAACTTCGAACAAAGAACAGAAAAGAAATTAAAAAAAAAGTAGAATAAAAGAAAACTTTCCTTAAACATCTAAAAAATGATGAACACCAAATTCACATGAACATTAAATAAACGATAAAATAAATTTGAATCGTTAAAGGACAAACAAAATGAACACAAATTTTAAATCAAATTCAAATTCGATCTTTCCAAATTCCAAATCAAATCTCAATTAATTCAAATTCAATCTTTCCAAATTTCAAATCAAATCTCAATTTAATTCAAATTCGATCTTTCCAAATTTCAAATCAAATCTCAATCAAATTCAAATTCAATCTTCCAAATCCGGAATCCAAACCGTTCTACTCTTTCCCTTGTCTGGGATGGAAGTGGTTGATTCCATTGACACGGATCGAATCTGATGGCGAGGAATTATATCCAATCCAAACCAGTGACTTCTGATCAACTCTTTTGAACGGGATATGTAACATCTACATATTCCCGCCTAATCTATTTCCTTCCATGAAAGTCTTTTACAACTTTCATGAAATTCTCGAAACACCAAAATCCCACACTGCAAATCTTTGCAAAATCAATTACCCTTAAAATTCAAACTTTTGGAGTTGAGGATTTTACATCCGAGACTGCATTGCTTTAGGATTATTTCCCTATCGCAATGAAATACATCAAATTCAAACTTTTGGAGTTGAGGGTTTTACATCCGAGACTGCATTGCTTTAGGATTCTTTCCCTATCGCAATGAAATACATCAAATTCAAACTTTTGGAGTTGAGGATTTTACATCCGAGACTCGCATTGCTTTAGGATTCTTTCCCTATCGCAATGAAATACATCAAATTCAAACTTTTGGAGTTGAGGATTTTACATCCGAGACTGCATTGCTTTAGGATTCTTTCCCTATCGCAATGAAATACATCAAATTCAAACTTTTGGAGTTGAGGATTTTACATCCGAGACTGCATTGCTTTAGGATTCTTTCCCTATCGCAATGAAATACATCAAATTCAAACTTTTAGAGTTGAGGATTTTACATCCGAGACTGCATTGCTTTAGGATTCTTTCCCTATCGCAATGAAATACATCAACATCAAAATCAAACTTTTCGGGGTTGAGGATTTTACATCCGAGACTGCATTGCTTTAGGATTCTTTCCCTATCGCAATGAAATACATCAACATCAAAATCAAACTTTTGGGGGTTGAAAATTTTACATCCGAGACTGCATTGCTTTAGGATTCTTTCCCTATCGTAATGAAATACATCAACATCAAAATCAAACTCTTGAGGTTAAGGATTTTACATCCAATACCACATTGCTCTAAGATCTCTCCTCATTGTAATGGTTCAATCCAATCAATTCATCTAAAACCACAAAATTTCAATTTTCATTTCAAGTTCAGATCTTAACAAAACTTAACAAACTGAAATCTTAATCTTAACAAAACTTAATTTAAATTATTAATCTTAACAAAACTTGGACATCAAAACTTAAATTGAAACAAAACTTCAATTTAATCTTAACAGAATTATTAATCTTAACAAAACTTCAATTTAAATTAAAACTCAAACTGAAATCTAAGCTCACACATCAAAACTTAAACTGAAACAAAATGAAATCTAAATTGAAATACCCCAGATCTTGTGATTTGGGATTCACCTCCTTTTCCCTTCCCCAGTGAGAGTTCAGGAATCTTCAGTCTCAGAGATATACTTAACACTCCCCAGCGGAAATTCTTCTACTTCGTCCTAAGTTTGTCACTTGGACATCTGTGTTGGTTTTATTGATCTCTTCGGTCAACGCCAATACGCTCGGTGTGCTTGGTTAGCACACCACACCTATTGTGGGTCCATTTGTTGACCTCATTTTTTATGAGGTCTTCTCTTCTTCCCTTTAGTACTTAGGATCTAGCCTTAGGCTCTTCCTTTGACTATCTTAGAGGATTAGAATTGGGACCCACCTTTTAGAAATTCAAACCACTTCTTAACTCCTCGCAAACTCCACAAACTTGACTATAGACCCCTAATCACCTAGAGGGTTGAAATCAAATGTGCAAGTTTAAAGGATGAGTTCCTATAGGGCTCTTTGGCCTTAGGACTACCCTGGGTGGCCTGGTCTGGTAAGGGGCTGACTTACACATACACTACATTTATACGCTACACTTTCACACACATTTTAAAAACACACCCATACCTAACTTGACCTCCTGCCTCATAAAGGAGATTCACATGGATGGTCCTTAACCCCTAAGCCCTTGGCTAAGAGGGTTAGGAACAACATAGTGGATGCCTCAAATGAGTCCCTTCATGGCTCATATGGGCTTGATATGGCTTCATGGCTCAACTAAAATGATTTTATTCCACTTACATTTACCCAATCTTCAATTTTTCA
Organism: Papilionanthe hookeriana x Papilionanthe teres; assembly: GCA_022702705.1. Classification (NCBI taxonomy): domain Eukaryota; kingdom Viridiplantae; phylum Streptophyta; class Magnoliopsida; order Asparagales; family Orchidaceae; genus Papilionanthe; species Papilionanthe hookeriana x Papilionanthe teres. The sequence continues at coordinate 166,037,970 of CM040422.1, read as the reverse complement.
AATTTTCAATTTTTGACCCCCGGGACCCTACACCCGCCTAGCCTACCCAAAACCCTTGAAATCCTCCAAAATTTCCAAATCACCCAAAATTCCCCAAAATCATTCCTAAACATTTCTCTCCACTCAAATTGATCATCCATTGCCAAAAATACAAAAAATTCCAAAAATACCTCCCAATACCCTCCAAATACCCAAAATACCCCTCTTGACCCAAAAATCCAAAAAATCAAAAAATTCTTAGAAAATTCCAGAAAATCCCAAATATTTCCAATTTCATTTTGTTCAACTACACCATGGGCTAATTTTGTCAATTTACCCTACTTTTGTCAAACCCCCAATTTGACCCATTTTAACCCAAAGTGAACCCAATGTCAAACCAAACCTACCCAATTGACCCAAATTCTGGTCCAATTTAATTCTAAACTTCAATTCAACATTCCCAGCACCAATCTAGACCAAATCCAAGTCCAATTTGATTGACATTTGGATCCAATTTCACTTTTGTCCTTAAAGCCCAATTTGGACCCATGACCCAAACCTAACCCAAACTCACCCAATTCAACTCCAATTAACCCCAAATCTTTTCCAAACCTCCCTTAACATCCCTAAAAACAAAACCTTAACATGATTTGCCCAAAATTTAGACCCAAACCCCACTCAAATTCAACCCAAAACCAAAAAGCCCAATTTTGACCTAAACCCAAACCTAACACAAATAAGCCCAAACCTCAAAATCAAAACCCAACCAAAGCCAAAACCTCTTTGAAACACTCCCATAAACATTTCCCAACATTTATTTTACATCAATTTCAACCCTAGCCCAACATTGACCCAAGTTAGCCCAATTTGACCTATATTGACCCATTCACCAAAGAAGCCCAAATTCAACCCAATTCAAACCCAAATCACTCCCAACTTGCTTCAAAACACTCATGACACATCCATGAACTAAGCCCAACATTTGTTTGGCCCAATCCTTCACAAAATTCCCATCCATAAATTTATTTTTAAACCAAAAGTCTATTTTCTTAAACCTTCCTGAAGCCCATCTCCACCAAAATCCAAAGGGCCAAAATCAATCCAAAACCCATATGACAATTGCTCTACACCATATTTTCAATTAAATCAATCCCTAAGTTTCAAAACTCATCATGAAGCCATTCCAAATTAAGCCCCATACAAATTCCCATCAAAATACCAAAATTTTCTTAAATCCATTTCCATGAAATTGACTTAACTTTTCCCAAGCCAAAGATGAGCCATGAAGCCATGCATGAGCCACATGGAAGCCATGAGAGCCTCTTTACATGTCACCATGCCATTTTGGGCAAAAGGAGGAGACTCTTTCCTTAATTCCTAAAGGTGATTAACCACTCCCATGATTCCCCTTAACCATGCTTATGCCTAATTGTGCTTGGATGGTGACTTGACCCTACTGATTATGCTGAGCCAAATCACTTTCTCTTCAGCCTAAACCAAGCCTTGGGTGGTGCACCTAGCCCAAAGGGATGGGTTGACCAATTTAAGCCAAAATGAGCCCTCTCCCATTCCATTCTAATCCAAGCCTTTTACACATGGCATTTGCTAATTGCCTACACTGAACCGCGACCACGACCCACCTGAACAAGATGGTGACCGGTGCACGGCCGACCGATCACTGGGTCGCCGGAAAACACCATGGCCGAGACCTTGGGAGGAGCCAAACTTTGGAATTCCACCTTGCCGAGCCGCCCCATGCCCAATGGCCACCATGGCTGTTCTTCCCATGCCCGGAGCAGCTCGATCCCAACCCTTGGCCATCCCCGCGAGGCTCTCCAGCCCACCTCTATTTAAACCCGACCCCCTCACGGCCATGGAGGAGAGTTGCACAAACCTTGCCGAAACTCGCCAAAATTGCTCCAAACCCTACTCCATACTTAGAGCGAGTTGATCCCAGGTGTCAATTTGCCCTAATCCCCACCAACGAATCCAATTTCTCAACCGAAATTTCACCCAAAACTAGGACACTTTGCCACAGTGGAGCCAATCATCAAATCGACTGGTCCTACACCTTCACTCGGACCAAGAGGAGAAGTTTCCACGGAAAGCCCCATCTCCAGGGCCACCCGAGTTGTTCCAGCCTCCAAGCTTTGTGATCGGCTGTGGTCACTTTCATAGCTAGGCAACTCACCAGACCAGGAGAATTCATCTGGAGCTTGCTGGGATCCAATCGAAGGTGACACAACCCTCAGATTGAAGCCACACTTCCCTGAGCAAAGGTATGAGCTAATTCTTCCTCCCGAGCTTCTGGAGATTCTCCATTTCAAATGCTTTAATTTCAATGCATGATCACCGTATAGATGTGTTCGTCTCTTCAAGACGAATCCATAGAGCACAAGAACACCAAAATCCGTTAAGTATTGAGTGAGATATTAGAGATTTAGTGTGGACAGCTCTCGGGTGAGAACGCTTGGGGACGATGAACGGATGCCGTTCATTTAATACACGCGCGGACGGACGACCAGGATCACGCAGGATGAGGAGACGGGGCGATACAGCGGGCCCCTGGAGCCCTGAGTCGGATGGCGGCGTCGAATCAGAGAGCGCCACGTGGCGTTTCGGAGCTGCCTAGGTTGACGCGGCGCCGCGTGGATAAATAGAAAATTAGGGTATTTTATTATTTATTTAATTCCCTAAACTTCAAAAATCCATAACTTTGTGTAGAAAAATCAGAAAAATAAAATAAAAATACCCTCTTACTCAGTGAACAGAGGAGAATAATGTGGAAAAAAATCATTTAATTTCATCAAGTATTTTATTTTTAATGATTTATTTACCCTCTACATTGTTTTAATTCCCCATGCATATAAGAAATTCACCATGGCATGAGACCATAGGGCTTTTGAAGCCTCTGAATTTGGGAACATTACCTGAATTTTCCAAAGTCAGAGGCCATCCCTATGAGAAGTTATTGATTTTTCAAATTCATATTACTGTTCTGAGTATTTTAAATCTAATAATTAGCATGTTGTGAAATAAATTCTAGGAAAATTTGGTGATGTTTCTTATGACCAGAGGACCCTAGGAAAAATAGATTTTGAATTAATTCATTTAAAATAACCCTAATTGGTTTAAACACCCAAAATAGGTCATTATTTAATTAGAGCTAATCATACATCAAATTGACTTGAAATCAATTCTCCACTGACCTTTAGGATCAGAGGAACTCACAATAAAAATTTGAAGTCAATTGGACTTGGTTAGCCCTACTAAATGGGTTGGTTAAGCCATTTAATCAATTTGGACTTTAAAAATTCATAACTTTCAAAATGCTTTTCAAAAATTCACCAAATTAGTTTTGGAGCCTCTCTGATATCAGGGGAATTTAAGAAAACTAAAATTTCAATTTTCTAAAAAAGTTGATTTTTTGGTATTATTTTAATATTTTAATAATTAAAAAATATAAAAATCACAAAAATAATAAAATTCACCAAAATGTCATATTTTGAATTTTAATCACTTAGGAACAAACCCCATATTTTTCTTAAGTCTCTATGATGAGATACTAAATTTTAAAAGCCCTAAGGTAATTTTAAAATTAAAAATATATATATTTCTAGTATTTCCACTAAAATAATTCTAATAAATCAAAGAAAAATCAGAAAATTGATTCTCTGATTTCCTTGATATCAGAGAGATTTTTGAAAAATATTAAATTCATTTTTTAACTTTATTTTTTTTTTAAATTTATTAATACTCCAAACTCAAAATAATTATAATAAAAATAATATTATTCAAAAAAACACCAAAATTGGTCCAAGTGGTCCTCTAGTCATTAGGAATGTCCCATAATTTTCTTAAGGACAGAAACTTTCCCTTGGTCATATTGTTAAATTTTCCTTGGAAATCTCTATTTTCCACCAAAAATAATTATATAAATAAATTAAATACAGAAAAATCACATTTTCTCCTCTCATGTCTTTATTGACATATGAGTGAAGTCACATAAAAATTTCAAGTTCATTTAAGCTCAATTTAGTGAGTTATGAAATTATTAAGCTTGAAGGGCAAAATGGTAATTAAAATTTTAACCCTTAATTGAAACTTTAGGCTTAATAAAATTAAAGAGTAAAATATTTGATCCTAATCTGATTTGGATGATTGAAATTTAAATAATTAAAGAATAGATACCTATTAAACAATTTGAAAATAATTAAAATGAACCTTAATTAAATAATTGATTAAATTTGGAAGAATAATAAAGTTGGAATTATTAAAATAGGGATATTATTAGGAAGAGATTTGTTCTTTAATTTAAGAATCCCTAAATTAATCATCTCCATAATATTTAATTCCTAATTAAAATGATAATTCAAGTTTAAGATTTAAAATGCTAAAAGACTTAATCATTTAAACCCTTTTAAAATTTCAATTAAATTAAAATTAAAAGTAAAATTAAATTAAATTGAATAAAATTAAATTAAAACATATCAAATTAAATTAAATTAAATTAAATTAAATTAAATCAAATTAAATTAAATTAAAGGAAATTAAATCAAATTAAATTAAATCAAGTTAAATTAAATTAAATTAATTCATATCAAATCAAACTAAATTGAATTAAATTAAATTAAATCAAAATAAAAAAAATAAAATCAAGTTAAAATTAAAATTAATTTAAATTAAATAAATTAAATTAAAATTGAAGCTAAACCAAATCAAATTAAATCAAAGTTAATTTAAATTGAATTAAAAAAATAACATCACCTAAGACATAAAGAAATTCAAAATAAAGCAACTTGAACACTATTCCAAATTTAAACCCGTTAACTGAGATTAAATTAAATCATAAACCACTTGAACATCATTTTGCCCTCGAAAGCTTTGATTATCATAACTCCTAAACAGAACGTTAAATGAAATGTTACTTCACCTATAGGATATTCAAATGTCCTAGTTCACTGAGCAAGATAACAAAACTTGAATTCCCAGACGATTAATTCATTTGTATAATTAAATTCATTTGGACTTAAAACAATTCTAGCGATGTTGAAAAGATGTTTAAGACTTGTCTTAATCACTTCCTCAATATGGTAGGATGTTTATAAGAACAATTGAATTTAATTGTTCTTTGATGAAGAAAATCGTCCTCAAACCAAAACACAAGAACCTAGACGTCATAGGAAATGATCAGCTATAGGATTAGGAATTTGGTAGAAAACCATAACCCTTCCCTTAGCTTTACCTAGGAACTTGCTTAAATATTCTAATTGTGTTTTAAGTGCAGATTGGGATGACGGGAAGACCCTCCAGGTACGCTTTTATTTTATTACAATTTACTTTATTGCAATTTATTTAATCACATCGCACTTACTTTTCTTGCATGATAAACAACTGTTGCATGAAAACCCACACCTTTAGGATAGTCCCTAAAACTGAAACCAAAATTAAATTAAAAGTCATTGCAAGATAAAATTCACCGCCACAATATTTCAAAATATAAAACAACTCAAAATTTAATCATAAACAGAACACAAAACTGCAATTACAACTAAATTAAAACGTCCTGTTGGATGATCGGGAATACCTCGGATGATGTAACCTACGTGTTGCTAACGGGATTTCCCGCGGTCTAAATGAAAGTGTGGAACTCATTCAGTTGAGTTTAGCAAATTCATCTGGACTAAGTGAATCCGATAAAATAACGATGCCGGAAGGATGGAATCGAGGGATCTTAACCGGTGTTGTTATAATCAACTTTAAGATTTGTTTTAATTAAAAAATTAAAAACACTTGGAAATTAAGAATTTCTCTAAACCAAAACACTGTTCTTATCTCCTGATTTATGACTTCTAAAACTAAACCTCTGCAACAACAAGGAGCTCGGAGCATGGTGGGCAGCACGGCCATCGTCCTCAGCAAAACTTGAATCTACATCAGCAAAACCATTCTTAGAATTAAATAATCAATCCATAGGATTTCGATGTAGTTTACCTAATGCGACATAAATCCTCAACTCTTCGTAAGGCATTTGCATGATCGTGTCATGTAAATTAAGCCCTAACCGGTCTTAGGACTTCGAGGTAGTCGTTTAGTACGACATAAACCCTCATATCTTCGAGGCTGTTTGTATGATCATGTCATACGAATATAAGTCCTAATTAATTAAAATTGGCAAGACTGAAATGTTAGATAACATTAGGACTTTCCTAAATCTAAGCCAAACAATAGGATAGTCGGGAAATTACCAAAGTTCGCTTCGAATTTGTAATTTCTCCTACCTTTCTTCCTTTGAATTCCCAAAATAAAATCTTCCAAATTTGATCCATTCCCGATTAAAATTCCAAAATTCAATCCCTTGAAAACTTAAACTTTGAAATTCTTGAGAGCGAATTATTGATTATTATCGAGAGTTTTCTTAGGTGATTCCCGTCACTTAAGATGTAATTAACTATAGGGGCTTGCCCTTATAGGGAATTTTAAGAACCTGGTAATATAAACCCTGTTTAATGCTTTTATATTAAGCGGGGAATTTGTCGGCTTATAAAATTGGTTCGCAGACCAAACGGGTGTCACAAATCTTCTAGTTTATTTAATCGAGCCGCATTACCAAGCAGTGTGTCTATTCTTCGGGGTAGATACATGGTTTGTGGTGCGGTGCTCGTTTAGGTAAACTATTCGAGATGTGAGATCAGTTTGATTTTATATCTTAAGATTTTCAAACTTAAAATTATTTTCAAAATCAAATGCTACTTTCTAAATTATATATATATTTAAATTAAATTTAAAATATAAAGTTCGCCGACAATTTCTGTTAGGCGACCCATTTTTCAAAAATTAAACACATAACCCAAAATATGCCGACATTGCATATGGCATATTCATGGCTCCATGGCATCATTTGGCTTGCTCATGGCTTGGGAAAAGGTTGGCTCACTTGCATGGAAAAGGGTTATTTGGAATTTTGAAAACTTTGGATTCTTTTGATGGGATTTGTCATGATGCTACAAATAGGTTGATTTCATGATGGTTTAAGACTTTGGTCAAATAGGATTATCAAAGGAATGTTGATGAAAAGGTTTCATGTGGGCTTGGGGATGGATTTTGGGCTTTTGAATTTGATGGAAAGTGGGCTTTTAGAGGCTTTATGGAAGTGGGCTTTTAAGTTTGAAAACAAATTGGTGGATGGAGATTTTGTGAAAGATTTGGCTAAAAAAATGTTGGTTTTAGTTTATGAGTGTTGCATGAGTGATTTGGAGAAGGTTTGGTGTCATTTGGAATTGAAATAGGTTTAATTTGGGCCTTTTTGGTAATGGGGCCCAAAATGGGTCAAATTGGGCTAACTTGGGCTATCTTGGGTTAATGTTGGTTTAAGGTTGAATTTGATGTAAAATTAATGTTGAGAAATGTTTAGGGGAGTGTTATAAAGAGTTTTCAACTTTGGTTGGGCTTTGATTTTGGGATTTGGGCCTATTTGGGTTAGGTTTGGGTTTAGGCCAATTTAGAGGATTTAGGCTTCAAATTGAAATTGGATCCAAATGTTAATCAAGTTGGGCTTGGATTTGGTCTAGATTGATATTAGGGATATGTAATTGATGTTTATAATTGAATTCAACCAAAATTGAGGTCAATTGGGGTGGTTTGGTTTGACATTGGGCTCACATTAGGTTTAAAATGGATCAAATTGGGGGTTTTGGTAAAAGTGGGTTAAATTGATAAAATTGGCTTATAGTGTAGTTGAACAAAATGAAATTGGGAATATTTGGGATTTTCTGGAATTTTGTGAGAATTTTTCAGAATTTATGGAATTTTTGGCTAAGAAGGGCATTTTGGGTATTTTTGGAAATTTGGGGGTATTTTATGAAATTTGGTATATTTGGCTAAGGGTGATCAATTTGAAAGGTGAGGAGATTTTTAGGATTGATTTTGAGGAATTTTGGGTAATTTAGGTGATTTTGCAAATTTTGGGTAGTTTCAAGGGCATTTGGTAGGTTTAGCGGGTGTAGGGCCCCAGGGGTCAGAAATTGAAATTTTGGAAAATGAAAATGGATCAAGTTTGAGTAGAATGGAATCACTTTGGTTGAGCCATGAAGCCATATCAAGTCTATAAGAGCCATGAGAGGACTCATTTGAGGCATTCACTATGTTGTTCCTAACCTCTTAGCCGAGGGCCTAGGGGTTAAGGTCCATCCATATGAATTACCTACATGAGTCGGAAGTCAAGCTAGGTATGAATGGTTTTAGGATTTGGAATGTGTGTGAAAGTGTAATGTGTGTAGGTCAACCCTCACCGGACACTGCCACCTGGGGTAGTCCTAAGGCCAAAGAGTCCTATAGGGAACTCATCTTTTAAACCTCCACATTTGATCTTAAACCTCCAAGTGACTTAGGGGTTTACAATCAAACTTATGGGGTTTGCAGGGAGTTAAGAGGTGTTTAAATTTCTAAGTTGTGGGTCCCATTTCTAGTCCTCTAAGATAGTCAAAGGGAAAGCCTAAGGCTAGATCTTATGTACTAAGGAGAGAGAAGAGAAAAGACCTCATCAAAAATGAGTTCAACAAATGGACCCCCAATAGGTGTGGTGTGCTAACCAAGCACACTGCGCGTATTGGCGTTGACCGAAGAGATCAACAAAACCAACACAGATGTCTAAGTGACACACTTAAAATAGAGTAGAAACAAATTTCCACTAGGGAGTATCGAGTATATCTCCAAGATTGGAGATCCCTGAACTCTCGCTGGGGAAAAGAAAAGGAGGTGAATTCCAGATCGTCAGATCTGGGGAAATTTTATTTAGATTTCATTTCATTTTCTGTTTTAAGTTTTTATGTGTGAGTTTAGATTTCAATTTGTTCTGAGTTTCAATTTTGATTGAGGTTTAATTTAAAATTAATTCAAGGAAATCTGGATTTGAATGAGAATTGGAACCTAGGTTCCAACCTCGGGACCGTGAAGAGAACTGGAATTTAGGTACCAGCCTCGAAGTGAGAATCAGAGTTTAAGTATCGATTGAAAAGGATGAGAATCAGAATTTAGGTACTGATCTCGAAATGAGAACTGGAATTTGGTACCAGTCTTGAAAGGGAAAATTGAAATTTAGTATCAATCTCAGAAAGAGAGTCGGAATTTCATACTGACCTCGAAAGGAGAGAACTGGAATTTTGTACCAGTCTCGAAGGTTTAATGAGAAATGGAAACCAGTTCCAATCCCAAAGATTTAATGAGAAATGGAAACTGGTTCCAATCTCGAAGATTTAATGAGAATTGGAAAAGCATTTAATGAGAATTGGAAACTGGTTCCAATCTCGAGGATTTAATGAGAATTGGAAACTGGTTCCAATCTTGAGGGTTTGATGAGAAATGGAAATCGGTTCCAATCCCGAAGATTTAATGAGAAATGGAAACTAGTTCCAATCCCGAGGGTTTAATGAGAATTGGAAACTGGTTCCAATCTCGAGGATTTGGAAACTGGTTCCAATCTCGAAGATTTAATGAAAAATGGAAACTGGTTCCAATCTCGAGGATTTAATGAGAAATGGAAACTGGTTCCAATCTCGAAGATTTAATGAGAAATGGAAACTGGTTCCAATCTCGAGGATTTAATGAGAAATGGAAGCTAGTTCCAATCTCGAGGATTTAATGAGAATTGGAAACTGGTTCCAATCTCAAAGATTTAATGAGAACTGGAACCGGTTCCAATCTCGAAGATTTAATGAGAAGCGGAAACCGGTTCCAATCTCGATGATTTAATGAGAATTGGAAACTGGTTCCAATCTCGAGGATTTAATGAGAAATGGAAACTGGTTCTAATCTCAAAGATTTAATGAGAATTGGAAACTGGTTTTAATCTCGAGGATTTAACAAGAATTGGAAACTGCTTCCAATCTCGAAGATTTATCTGTATGAAGAGGGACCCAATCCCATGCCATCAGAACCAAATCGAACAAAGTTCGTGGCACGGTATCAATAGAACGAGTTGATCCTCTAACATGCAGAGAAAAGATTTAAAAAGAACTGGTAAGTGTACCAAGTTGAAAAGACTCGATCTGGTGACAAGTCGGGGAAAATATTTGAATTTCAGAAGAGTTTCAAATAGATTTCGTTTTGAAGAATAATTGAAGGTTTTAGTTTGAAGGATTCGGTTTGAAGGATTCAAATTGAGATTTAAATTCATTTCGTTCGTTTTGGTGATTCAATTTCAAAAATATTTGGAGTTCGGATCAGATTTGACTTTATTTTTACATTTAGATTTTGAAAAGAGTTCTCATCTATTTTCATTTTCCCTTTGTTCTTTGCTTGAAGCTCTTTTAATCAGAATCAACCACCCGTTCGACATTTCCCTGCGAAAAAACAAGGAAAGGATCAGGGGCTGTACTAAGAACAATAACAGTAGAAAAATATGTTTATTAATGAAGAGCTTTTATTCTTTTATTTTAAATTTAAATGGGAGTAGGAAAAGATCAAGAGAGATCAAGAGTGAGACTCGATTTGAAAGGAAGGATAAAAACTTTATTATTGAGATTTCACGTGTTTTCTTTTTTAACATTTTTTTAAATGATTTTCTTTATCATCCACTTTTTTTTATATATATTTTTTATATTTTTGGGTTTGGACCCAGTCATAAGTAATTACTGTGCCCGTGCTTCTAGGAATGAGGATTCATCCTTCGAAACATCAGGTTGCGTAAAACTTCTTGAGATATCATCCATTAATTGGAAGCATAGGTCGTTCTCCACAGCAATTTAGAAGCTGGTAGGAACCTCCTAAGTAGACTGTCTCGACCACGAATGACCCTTCCCATGTTGGTTCAAATTTACCACCTATCTTGCGATGTGCAAGAATAGGTCTTCTGAGAACTAAAACTAAGTCACCGACTTTGAATGTCCTTGGACGGACCAATTTATCATGGGCCTGGATCATCTTGGCCTGATACAGTTCCAAATTCTGCTGTGCTAAAAGTCTTTTCCCTTCCAGGCTTTCCAATTCTTCTAGTCATAGTCTGGCATTTTCTTCTGTAATGATTTTGTTTGCAACTGCAATTCTGAGAGACGGAAGCTGAACCTCTAAGGGTAGAACGGGCTCGGACCCGTACACTAAGGCGTAAGGCGTAGACTGGGTAGGAGTTCTGAAAGTCGTCCTGTAAACCCATAAGGCTTCTAACAACTTCTCGTGCCAATTTCTCTTGTTGTCGTCCAAAGTTTTCTTTAGGATTTGGATGAGAGTTTTATTAAAAGCCTCAGCCAAGCCATTCGCTCTTGGGTAGTAGATTGTTGAATAGCGCCAATCAATCCTGTGTCTTCTGACAAAATTGTTGATCTTTGTACTCTTGAACGCGGACCCATTATCTGAAATGATTCTGTGCGGTACTCCGAAACGGTAGACGACTTGCTTCTTGAAGAATTGTAGCACGTGACGTGCTTTCACTTCTCTGAGCGGTACTACTTCTGCCCACTTAGAAAAGTAATCTGTAGCTGCAAGAATGAAGCGATGACCTCTTGAAGAAGGCGGCTCTATTAGACCCACAATATCTGTGCCCCAACACTCAAATGGCCATGATACGATTGTCGGATGTAGCACATTTGGAGGTTGATGTAGAACCACTACATGCACTTGGCACTAGTGACAACTTTTGGCAATCTTCATGCAATCAGTCATCATCGAGGGCCAGTAGTACCCTAGTCTTTTAATCATAATTTTCATTTTCGGACCCGACTGATGAGCGCCATAAAGTCCTGAGAGTACTTCTTTAACAATTTCACGAGCCTCGGACCCGCTCAGGCATCTTAGCCACATCTGATCAAAAGACCTTCTGTATAACGTGTTGTTTATTAATGCGTAAGACAGAGTTCTTTTCTTGATTTGATGGGCTAATGACTTATCGTCCGGTAAGTTTCCTGTTTGCAAGTAGTCTATTAGTGGCTGTCGTCAATCTTTTGTATTTTCTGTCACTGCTGTAATTGTTTCTTCTGCTTTTCTTTCTGATTTATGTATTGTATCCATGTCGAGCTGTGAGAGAACATGACGTCCCTGAACTGACACTTCAACTGCCTCATCCTGTAAGCAGGCAAATTCTTTTGCAAGTCGAGCTAACGTATTTGCGAGAGCATTTTCTCTTCTGGGAATCTTGTAGATCGTTACATTTGGAATTTGCTCCAACAGTTTCATGGCATACTGAAAGTACTACTCAAGTCTTGGCTTCGAGTGCATGCTCGTCCCGCAACTTCGTTGAATGATCAATCGTGAATCTCTGTAGATATTGATATCTGTTATCCCCATCTAAATGGTTAATTCCAATCCGGTTATAAGGGCTTCGTATTCTGCCTCGTTGTTTGTACACGTGTCTGTTAAGTGGTAGGAGTACCTTAACATTCCCCGCTCCGGCGTTATAAAGATTAGTCTGATTCCTGCCTTACCGGGCACTATCGTTTGTGATTCTTTCTCTTTCTGCGCTGAGGATGCTCCATCGAAGTACAGTTCCCAATGCTGATCATCAGGGTCTTCTAGGCTCATTATCTGCTCGTCTGGCATGTCGTCGTTAAGAGGCGATTTTGCCGGTAAAGGGTGTGCTACGAGGAAGTCTGCTAGGAGTTGCCCATTTGCAGCACGGAGAGGAACGAAAGTTACATCGAATTGCAATAGTATCATTGATCACCTGGCGAGTCTGTTGGAAAGCATCGGTCGGGTCATCAAATATTGCAATGGATTAAACTTCGAAATAAGGTTGACCTTATGGGAAAGCATGTAGTGCCTGAGCTTCTGTGCGATGAAGATAAGGGCCAAACAGTGCTTCTCAATAGGAGGATACTTTACTTCCGTCGGAATTAGACGACGGCTTAAGTAGTAGAGAGCATTTTCTTTTCCCTCATCATTGACCTGGGCTAGCAGGGCTCCGAGAGAGTCGTCTAAAGTTGCGGTATAAAGTATCAACGGTCTACCCGAGACTGGGGCTGCTAAGATAGGAGGTGTCATTAAATATTGTTTGATGTCATCGAAGGCATGTTGACATTTGGAGTCCCAAGTAAACTTGACATCCTTCTTAACCAAAGTAGAAAAAGGCTGACACCTTCCTGACAAATTCGAGATAAAGCGTCGAAGATATGCCAATTTTCCTTGAAAGGGTCGTAGTTGTTTCAAGGTTTTGGGAGGCTACATTTCTAAGATAGCTTTAATCTTTTCCGGATCGATTTCAATTCCACGATGTTGGACGACAAATCCTAAGAATTTCCCAGAGGTGACGCTGAAGGCGCATTTCAAGGGATTCATCTTAAGGTTAAATTGTCTTAATCGCTCGAAAACAATTCTCAAATCATACAAGTGATCCTCTTTTAGTTTTCTTTTGATGACCACATCATCTACGTAGCACTCAACTTGGTTGTGAATGAGATCATAAAAAATTCTTGTCATTGCTCTTTGATAAGTTGCTCCTGCGTTCTTTAATCCAAACGGCATCACTGTGTAGCAGTATACCCCGATCGGCTTACTGAAGGTTGTAAGCTTTTCATCTTCTGGTGCCATCTTTATCTGGTTGTATCCCGAAGATCCATCCATGAAAAAAAAAGATTTCATGTGTTGAAGCAATGTCGATCATCAATTCTGGAATAGGTAGCGGGAATTCATCCTTTGGACATGCTTTATTTAAATCTCTGAAGTCCATGTAGATTCTGATCTGACCATAATTCTTTCTAACCGGTACCAAATTGGCTGACCAAGTCGGGTATTGCTCTTCACGGATAAATTTAGCGTCTATTAGCTTCTTAACTTCAGTTATAACTTATTGTTCAATCTCTAGACGCATTCCTCTCGGAGCTTGCCTGACTGAAACGACAGTAGGATCCACTTCTAATTTGTGAACTGCGACTTCTGGAGCTTATCCTGACATTTCATCATAACTCCAAGCAAAACAGTCCTTGAATTCCATAAGTAGCTTGATTATCTCTTCGGAGTCTTCTTTATTGATTAAGGAGCTAACAAAGGTCAACCTAGGCTCTTCGTTGGTACCTAAGTTAACTTCCATTAACTCGTCTATTGTAGATTTAATTTCTTCTTCGAATTCTGGTGGAGCATCTCCGATTGGTAGATCTTCAAGATCTTCTGAGGCTTCCAATCAGTCTTCATTAGGCTCGCAAGTGACAACCAAGCAAAATCCCGTATCGTCAACAGACCCTACCGTGCCGAATCCGAGACCATGTTTTGAATTGGGAGGCCGACTGGCATTATTCCATAATTTTTCAAAATGTTGTGATTGACCTTTTGTCCATCATCGAGGTAAGACTCCATGTTGAATTAAATTTTGAACACAGGGAGAGTACCACTCAAAAGGCAGTTCCATTAATTCGGAAGAAGTAACATCTTCAAATTATACATCTTTTTCAGTATTGGAAGAAGAAGCACCACGCTAAAACTTGATCGGCTTAGAACCACCACCATGCACTTCCTTGACCACCATACCCTCGATTTTACTAGAATAGATCGGGGTCAGGGTCATAGTATGTACATAATGGTTAATCTTCTCGTACATTGATTTGTATTCTTAATTATTTTCATCTTCGAGAGAGATCTTGAACTGGGGTTTCTTTTGATTTACTATTGCTGCTTCTTTCTTGATTTCGTCTTCTTCGGAACTAGTCTCCCAATCAATGTTGATGACTGGTTTCTTCTGTCCAACTATTCCAACGTCTCTTCCACGACCTCGTCCCCAGCCTCGACCTCGAGTGCGAGTTTTGGAGAAACCTCCACCATCTCACCATAAGGGAGTGGTGAGTAACTGTTGGACTAGAATTTCATGCTCTTTATCGTCTTGCACTTCTTTTGCTTCATTTGGTACGAAGTTTCTGGAAAAGATTGTTTTCTTCGGAGGCTCGTAGTAGGGTGCATCTTCATGAATTCCGATTTCGTGTACGGAAAATGGTTGCAAGTCACCTTTGATACACTGTTCTCCTCCATCGTAATACTTTATGCACTGGTGCAGAAAAGATGGTACCATCCGGTTTTCATGAATCCATGGCCGACCCAGTAGAGCGTTGAACGATGTCTCAGAGTCAATTATGTGGAATTTTGCGGTTGTCTTTGCTAAATCACCGGTCTTCATCAGTAATGTTATCGATCCGAGAGCTCTTTCTCCTTTCTGATTGAACCCTCTTAATAACATCTTGTCCGCTTCGAGGTCACGAGCATCAATTTCCAAATATGCTAACGTTCGAAGGCTCATTATGTTGATTGATGCTCCTAGATTAACCAACACTCTGGAGAGCGTAAACTTTCCGATAATGACTGAAATGTACAATGTTCGGTTGTGATCAGTTGTGCCCAGTAATAGATCATTGTCCGTGAAGGTAACACCTCGCTGTTCTTTTAACGAGCAAACCTCATCGAAGGAATTACCAGCCATTTGAGCTAAACAAATCTCTGGACCAAGTAGAGCCTTGATCAGAGCTTCTCTCATCTCCTTTGACAGGATCAGAGAGTCGTATATGCTTAGTTTGGCTGGTAGCTTCCTAAGATGGGCTAGCAAGTTATAGCCCACTTTATTACCAT
Source organism: Papilionanthe hookeriana x Papilionanthe teres (assembly GCA_022702705.1). NCBI lineage: Eukaryota > Viridiplantae > Streptophyta > Magnoliopsida > Asparagales > Orchidaceae > Papilionanthe > Papilionanthe hookeriana x Papilionanthe teres. Next base: position 166,022,457 of record CM040422.1, on the reverse strand, counting down.
GTTCCTCGGTTTCTTCCTGAATGGGCAGTTCCTCTGCTGGGGTTGGCTCCTTCTGAGCAACCACCTGCTTTCCTTTATCCTTTAGACCAATTCTCGGAGGTAGAACTTTTCCACTTCTTAAATTTACTTCAGTTATTTCTTCTGAATTTGGTGTTGAATCTGCTGGTGTATCCTTTTGAATTGGAATGTCTGGCTCTTCTAGCATTGCTTCGGAATCTGATAACTCCAATTCTATCGTGATCGGAGCTCCTCGAAATTCGCAAATAGACTCGTTGCTTGTTGAGCTTTCGTAGCCATCCTTGTGAACGTCTTCTTCTTCGTTGTGGTCATTGAGGTTTAGTATGATTTGAGAATCGTTATTTATATCTGAATTGAGATCCAAATTAGGTTGGTTTTCGTTAGTTACGTAATCGTTAGAAATAATCAAAACGTAGCCAATGCCAAAACTCTTATCATTATAAGATCCCGCCGGGGCGAGCAAATAATCATACAGAGTCAGAGGTTCGAGGGATTTCTCCCCCGAATCGGAAACAATCATCCTAGGATAAGCAGCCCCTAGTCTACCCTTCAGAGCCTCAGTTTTCTTCTCTTATACGATTTTCTCTTCCTTCTGGGGCGGTTCTTCAATTGCAAGCGATAGTGTCGGCTTGGCAGGTTTCAAAATTTGAGTTGAAGCACGCACCGAAGCGGTTTGGATGTGATCTAAGATTTTCTTTGAAGATTTTGTCCAGACGGTACTCCATCCATCCTGGGTTGTGTAAGGGTCTATCGGAACAATGGGATCCGTTGAAATAACATTGACGGAACATCCCTTTTGGGGTTCCTTCATGTATTCCTTCGGGATCGTTATGTTCCTTTTCTGGAGATTGTTGTCAAGCCAACTCTTGAAAGTGATGCAATTTTCTATCTTATGCCCGAGTATCCGGTGGTAAGGGAAATAGTTTGGATGATCTTTCTTATCGACTTCTTCCGGCCTTTTGGGCTTTGGTAGCTGAAAATCTGGTGTCTTCATTAAATTGCGGAACATTTTCGCCACTGCTTCAGTTTTGAATGGATACTCCTTGTTCAGAAAATCTTTTAGGGTATGCTGTGGATGAGGCGGTTGCTCATAATGCTGAGGCGACTGATAGCTCGATCGAGGTTATTGATAACCCTGCTGAGGTTGTTGGTAAGTAAACTGCTGTGGTTGATAGCTAGGCTGTGGCCGCTCTAGCTGTATTTTCACTGGCTGCTTACCCTTATCGACTGCCGCGATGATTCTGGATTTCTTTTCAAATGTTTTCACAGGCTTCTGCTTATCGTTCTTATCCACGAAACTTAACTGCTTTGCCTCTTCTTGCAAGCTCCCGGCCTTGCTAAGCAACTTCTCGAAAGTATTGACTGTAATTCCTTTAAGGAGACGTGCTATCGGGCCATGGATACTCTTAAGCAAGATGCCGACTGCATGCTATTCTTGAAGTTGTGGTTCACACTTCATTCTTAAATTTCTCCATCGAAGTATGTAATCCACTAAAGTTTCATTCGGTTTCTGGTGTTCCACCACTAGATCACCGATGGTGATATGCTGCCGAGCCCCGGCAAACCACTTAACAAAAAGGTTTTCTAACTCTAAAAAGGCCTTAACTGACCCATTTAGCAATTCTGTGTACCAGTCGAAGGCAATCCCTGACAAACTACTGACGAACTGACAGAAGAGTAAAGCGTCACTCCCAGCGGCATTGCAGCAACTAGCACAAAAATGTGCGACATGCTGCCGGGGGTTTCCCGTTCCATCAAAAATCTTAAACAGAGGTGGTACGAAGCCTTTCGGGTATTGGACTGCATCGAACTCTTCGGGGTAAGGTCTACCCGTCTGAATAGATGCTCCACTCTTAGATTGTGCTAGGGCTTCTCTCTCCTGCTGTTCTACCATGTTTTTAATGTCCTTTTCAGGAATCATGCACCGTGCGAATCCTTCTTCGGTGGCTCATCTCTGTTGACAGATGTGATCTCTTTTCCTCCATCTGCAATATGGATGATCTCTGGGGGTGTTTCTTTCTGAGGTTGTACTTGACTCTGGAGAGTGGCTAAAGCAGCAACCATCTCTTCCATCCTTTTTGCCATCTGGGAAATTGTGTCATCTCTTTCCCGAAGCTGCGCTCTCATCACTTCCGGTTCATCTCTTTCCGCAGCTGCCGGAGCACCTTGTGAAACTGACGATGCTCGTGTCTCAACCATGTTGATCTCGGCATACTCCTCATCCATGAACTCTGATGAGTCAACTTCGTTTTCCAACTTTTCTCCTCTTTCTTTTGCCAACCGGTGGATATCCGTCCTTAGCTTTCCTATAGCATCCTCGAGGGGTCTCTTCCAGACGGTCTCACGGTTGTCGTGTGATGGTTGTTGAACTTCTTTTTCGGGAGTTTCTTTTATCGCAGTAGCACTTCCTTCTGATGCGAGCTCTTTGACGAGACTTTTCTTCTCAGGGCATTGTGTTGGTCTCGGCTTGGTAATAATAGGTCGCCACACCATCCTTCTTGCAGCAGAAGACCTAGGACCAGAAGGTCTGTCGGCTATATGCTGGTAGGTGGTGTCCTCCTTAATATGATGGCCAGACACAACAACAGGTGAACTTACTCTCATTTTCTTCCTTGGCTTCTCCATAGCAGTGACAGGCTCTACTCACTGTCCAAGGCGGGATCTAGCTGGCACTCGTCCCATTCTTCTTAGGATTTCTGACATAGGGCATCTTTCTTTCTTTGCCAATTGTTCTATCACAGCTTGTAGTCGAGCGAATGGTGTAGTCTTAACCCTTTTCCTTTTGTAGTTACTATAGTATGCTGATCGGGGTAGTGTAGCGGCAATCCTTCGGACATCTTCATCCGATGCAGCAGAGAGGGGGTGAAACCTACTCCCTTCCAACAGAGGTATATACTCAGGCAGTTCTTCTCTTTCCTCAGGAATTTCCTCTAGAAAAGCAACTTCAGCAGCTTTGGCTTTCTCAATCTTGGCGATCTTTCTGCTTCTATTTCTCCTTTAAGTCCGAGTTAGGGGTGCAACTCTTGAACTGGACCCAATCTCAAAAAAAGATGGTATTGTAGCAAAATCTGTACCCTCCACGGTGACAGGCTTATTACAGACTTGGATTTCCTTCCCCTTTAGTTTGGCAGAAGCCGGGGTAGATGCAGAGATAACTAGACCGGTGGGGGTAGAGACAACAGTCCTCCTACGAATAGCAGTACTTCTTTCAGCTGGAACCCTTTGCAGGGGAGGGAATTCTTGAACCGACTTCAAGTTGAACTCAATTACGGGCTCTTCAATTTCTGACACTTTGTCCATTAGTGTAAAGAGAGTGACGTCAGCGAACTTGATATCTATATTGTCGAATCCTTGTCCAAAACGGATGATCCCATTGTCAGGCAGCTCATCCTTATAGACGGTGAAGTCCATTCCATTGGTGAAGGAGAAAATTAACTTTGACGCAGTCATTTTCTACAGGGTAGATTCTATGTATTAGTCCCGAATTATGCTTCTTTTTGTCGCAAAAACTTAGGACGAAAAAGAAAGAGTCCGAACACATTTTCATTTATCTTAATGTATTTATGATTTAAAAGAGTTTGTTTAAAGGGTTGTTTATTAGAAGATTTTTTTGTTAAGAACGAAATGATTAAAGGTCTAGAAAAGGTAAAGGACCTTATTAAGAATTGGAAAGGAAGAGAAAGTCTCGCAAAACCTCTCAACCCGAAGGACCGCTCCAAAGCTAACACCTATTGGGGGTCCACCCCACCTCAGAAAAAGAGGTAAAAGGATTTCAGAAGCTCTCTATTTAGGGGTGTCTAAACAGTGGCTCCTAAATCCGAGAGAAGTTGACTATACCCGTTCAAGATAGAAATGAACGTGGTATGCAGACGGAAGAATGATAGTTTTGGTCCACTAGGGATATGGACTCACTATCGATTTATGAAAGCAAAACCATCTAATCAAAATGGAGAGAGGAGCTATTCCCCAGCGGAGTCGCCATAAGCTGTCGGCATATTTTTAGGTTGAGTGTTGTTTTTAGAAAAGGGGTCGCCTACAGAAGTTGTGGGCGAATTTTAGATTTTAAATTTAATTTAAATATATTTGTAATTTAGAAAGTAGTATTTGATTTTGAAAATAATTTTTAGTTTGAAAATTTTAAGATATGAAATCAAACCGATCTCACATCCCAATTAGTTTATATAAACGAGCACCACACCACAAACCGTGCATCTATCCCGAAGAACAGACACACTGCTTGATGATGAGGCTCGGTTAAATAAACTAGAAGATTTGTGACATCCGTTTAGTCTGCGAACCAATTTTATAAGCCGATAAGTTCCCTCGCTTAATATAAATGAATTAAGCGGTGGTTTATATTACTCGGGTTCTTAAAGTTCCTTATAAGGGCAAGCCCCTATAGTTAATTACATCTTAAATGACGGGAATCATTTAAGAAAACTCTCGATAATGATCAGTGGTTTTGCTCTCAAGAATTTCAAAATTTAAGGTTTCAAAGGATTGAATTTCAGAAATTTCAATAGGGATTATCTTAAATTCGGAACAGTTTATTTTAAGAATCCAAAGAAAGAGAAATAGAAGAAACTGAGGATCCATGAAGAATCTTGACAACTTCCCAAACTATCTTATTATTTGGTTTAGATTTGAGAGTTTATTTAATGTTTTAATCCTGCCAATTTTAATTAATTAGGACTTATATTTGTATGATATAATCACACAAACAACCTCAAAGATATGAGAGTTTATGTCGTACCGAACGACTACCTCAGAGTCCTAAGACCGGTTAGAGCTTAGTTTACATGACATGATCATGAAAATGACTAACGAAGAGTTGAGGATTTATGTTGCACTAGGCAAACTACCTCGAAGTCCTATGGCTTGGTTATTTAAAACTAGGAAAATGTTTTGCTGAAGTAGACACAAGTTTTGCTGACGAAGATGGCCCTACTGCCCACCGTGCTCCGAGCTCCTTGTTGTTACAGAGGTTTAGTTTTGGAAAGTGAAAATCAGGAGATGATAAAAGTGTTTTGGTTTAGAAATCTTAAAATCCAAATATTTTTAATATTTTAATTAAAACAAATCTTAAAGTTGTTTAAACGTAATCGATTAAGATCCCACGGTTCCGTCATCTCGACACCGTTATTTTCATCGAATTCACTTAGTCCAGATGAATTTGCTAAACACAACTGAATGAGTTTTACACTTTCATTTAGACCGTGGGAAATCCCGTTAGCAACACGTGGGTTACATCATCCGAGGTATTCCCGATCATTCAACGAGACATTTTAATTTAGTTGCAATTGTAGTTTTGTTGTTCTGTTTATGATTAAACTTTGAGTTGTTTTATATTTTGGAATGTAGTGGCGGTGAATTTTATCTTGTGGTGACTTTTAATTTAGTTTTGGTTTCAGTTTTGTAGCTATCTTAGAAGGTTTCAATTTCCATGCAACAATCTTGTTTAGCATGCAAGAAAAAGTAAAGTACAGTGCATGTAAGTAAATTGCAATAAAGTAAATTGCAATAAAATAAAAGCGTACCTGGAGGGTCTTCCCGTCATCCCAAGCCGCACTTAAAACACATGTTAAGGCATTTAAATATTTCAAGAAGTACCTAGGTAAAGCTCAGGGAAGGGTTTTGGTTGTCTACCAAATTCCTAATCCTATTGCTAGTCATCTCCTATGACGTCTAGGTTCTTGTGTTTTGTTTAAGGATGGTTTTCTTCATCAAAGAACAATTAAATTCAATTGTTCTTCTAAAGCATCTCATCATATTAAGAAAGTGTTTAGGACGAATCCTAAACATCTTTTCAATATTTCTGAGATCATTTTAAGTCCAAGTAAATTTAGTTGTACATGTGAATTAATCATCCAGGAGTTTAGTTAAACTTTGTCTCTCGCTCAGTGAACTTGGGTATTTGATTACCTGATGATTGAAGTGACATCTCACTTAATACACTATTTAAGAGTTATAATAATTAAAGCCTTTAAGGGCAAGTTGGTTTGTTGAGATTTTAATCATTCTTAATTTAAAGTTTGAGTTAATGGTTTAAAGTGATTTAATTTAATTATGAGGTTCTAATTAATAATTTTAAGTTTGTAATAGTGTTCAAATTATTTTTGGTTTAAATCTTTATACTTTAGGTGATCTTAATATTTTAAATTTGTTTTACTTTTTTTTTTTGAATGATGTTAACTTAATTTAATTTAAATTTGATTTAATTTAATTTAATTTAATTTAATTTAAATATTTTTTTTAATTTAGCTTAACTTAATTTTTACAATGTTAATTTAATTTAATTTTAATTTTAATTTAATTTTTACTTAATTTAATTTAATTTAATTTAATTTAATTATTAAACTATTTAATATTTTGAACCTTTTTTTCTTTAATTTAAGGGTTATTTATTTTTTTTAATTTTTAATTTACTTAGTTTGGATTATCATTTTAATCTTAATTAAAAGTTAAATATTGTTGAAGTGATTTATTTAGGAATTTTTTTTATTAAAGGATTAATATCCTCTCAAGTTATATCCTTATTTTAATAATTCAAATTTTTATTATTCTTCCAAAAATTTAAATTGTTTAAATAATCAAAGTTTCACTTTTTATTAAAAGTGATTAATGAGTTCCTACCCTTTTAAATTTCTCAAAGTTTCAATAATCCAAGAAAGATAAAATCAAATATTTTACCCTCTATTTTAATTAAACCTAAAATTTTAATAAAGGGGTTTAAATTCTTTAATTATCTTTATGCCCTTTTAGGCTTATTAATTTCATAACTCACTAAATTGAGTTCAAATGAACTTGAAATTTTTATGTCACTTCACTCACATGTCAATTAAGACATTAGAGGAGAAAATGTGATTTTTCTGAATTTAATTTATTTATCTAATTATTTTTAATGAAAAATAGGGATTTTCAAGAAAAATTCAACAACATGACCAAGGAAGGGTTTCTGTCCTTAAGAAAATTATGGGATATTCCTAATGACCAGAGGACCACTTGAACCAATTTTGGTGATTTTTTGAATTATATTTTATTTATTATAATTATTTTGAGTTTTAGAGTATTAATTAATTATAAAATAAAATTAAAGTTGAAAATTGGATTTTATATTTTTTTTAAATCTCTCTAACCTCAAGGAGTTTAGAGAAATATATCTTACCGTTTTCTAATTTTTCTTTGATTTATTGGAATTAATTTAGTGAAAAGATTGGAAAATACATTTTTTAATATTAAAAGTTGTTTTAAGCACTTAAAATTCAATATCTTAACTTAGAGACTTGGCAAAAATATTTGGTTTGTTCCTAAGTGATTAGGAGTTAAAATATGACATTTTTATGATTTTTATTATCTTTTAATTATTTAAAATATTAAAATATGATTAAAAATGAAAAAAAATTAGAAAATTCCAATTTTAACTTTTATAGACTCCTCTGATATCAGAGAGCCCACAAAACCAATTTGGTGAATTTTTTAAATGTATTTTTGGAGTTATGAATTTTTAAAGTTTAATTTTGATCATGTGACTTAATTAATTCATTTAGTGGGGCTAATCTTCTTCAATTGATATCAAAGTTTTATGATAGGTTCTCTGTATCCTAAAGATCAGCGGAGAGTTGATTTCAAGTTATTTTGATGTGTGGTTAATCCTAATTAATTAAAATTCCATTTTAAGGTTTTGGCCAAATTAGAGTTTGTTTGATTGAAATAAATTATGAGATAATTTTTTAATATTTCTCTGGCCAAAGGGAACACACTCTAATTTTTCAAGATTTTTCTAAGCAACATGATAATTTTTATAATTATTATAGGAAAACTGAAGCATAATATTGAAAAATAGATATCTCATCATGGAAATCTTTCCTGACTTTAGAAAAATCAGGAAAAATCCATCGTTATGCATAGAATAACATATAAAAATTTCAAGTTATGGTGAAGCTCCTACATGCATGAAGAATTAAAAGATTGAAAACACTATTTAATTAATTAAAAATAAAATATGCATTGAATAGAAATAAAATTACTTTCACATTATTCTCCTCGTTTTCATGAGCAAGTGGGTATTTTTATTTTATTTTTTGGAGTTTTCTAGGAAAAGTTATGATTTTTTGAAGTTTTGTGTCAAAAATAAATCCAAAAAATCCATTTCCCGCTCAATCCATGTGTCGCTCTGCTATTAGCCAGCGTGGTTCTGTATGGCGCCTATTCACGGATGAAGATTTGTCTGACTGCATCAGGGCCGTCCGTCAGATACACGCCTGATCGGAAGGCTGCTGCTCCTCTCTCCTAGTGCTTTTTACCCAAAATTGTCCACCTTCAAACCTTGATATCTCACTCGTTTCTCAACTAACTTGAATTATTTTTTTTTAAATGATCGTCTAATCGAGTAGCACACATCTATACGGTGATGATATACTTAAAGCATGTAAATATTTACAAAAAATTAAAACATGCTCGGTTGGAGGAGAAAAAATTTGATACCTTTGTCCAAGAGGTGAGGCCTCAATTGGAAATGGTTTGATTGAGCTTAGGAATGCTTGGAAAAGCTTTGGGAACAATTTGGCAGGGTCTCCCCAAGGTAAATCTTGCATCTCCTCCTCTTGGCCATGGAGGTGGGGTTTAAATAAGGAAGGTTATGGTGGAGCTTTGGGTGGCCATGGGGGTTGATTAGTGGGTTCCAAATATGTGTTTAGGTGGAGGGGAGGTCGAGTTTGATTTTGGTGCAATCAATTTGGGATTGCCATGTGTAAAGTCAAGGATTTAAATGGCATGGGTGTAAGGAGCATTTTTGGTCCAATTTGGGTCAATTCATGGTTTTGGCTTGGTTCACTCACCAAGGCTTGATTTGGGCAGATGCGAGATCATTTGGGTCAGCCTCACATGTGTGGTGAAGTCCCCATCCAAGGTGAGGTGGCCAATTTTGGTTAAAGTGTATCATTGATGGGGTTAAAAAAGGTTTAGTGAAGGCTTAGGAAAGGCTCCCCTATTCTTGTCATAAGTGGCATGGTGAGGTGGAAAGGTCTCCCCATGGCTTGTATATGGCTTATTCATGGCTCCAAGGCTTCATTTGTCTTGCTCATGGCTTGGGAAAAGGTTGGCTCACTTGCATGGAAAAGGGTTATTTGGAATTTTGAAAACTTTGGATTCCTTTGATGGGATTTGTCATGATGCTACAAATGGGTTGATTTCATGATGGTTTAAGACTTTGGTCAAATAAAATTATCAAAGGAATGATGAAGAAAAGGTTTCATGTGGGCTTGGGGATGGATTTTGGGCTTTTGAATTTGATGGAAAGTGGGCTTTTAAAGGCTTTATGGAAGTGGGCTTTTAAGTTTGAAAGCAAATTAGTGGATGGAGATTTTGTGAAAGATTAGGCTAAAAAAATGTTGGGTTTAGTTTAGGAGTGTGGCATGAGTGATTTGGAGAAGGTTTGGTGTCATTTGGAATTGAAATAGGTTTAATTTGGGCCTTTTTGGTAATGGGGCCCAAAATGGGTCAAATTGGGCTAACTTGGGCTATCTTGGGTTAATGTTGGTTAAAGGTTGGATTTGATGTAAAATTAATGTTGAGAAATGTTTAGGGGAGTGTTATAAAGAGTTTTTAACTTTGGTTGGGCTTTGATTTTGGGATTTGGGCCTATTTGGGTTAGGTTTGGGTTTAGGCCAATTTAGGGGATTTAGACTTCAAATTGAAATTGGATCCAAATGTTAATCAAGTTGAGCTTGGATTTTGTCTAGATTGATATTAGGGATATGGAATTGAAGTTTAGAATTGGATTGGACCAAAATTGAGGTCAATTGGGGTGGTTTGGTTTGACATTAGGCTCACTTTAGGTTTAAAATGGATCAAATTGGGTGTTTTGGTAAAAGTGGGTTAAATTTATAAAATTGGCTTATTGTGTAGTTGAACAAAATGAAATTGGAAATATGTGGGATTTTTTGGAATTTTTTGGGAATTTTTGGAATTTATGGAGTTTTTGGCTAAGAAGGGCATTTTGGGTATTTTTGGAAATTTGGGGGTATTTTTGGAAACTTTGGTATATTTGGCTAAGGGTGATCAATTTGAATGGTGAGAAAATTTTTAGGATTGATTTTGAGGAATTTTGGGTAATTTAGGTGATTTTACAAATTTTGGGTAGTTTCAAGGGCATTTGGTAGGTTTAGCGGGTGTAGGGCCCCGGGGGTCAGAAATTGAAATTTTGAAAAATGAAGATTGATCAAGTTTGAGTAGAATGGAATCACTTTGGTTGAGCCATGAAGCCATATCAAGCCAATAAGAGCCATGAGAGGACTCATTTGAGGCATTCACTATGTTGTTCCTAACCCTCTTAGCCAAGGGCCTAGGGGTTAAGGTCCATCCATATGAATTACCTACACGAGTCACGAAGTCAAGCTAGGTATGAATGGTTTTAGGATTTGGAATGTGTGTGAAAGTGTAATGTGTGCAGGTCAACCCTCACCAGACCAGGCCACCAAGGGTAGTCCTAAGGCCAAAGAGTCCTATGAGGAACTCATCTTTTAAACCTCCACATTTGATCTTAACCCTCCAAGTGACTTAGGGGTTTACAATCAAACTTATGAGGTTTGCAGGGAGTTAAGAGGTGTTTAAATTTCTAAGTGGTGGGTCCCATTTCTAGTCCTCTAAGATAGTCAAAAGGAAAGCCTGAGGCTAGATCCTATGTACTAAGGAGAGAGAAGAGAAAAGTCCTCATCAAAAATGAGGTCAACAGCTGTATCAAAATCCCCCAAACTTAAAATGTTACTTGTTCTCAAGTGACTCTTAACCATATAAAAATTTAACATGCAAATTATGTAAATGAATTTCTTAGGAAGGTTTTAAAATTTTGTTCTAGAATGAAATAGTCCAATTTTGAAAAAATTTTAGTAAATAAGACTAACTTAAAGTTAGAAAGTTCTTAAGTAAAGATAATGTATATATAACTTTCTATCTAATTCAGAAATAGATTTTTAAAAATATAGGATTCCAACATCTTATTTTTCTCACTTAAAAATTTTTTAATTAAAAATAATTGTACTTTCATATTATAACCTTAAGTTTTAGATTTTCTCAAAACTTTTATTTTAAACTTTAGGTATGGAACCAATTTTTGGTTAGGCCCTTAAATCCTTAAGCTTCTCTGTCCTTTTTACATACTATTTCTCTTTTTCTTTTTCTTTTCCTTTTTTTTCTTTTTCTTTTTCTTTTCTCTTTTTTTTTTCTAATGCAAGGATTACTGTATCTGGATATGCCTTTAATGATTTTGAATTCCACCCTTTCATTTAAAATAAAGTCCTGATAAATATCTTTCACTTAAAAATCATAATAATAGTGCTGAAAATTACTCAATAAAGGAAATTTAAGCTTTGAAAAATCAAATTCAAATCTTCTATTCATCCAAAAATATAACATTTCTTACTAAAGATAGCTTAACTTTATTTAACATTTCTTTATTAAGAAAATTTTAACTTTAAATTTTTTATTATTACTATAAATTTTAACTAAATTCTTTTATTCATTTATATATATAAAATTTTGTTTCCCTAATGTAACTTTATATACATAATTATTTTCAATCAAAAATAAAATTTATTTTAAGTATTCTTGAGAACAGATAAAATTTTAGTTTTTTGAAAAATTTAGTTTTTAAAATCCCCCCAAACTTTAATTTTTAGTTAGGATAAAAATATTTAAGCATATGAAATGATACATGAGTGATAATTAAAAACTAAAATAACATGCTTGCAGGAATTTCAATATCCTAAATATGCAAGTATAATAGTTTAAAAAAACAGGAGTAAAAAGAAACTAAATTTAGTTTTTCATAAAATAAAAATTTCAAAAGACTTCTACAGTAGTGGAGGTTTTCAAAGCAAATACACACCAACTTAACAAAAATAAAATCACAACAATACTAGATAATAACTGGTAGTAGATTTTGAAAATTTTTAAATATGCAATTTTCAAATAGTGGTTTTTAATAGTGTTCTACATTTCCTAACAGATTTGGAATTAATTTACACTATATTAAAAATTCAAACACTAAATACACATTAAAACATTTACTACCACACACATATCACAAACTACAACATAAAACATTAATTTATCACATAAACATCTGAATGTGCATAAAAAGAAATAGTCCAACTATGCTCTACACAATAACAGAGTTCATATCATAAATACATCACTCAAAAGTTTAAACATCACATCACATTTAAAAACATCAAATAAAAACATAACATCACATAAGAAATCACAAAACAAAACAAACTCAACACAATAATCCTAATCATCATCCTCATCATCATCATCATCTTCATTCCAGTCTCTGGATGGCACATAAGGTATATAATATGGATGAGGGGGCATCTCAGCACTGTGATCACCTCTAATAACTTTATCCATATACTGTTGATAATTCTCCTCATATTCATCATGTTTAACATTATGCCTTTCAATATTATCTATTTTTCCATCCATATCTCTAACATGCTCTCGGGTAAGACTCACCTTCTTCAAAATCTTCTTTAATAATCCAATCTGTGAATCACTAGATGATGATGCTTGAGAAGTAGTGGCACGTGAAGCAGAAGCAGCAGAAGTAGAAGCAGTGGAAGCTCTAACAAATCCTCCTATTCAGTCAAACTCAGAATGCACGGTGTGAGTGCCAACTCTTACACTGGTAATAGGTCTCAATAGCTGAAGAACTTCCTTCCATGTTTCAAACTTCATACCAGACCGCTCACAAATCAAATGAATTAAGGAAATCCCATTCCTGTAGTAGTAGAAGATCTAGCACAGTTCATCAGATAATAAAAAATAATAGCCCCTATCTCAATATACTTTCCTTACTGAATAAAATGGTTCAGAACAGTTGTCTCCCTCGTAACTTCACTAACATAACTTGAAAGTAACAGTTTAGATGAGATAAAATAATGCCATGCCTTTGAAATGACATTCAACTTAGAGGCCTGAAAATTTACTCTTCTTTCATTCGTTATCTTCTAAAAACTTCTTCCATTAGTTAGAAAAGATATTATCTCATCTAATTCTCCCTCAGTATGATGATAATTAGCATAAAAATAAAATATTTCAGGAGGCAAGTGGTAGAAGACATTGATTACCCCAGGTGAAAAATGCACTTGTTCACCTCGAACCATCACCAAATTCTCTTCTGCTGTAGGTAAGTTCGCATAAAACTCTCTGACCATAGAAACAACAGCGACATCAAAAAAGTAACAGTAATTCTCCCAATTCCTTCTACTAATTATCTCCTCAATAACTTCTCCTGGTTTACTAAATACACATTCAGGAATCAATTTTGACGTATCGATCCTTTACTCTCGCACTAATGAACTTGTTGGAATCAAATCTTGCCTTTTCTTTCGAATGCTTCGACTTTAGAGCCATCTCTAAAAAAAGTGCAAAAATTCACCATAAATTCCAAAATCAAACCAAACTTGCTAATTTAACTTCCAAAGGTAATTTCAACTAAATCCAAGCAATTTATCATGCTTTTCCTTAAATATCACCATGAATGATGGTTTTAAGATTTTTCAAAAATATGTTCAAAATACATGGTGAAAATAAAAAATTTTTACTTAGGAGTAGCGCTCATACCACAAGGAATTCAAATCTGACAAATCTTGTTGAAATCGGCTCTTAATTGATCCAACCTAAAGATGCCCTAAATCCTTTTTCGTGATTTTGAGAGGTTGAAGGTGACGTGAGGTGTTAAAAATGTTAATTTTCGGGTTTTTAACTGCAAAAAAGTGATTTTAGCGAACTGGCCCCTATGCGCGAGGCATATGGCGCTTAGCCGCGACATCTGGCACTTAAGCGCCGAACTTCTGGTGCTTAGGTGTCAGTGCCCTGAGTTTCACAATTAATTTAAAAGTGTACTATAACTCTTGGTTAATCACCCTAAACCACTTCAAATAATCATTTCTTCCCCATAAAATTTTCTAATACTCCAAAGAAACTTAAATTTCCATCGATTCAAAAAAAATTTCACACAAACACAAACTTACATTTAATTAAAAACAACCACACTTAATACAAACTAAAAATTTCTATCCGAACACTTTGGATTAAATTTACCAATACCCAGAGATTCAAGTATATAAATATAAAGATAAATCTACATCATTAAGACGTAACAAACACACATTAAAGTTCAACAAAACACAAATATAAAAAACTAGACACAAAACACTTAACACATAAAAACTACAACACTAGACTACACTCAAATTACATCCAATCTCCATTAGGTGGAATATATCCAGAATCACCATTAGTTCCATTTGAACCATCTGGAATATAAATCTGATAAAACGGCGATGGTTGAAAACTCTCACATCTTCTTCTTCTAACCATTTGTTCTTTACAAACATCACGTTATTCGCTTCTTCCACATGAATTGTTGGACTAAATTGCATTTTAAGTTGCCATCCAATATGCACTAAATGAGCATTAGTTTCATTTACCTATGCTTCAATTGATTCCACATTGGCTTCAATCTTCGCAATCCTTTCTGCAATACCTTGAATAGTAACTGAGAGGAATCCGTTGAATAACTCTTGCACAATTTCACTAATAAACATCTTCTTGTTGTCTTCCTCCTTCTTAATTTCGCACTCCCAATAAGATAGTTTTGCACTCAAAATACTCTTCTTAAGACTCGGGAATGAAAATAGGAACTGGGACAAGTGTTTCTCTTAATTAAGGAACTTTTTATAGACATGGGAAGTGCTACAACCGACCCTAGATGTTTTAAAAATCCAAAATAACTTCCAAAACCACTTCCCCATGATTTAGGCTTCTACAACCTCATTTATCACGTTTTTCATTACTGCGACGCTTAGCCGCCAGTGCTCATTTTAGCGCAGGTCTGCTAAATGTCCAAAATTTTCATTCTGACTTCTTTAAGTAACCAATTAATGTCAAATAAACAACACTATAAGTTAATCACTCCAAAATACTACCACATAATCATGAAAACAGACCAAACAAAGCACACAAAGCAAACATAAAGCAAAACGCATCGATAACTCTGGGTTGCCTCCCACAAAGTGTTTGGTTTAATGTCTTCAGCCTGACATACCCTGAACTTATTTTGAGTGACCCAACATTAGATTCTCATCAGGTTTAAGTTGATCGACTAAAAAATAAGATTTAAGTATATGACAACTAACTTTGAATATTTTTCCAGTCTTATGATCTTGAATACCACAGCTCCATAAGTATAAATTTTTATCACAATAAATGGACCCATCCAACTGGACTTAAGATTTCCAAAAAAAAATCTCAATCTAGCATTATATAGTAAAACTTTTTTTCCTGGATCATGATTTTTAGTAAGAATCTTCCGATCATGCCATAAATTCATCTTCTCTTTATAAATCTTAGCATTTTCATAAGATTCATTCTTTATCTCTTCAAGCTCATCTAATTGCAATAATCTTTTCTCAGCAACATCCTTCAAATTATAATTGAACTCTCTAATAGCCCAATATGATTTATGCTCAAGTTCAACAGGTAAATGACAAGCTTTTCCAAAAATTAGCCTATATGGGGACATTCCTATAGGAGCTCTGTTAGCAGTCTTATAGGCCCACGAAACATAATCCAGTTTGATTGACCAATCCTTTCTATTTGGATTAACAGTCTTTTCCAATATTTTTTTAATTTCACGATTGGATAATTCAACCAAACCACTTATTTGTGAATGATAAGCAGTAGAAATGCGATGTTTAATATGATATTTCTTTACTAACTTCTCTATAATCACATTTCTAAAATGACTTTCCCCTGTGGTTATGATTATTCTTGGTATTCCAAATTTGCAAAATATATTCTTTCTTAAGAACTTTGCAAAACTTTGAGCATCACATTAAGGTAAAGCAAAACCTTCAATCGATTTGGACACATAGTCTACCACTATCAAAATATAAATTTTTATGAAATATGGTGTAAATGGTTCCATGAAATCTAATCCCCAAACATCAAATATTTCAACTTCCAACATATAATTGAGGGGCGTCTCATTTCTTCTATAAATATTGCCTACATGTTAACATCGATCACAATTTTTAATATATGCATTAACATCTTTAAAAATTGCATGCCAATAAAATCCAGATTGTAAAATTTTATAAGCAGTTCTATCAACTCCAAAATGTCCCCCATAATCAGAATTATGACATTTTTGAATAATTTCATAAGTTTCTTCAAAAGGCACACATCTTCGCATAATCAAATCCTTTCCTTGTTTATATAAAAATTGATCATCCCAAAAGTAAGTTTTAGCATCAGATAAAAATTTCTTCCTCTCCTGATATGTCAAACCATATGGTAAAATATCACTGACAATAAAGTTTACAATGCCGGCATAGCACGGAATACTCCACTCATTAATAGTGAATGATTTTTCATCAGGAAAATGTTTATTAATTTCTTCAATATCACTGAGATATTTTTCAGTTTCAAGCCTAGACAGATAATCAACAATTTGATTATCAGCACCCTTCTTATCTACTATTTCAAAATCAAATTCTTGAAGAAGAAGAATCCATCTAATCAATCTCAGTTTCACATATTTTTTTCTTCATTAAATATTTGATAGAAAAATGATCAGTATGCACCACACATTTAGTTCCAATTAAATATGATCGAAATTTATCAAAAGCATATACTATAGCTAATAACTCTTTCTCTGTAGTGGTAGAGTTAATTTGAGCTTCATTAAGAGTTTTACTCTCATAGTAAATTACTTGAAAATTTTATCATATTTCTAACCCAAAACAGCACCAATAGCGTAGTTTTTGCTTCATTTTCTCTAAAATCATATTTTTTATACTTGAAGACAAAAATATGCAAAATTCCTTCCTTTATTGTGTAATAACTTTAAAAATGTGCATAGAATTAGCATGAAATCTACACTAAACATAGGTACTTTTTTTCATGGATCAAAATCCCCCAAACTTAAATGTTACTTGTCCTCAAGTAACACTATAATCATTTAAAACCACAAAAGAAAATCATTTGTATGAGTTTCTTTAGGAGTTTCTAAAATTTCGTTCTGGAAATGTAGTAGTCCAATTTAGAAAAAAATTTAGTAAATGAGACCAATTTGAAGTTTAGAATCTCTTAGATGAAAGAGTATGAAAATATTTGTTGCTATCTAATTCAGAAATACTTGTAAATTTTTCAAAATATAGGTGTTAGGCATTTTATTTTCTTTACTTAAAAACCTTTATTAAAAATAATTATACTAACTATATTATATTTTTTTTTAAGCTTAAGATTTTCTTAAATCTTATACTTTAAAAAGCTCAGGTGTGGAACCAATTTTTTATTAGGCCCTTAAATCCTCAAGCTTCTCCTTCCTTTTTCACATCCTATACTTTTCTTTTCTTTTCTTTTTCTTTTTTCCTTTTCTTTCTTTCTTCTTCTTTCTTTTTTTTCTTTTTTTTTCTTTTTTTTAAGGCAAGGATTACTATATCTGGATAGGCCTTTAATAATTTTGAATTCCACCCTTCTTTTCCTAAAGCATAAGTTAGATATATATCTTTTACTTAGAAATATAAATACAACTTTAAAAACTATTTTTCAATAAAAGAAATTTAAATATTGAAAACAAAAGTCTAATCCTTCTATTTTTCCAAAAATACAACTTTTCTTACTAAAGATAGTTACACAATATTTATCATTTTTTCACTAAGAAAAATTTAACTTTAATTTTTTCATCTCTATTATAAATTTTAACTAAATTTTCTTACTCATTTCTATATTCAAAATTTTATTTCCCTAATATAACTTCATGCACATAATTATTTTTCAATCAAAAATCAAATTTATTTATAGCATTTTTGAGGACAAATAAAATTTAAGTTTTTCAAAATTCATTTTTCATCCCCCCAAACTTGAATTTTAAAATATTTTGCAATTAATTCCATAAAATGTAGGAGGAAGAAAAATAAAAGATAAATCTACTAACTACTACAACATCCTATCAAATTTATATACATGCATAATCAGGATAGAATGATTGCTGAAGAATGTAAATCTAGCCTAAAACATGCTTGTTATAATATTAAATTTAAAGGAAGTATATTAACTTTAAAATATATTTTTCTTCCTACCCCCAAACTTGAATTTGAACATGTATAACATTCAGTACAGAAAATAAAAGTAGGAAGAAAAATAGTTCAGAAAGTCTATCTATCACAAATGTTTGTCAAAAGCAACCACAAATATTCATCAGGACATAACAATTTGCAATAGAAAGTAAATCTAAACTAAACATGCTAGAATAAAATTAAACTAAAGAAAGGTCTAACAAGTAAGACAAACATCGGCATGGGAATATATATTTAAGTGTTCATCAAATCTCTAAATTTTTGTAACACAAACACAAACACAAACACAAACACACAAACTAAAATACATAGACTCGCAGATTCATAAACAAATATCAATTGAGGTTAATTTGATCTCCTTTCTACTCACATTTTCCCTCCATACTTTCAATTTCTAATGAAAGAAACTTCACTAATAATGATAATCTGATAAATAAAAATAGTGCAATTCATTCATGTGTTGTTCATTAAGCAATTTCATGACCATGCTTAGTGAAAACAAAGTTAGACAAAGGAAATAATAGAGTTGACATGGAGTGGTCCAAGTCCAAACTCTACATGCTTCAAGGTAATGCTCAGCTCCAGTTGATAACTGAGTTATAACAGACTCGTCAGCCTGCTACTACCAGAAGTCATATACAAATTTAGTCAAGACCAAGGCATAACCTCACAACATTAATCTATTCTGCACTAAAGAAAACACAAAAGAACACATAAACAATCATGACTCGCAAGCACACTGATAACTATGGGTTGCCTCCCATAAAGCGCTTGGTTTTAATGTCGCGGGCCCGACATATGATT
Organism: Papilionanthe hookeriana x Papilionanthe teres; assembly: GCA_022702705.1. Classification (NCBI taxonomy): domain Eukaryota; kingdom Viridiplantae; phylum Streptophyta; class Magnoliopsida; order Asparagales; family Orchidaceae; genus Papilionanthe; species Papilionanthe hookeriana x Papilionanthe teres. The sequence continues at coordinate 166,003,486 of CM040422.1, read as the reverse complement.
CCTCTTGGATCAAAATTCCAATTAAGTAATCCTTGATCAATCGCCCAATAATTTCCAGATCCAAAGATTCCTATAAAATCCTCAAATTTTAAATTTTCACTCAGCTCTTCATTTCAAGTTTGATTTATATCATTGTTCCTCATATTTCTTTCTAGATCCAATATTCTTCTATTGATTTTCTGAATTTGCATATTAATATCATCCATTAAATTTATAATAAATGGATCTTTATAAGATACTTCAATATCTCCCAAATTTTGGATCAGATTCTCTTTATATAATTCAGATTCTGGATCAGTATCCTCTATGTTACTCTTCTGTTTCAAATCATCTTCAAATTCTTCCCCTTTATAATTATTAAATGATGGAGGATCTATCATAGTTGAGGAAATAGGTTTTTCTAATTCCTTAGGAATTTCCTCCAATGGTCTTCCAATATCATTATCATCTTTTCTCAACTCAAAGTTCTTTTGAAATATATCCTCAAATTCTCTTCCAAGTCCTAGTTCAATAACTTTATCATGTTCATCATTCAATTCAAGTTTTCCTTGTGATTGAGTCGCATCTAAAGATATAAAGACTGGTTGTGTAGATGAATTCTCTAAATAGTTAGGCTTTAAAATTGTATGGGGTACATCCATCTTATGTTCATGAGATTTTTCAACAAATGGAATTAAAAGTTTACTATTTTTGTTAGCATCCATCATTTTGCACCTCTCCTGAACATACATATAGTCTTCTTTAAATAACGTTTTTGAATCATCATGAAAATCCATTTCAATCTCATCTGTTATCTTACTCTCAAAACTTTCTTGGAAATGGTCTTTACTTAGATAATCAATTTCATCAATCCAAAAACAATCATCATCTTTTCTCTCAGTTGGATATTTCATAGTTTTTAATACATCAAAAGTTACTTCATGGTCATTAATATTTATATTCAACTTTCCTTTTTGCACATCTATCATATCTTGTCCAGTAACAAGGAAATGTCTCCATAAAATAATTAGAATTTCTTTATCTTCCTCCATATCTAATACAATAAAATCCAAAGAAAGATAAATTTATCCACTTTAACAAGCACATCTTCTATAACTCCTTTTGGATAAATGATATATCGATCATCTAACATAAGGGTTACAGTAGTGGGAGAAATATCGACTAAACCTAACCTTCTGAATATAGATAGAGGCATCACATTAATGCTTACTCCTAAAAAACATAAAGCTTTTCCACATAATCTTTCTCCAAATGCACAAGGAATTGTAAAGCTACAAGGATCTTTAAGTTTCTGAGGAAAAGTTTTCTGAAGTATAGTGCTGTACTCCTCACTCAGTGCAACTGTCTTGTTATCCCTAAATTTCCTTTTATTGTTCAATATCTCCTTCATAAACTTTGCATAACTTGGCATCTGTTCCAAAGCTTCAGTGAAAGGAATATTTATCGTTAACTTTATAAGTACTTTCATGAACTTTGAAAATTTCTTATCCAACTCATGCTATCTAAGTCTCTAAGGAAATGGAGGAGGTGGTCTTTCCAAACTGATTTTATTTGGAGAAATTAATTTTTCCAAATCCTTAGAAACATGTTTTTCAGGTCTTTTAGTTTCCTTTGTTTTTCTCACAACATATTTTTCTTTTCTAACCACATCCTCTATTTCTCTTCCACTTTTTAATTAGACAGCTTCTACTTGTTCATTAGTGTTCTCTTTAGGGTTGATCTCAATGTTGCTAGGAAGTGTTCCTTGGGGTATATTTCTAAGTGAATTAGCCATTTGTCCCAGTTGATTCTCTATATTTTTAATCGCAGCATTTTGACTTTGCAACTGGTTTCCCATTTGCAATACCACTTCTTTCATAGACATCTTCTTATCCTCAAATTGTTGATTATTGTTAGAGTTCGGTGGATATGATGGTCCATTGTTTGTGTTCCCATGATTATTCCAACTTCCATTAGGATTTGCATGATTATTTTCCTATTTTTTGTTTCCACCATCAGTAGTATGATTCCAGTTAAAATTAGGATGATTCTCCCAACCTGGGTTGTAAAAGTTAGAATATGGGTTGTTTATGGTATTTAAAGCATCATATGATAAGTTAGAATCAATTATACGGCCTAATGAACTTTTCTCACTTACAGAAGTAAATGGAGGCTGGTTCATTCCAAATTGGTCCAACTTCCTTGATATTGTGGCAAGCTGAGATTCAAGAATTGTAATCACATCTGTATCATGAACACTAGCTACATTTTTATGATTTACCCTTGCAGAGGGCCATTGAACTTTATTTGTAGCCATTTTTTCAATTAATGCATCCGCTTCATCAAATGGTTTTGACATTAATGATCCACCACCAGCAGCATCAATTATAGACCTAAGGGATCCTACTAACCCATTATAAAAAGTTTGAATGATTAACCAATCGGGCAAAGCATGATGTGGACACTTTCTTTGGAGTTCCTTAAATCTTTCTCAGGCTTCGTATATTGTTTCTTCTTCATATTGACAAAATGAGATAATATCGTTTCTAAGTTTAGTAGTCCTTGATGGTGGAAAATACTTAGCTAGGAATTTCTGAGTTAACTCCTCCTAATTTTTAATAGAGCCATGTGCTAATGAGTATAACCATATTTTAGCCTTATCCCTTAGTGAGAAAGGAAAAAGCCTTAGCCTAACAACATCGTCTGACATACCGTTATAACGAAATGTAGAACAAAGTTCAAGAAAACTAGATAAGTGTAAATAGGGATCCTCCAAAGGAGTTCCCCCAAAATTGATTGTTCTGCACCAGTTGGATAATCTCAGGATTTATTTCAAACGAGTCAGCTTCTATGACAGGGTTTTGTATACTTGAATGAATTTCATCTGTCGTAGGATTTATGTAATCCCTCAATGAAGTATGATGATTTTCCAAGTTATTATCTTGAAAGTTTTCCATTTCCATTTCTAGTTTTTCGAGTCCTTTTTGTATTTTTACTTTTTTATTTTTTTCAAACTCGGGATCATAAGGCATAAGTCTTGCAGATCCTTTGTTTCGCATACATAACACAACAAAAAATACATTAACAATTAAACAAATAATAGATGAAATATATTCAACACAACAAAACATTTTCACGAACACCTTATTTTTCACACAAACAATTTTTTTCTTTTTTACAACACTTTTTCATATAACAAAACACGTTTTCACACAAAAATAGTTTTTACGACACTACAGTTTTCCAAGTCTAAACCTAATTATTTCAACAAAAATTCTCTTAAAGTTCTTACCGAAGCTTCCTCGGCAACGGCGCCAAAAACTTGACCCGACCTGCAATAACGCAGTAATTTTTGTATCCAAAAGATGGCCAAAAAATTGACCCAATTTATAAATAGCGGCTAGTGTATAAAATTAAAATGTTGTAAAACTTTAGGAAATATTTTACACACTAGGGGTACTACGCAAGTATAAGTATCGTTTCAAGTAATATAGGGTTTTCTTTTATAACCTTAGTATCAATCCCACAGAGAAGTGAGGTAAGAAATTCTTTAGGCTAATTCTAGTCTATATCTATAGGGCCTAAATTTGGAATGTCGATTAAAATGGGTTTTCTAATAACTAATCTTAAATAAAGTTCTTAAGTAAAGAAAACTTATGGATAAATTGGTTTGGAGAATTTCGAGATATTAAAAACTACATTTCTCTTGCAATTACATAGATAATGTGTAGGACAGAAATGCTTAGAATTAATGTAGTAGTGCCAAATAGAAGCAATCATATTCTTTACCCTTTGGTCTAGGTGTAGAGAACATTGGCTAATCTATAGATCGGTTCAGGATGTTTTATTAGTAGAATGGGTTAATGTAGGCTCATACTACTAGATGTCCAAGGGTGGCTATGGTAGGCCCTACCAGTGACCCGTTCCCTTTCTATAGACCAAATTATTAGAATTTAGTCTGTCACTCTAAAAACTAATTAAATCTACGCACATTCAATAATATTTTCCTATTTATTTGCACTTCACCTTGAATAACCAACAACAAGGCCTTCGACTACCCAAGGATTCATGTGATATCTACTAGTTAAGAATTATCTCCTTCTAGGTCTCAAAATTCTTCAACAGGTTTTAACAATACAAGTGATTAATTTTTAAAGTAAATGAAGATCTGATATGAATATCATCACCATAATTTAATAAGAGAATATTTAAGCAAATTTTAATTCTTAAACATATATCTATTTCATTACAAAACAAAAGTGAATGAAAACAATAGCATAAGAAGTAAAAGAATTGATAGAATTGTGTAGTAAATTAAGTACCAAAAAGAAACTTATTTCATTAGTATTATATTATATTTATGCAACTATCTGTCACCTAGAAGCATCTAATAGATAATTCTATCATAAAAATAATTTTCCTACACATGCCACAACTTCATATTAAAAGAAAGTGTAAAGAAACTCACTTACGAAGCATGAATAAATCACGACAGAAAGCTTGGTTTAAAATGAAGAAAATCTACTAGAAAGTGTTTACAACAATTACAAGAGAATGAAGAACACAATACTTAGCTTTTTCCTCTGAAGGAAAGAAGAAGATCTCTCCACCAAAGTCTCTCATCGATCCATGCGCCACTCGTACATTCCTTACATAAATATCTCAAAATCCCTCACCAATCTCTCCATAAGATGTAAAAATCTACATCTTCATGACTCTAAAATGACTCAACGGGAAAAGAGAGAGAGAGAGAGAGAGAGAGAGAGAGAAAGAAGAGATACGAGAGAGAGAGAGAGAGAGAGGCAAGAGAGGACCTCTTTCCTGTAGAAATATCTCCTATTTATAGAGTTCTGAAAATGGCCAAGGGTGGCTTAAGGCACCTCTTCAAAAGTAGTCCACATTCATTGAATCTTCTAGAAACCGACTATGGCGCCTAGGCGCCGGGATCTGGCGCCTAGGAGCCAGAATCCTGTGACCAAGTCTTCGCACCCCTTCACTTTGGGTTGCAACTCTTCGGGATTAAAATCTTTCCAAAGTGTCCAGATACATTGTATCACATGTCCTATATATTAGGAATAACTTCCAGGCTTCTAGAAGGTCCAGAAACTACTTAACACTATCATAACTCCCAAAGTCGTCAAAAATCCATCCAATAACAGTTTCTGGATAATTCTGGCGCCTAGGCCTTGATTCTGGCTCCTAGGAGCCGTTTTCTCTTCGTTTTTGGCGCCTGGGAGCCGGGTTTGGCGCCTGGGCGCCGGGTTTGGCTCCTAGGTGCCACCCTGTGCGTAGCTCCACCATTTTGCTCTGTTTGGCTCCACTCCGTTTTGACCCATTTCAGTTGCGTTGCATTCCTAACATCTTCACCTACAAGATAGATATAAAAAAACCTTTCTCAAAAGTATAATTTCAACCAAAAATATGAGAGAAATATAAAAGATATTAAGCATAGAAAGACATATCAATATGTGCCACGTCAGAATTTTCTTTTTTTGCTCATTTTAGCTCAAAATTGCATAGTTTTTGCTTCATTTTGTCTAAAATCATATTTTTATACTTGAAGACAAAAATATGCAAAATTCTTTCCTTTATAGTGTAATATCTTTAAAAATGTGCATAAAATTAGCATGAAATCTACACTAAAAATATGTACTTTCTTTTCATGGATCAGATATCCCCATCAAGATGATTTTGGTTAATTTGTGGGCTACGTGTGTTGATGAGCCACTACTCATTTGTGATGTATGAGAATTAATCTCTGCCCAATGGCTTAGTAAGATATTTGAAGCATATGGGGATTCTTATACGGAATAACCTTCTTTTGATGACCTATTTCCCCAGTATTTTATAAGACAAGAGAATCCTCTTTTATCAAAAGTATTCTTGGGTATCCCTTAAGATGTAATTAACTAGTAGAAATATGTTTGATTGAAAGGTCTCCTGACCCCATAACAACTACATATACCTGATTCTCTGGTTATGGGTGGCCTACGTAGGTATTCTTTCCTGATATTGATCCATGGTGATTTAGTTTTTTCATTTTTGGGCGGACATGCTTGACGTATCCTCGAGATGTTTACCGCACGTAGAGTCTTCACTTTTTTCTTTTCTTATGTTTGTCACTTTGTCGTATGCCCCTTCTTATTCGATTCTTCTCTTCTTTTAATCACTTATCTAGTTCGGGAGGGAGATTTATTCGAATAAGTAAAGTACATAATGATTAACAAGCTAGCAACTCCTTTTGAATTAAAAAAGAGAAAAATAAAGCAAAAACAGGCATCACCAACAAAGTCATAGTATATGTTGATGCATTAAAAAATTTAAAACTTGATAAGAAGAAGTGGGCATTTCCTAAATGCTCACCTCCAATCTGTTTATCCAACAATCCTCTAAAGCATCCATCGTTCCTTTCATCGGATCCCAACCTAAGCTTGTGGATCTTTACTTCAATTCTCTCTAGATTTTCCAATTCTTTTTAATTTGATCTCCATTTTTTTTAATTGGATTCTATCGTACTCCCTACCTGTACTTTCCTTAAAATTTTTAACATTTTGCCAACTCTCCTTATAGAAATAAGTTGTAGTCCTCTTTCCCAATTCGATCTCCAAGTAATGGTCGTAAAATATTATTTATGCATTTTTATCCTACATAAAAGATGAACTGGCTCTTTTTATCTTAACAATTGTATTACTATCATGAAAAGATCTAATCAACATAAATATTTTCCATAAATAATATTCAATGCAACTCAAAGAGGAATGTCAATGTCACAATATCATTACCACTCTAAATACTAAACAAGTTGCACTCCACCTTCACACCACACACTACCACCTCCACACCACGCACCACCAGATCCACACCACTCCATCATCGACAACATACAAGGCGCCTGAAACATTACTATCAAAAAATCAAGCTCCCTATTTAAGTAATTTTTCAAATTCTCACTCAAACAACAAAGGTAAAGATAAAATTCATCCAACATTTTTCATGTTTAATAAATTCATAATGGTTTGATTGTAGAATGTGTAAATGCATCCTATAAAATTTACTTAAAAAAGTTTTATTTACAAATCAAGAATCTCTTTCATCAATTTTTAAATTCTCACTTGGACAAAGAAGCTAATGATAAAACCCCATAATATTTTTTTTCATTTGAAGCAATTACATACAGAGCACCAACAACATTGCTATAAATAAATTATGCACCCTTATTCAACCAGTTTTCTAATTCTCACTCAAACATCAAAGGTAAAGATACAAACTTTTCTTTTAAGGAAATTACATAAAGGAACCAAAAACATATAAATCAAGCATGCTCTTTCATCCATTTTTCAAATTCTCACTCAAACATAAAAGGTTATGATAAAACCCCATACATTAGTTTTCATTTGAATTAATTACATATTAGGCACCCAAAACATTGCTATCAATTAATCAAGGCCCTCTTTCAGCCATTTTTCAAATTCTCCCTCAAATATCAAAGATAAAGATTATAGCTCATCCCATATTTTTTCATTTGAAGCAATTACACAAAGGGCGCCCAAAACATTGTTATCAAAAAAATGAATCACTCTCTTTCAATCATTTTTCAAATTCTCACTCAAACATTAAATGTAAAGATAAAACCCCATTCCAAATTTTTCATTTTTATCAAATCACAATGGTTTGATCACTGCAAGTGTAATGCATTGGTTTTGGGTGCTCTGACTATAATATACCCAAGAAAATCGCAAAATCAAAATTCATAATCATAAAGAGAAAGCCAAAAATCATAAAATCCAAATTCTCAAATCAAATATCAAATGAGAAAGCTACAAATTGTCAAGATAAATTCATTTCATTAGATGATACCGTGAGAGGACGAAGAGTACAAAAAATAGAGAGAGCAGGAGATCAGAGGGAAGAGGAAGAAAAGAAAGGCAACCTATTGCCACTAGAGATTGGAGGGAAGAGAGAGAGAGGATAAGGGTGACCCTTTTCACTAAAGAGAGGCAGAAGAGAGAGGAGTGACCAAGAGAGGTGTTACCTAGGGCAAAAGAAATGGGATAGGGGTGTAGTCGAAGGTTCCACATTGTAATAAAATCTTGAAGAAGTACGGGTCGTAAGGTCAAACTTATGGACCACATTTAACATAAATTAATTAGAAACACCACCATTACACTATTCTTTAAATGCTTCATCCGATGTATTCAAAATGCAAGTTGCCAAAAAATTTTCCCCAATGAGAGCTTAAGGCGCATATGTCAACACCCATTCAATAAGCCAAGCATAACTTGATGAAAAAGGCTTTATACTCCACCAAGTTATTGGTAATCACAAACTCAATGACCGTGGAGTGGTAGAGATTTTCTCACTCTGATTAGAGGCTCCTTTCAAGTAAATGGTCCATGTTATTCGGTCAGCACTAGTCCCTTCGGTCAACATGCAAGATTTTGAAACCTCTGTAAGGAACTCCACTACTTCTTTCACTTTGAGAGTTGTACTTGACATTTAGGTAAATTCAAACGTACTCAGTTTCACTCCCATTTAAATATCCAAGTAGAGTACTTTGGCCGAGTGTGGGGATACATCAACAGATGGTTAATGACTACTTAGATGAGATGCATTTGGAAGTATGGTTAGAGCTAGCGAGCTGACTTAACAAAAGAAAATGTTACCTTCTTCATAATCAGGTACTTGATTAACATCCTAGAGAACACTTCTGGTGTAATGGCCTGAGAACTATTTCCCTAACTCCATGCAAACCGGAGCATAAATGATGGCCTCGGGTTAGCTCCTAAGTTAGAGAAAACTCTTCATATAGTTTTGGAATTTACAACATTGGTGGCTACACTAAAAATCCATAAATTTTATTTATGGTTATTTTTAATGTTTCAAGGAGAAGATAAGATTAGCAACACCTACACTTTCTCAGGAATGGCTTTGATTCCCTCTAGGGTTAAGATGTCTTAAGAAATATGACTTTTGAGACTTTGAAGGTACATTGAAGTGGGTTTAATCTCCTTATAAATTTTCTAAGGGTTTGGAATTTTTATTTATGTAAGTCATGTGTTTTTTGGCTAACCAACTCTTTACTAGCACATCATCCATGTAAACTTTAATATTTTTACTTCTTTAGCCTAAAGAAAATACATTCATGAGATGTTGGTATGTAACCTTGATATTTTTAAGCATAGAAGGCATTACATTCTAACAGAATATGTCGTCACTAGTAATAAAAACTATCTTCTCTACATCTATTGGATGCATCTTAATCTGGTGATAGCTGGAGAAACTATCCATAAAGCTCATCTTTGAGTGCTAACTATTGAATTCACCAGTTTGTCAATCCTTGGAAAAGGGTAGTTGTCCTTAGGAAAAAAATCATTTAGATTGGTGATGTTGATGCCAGTCCACCACTTATCATTAGCCATCAGTACCATGACTATGTTGGTGATCCAGGAAGGGTATTGTACCTCTTAGGTGTAGCCAAATTCCTTGAGCTTCAACACCTCTTTCCAAATCAGCGTTGCTAGTTTCATAGCTGATGACCTAATCTTCTACTTCATTAGTTAAGTAGATGGATAAACTTTCAGCTAGTGGCAGACAATATTAAGAGATACCTAGGCATCTTCACTGATGATAAGAGGAGACATCAAGATGTCTTTGGAGAGATCAGATCAACAAGTCCTTGTGCCCAAATTAAAAAGTTTCACTTATTAGGAAACACATACCAGGCTCCCCTTCGGCGGTCACTGTAGTTCAAGGATGGTCTTGTTAATCTCAAGACGTCGTTCCCTTTGGTATCGAAGATCGAGTGGCTCCTACTCCATGATGCCGACCGCTCAAAGATATCAAGTCTGGGACTGCTCCAAATTTCCACAAACAGTATTGATTTCACCATCTCCAAAAAAAATTATGGTGGTGTGGTAGGTAAAAATCACAACCTTTTAGGCATTCAATAATGGGTGCCCAAAGATTGCATTGTAAGTCGGTGAAGAGTCCACCATAAAAAACTACTCCATGCATGAAACATTTTCTTCACCTTAGCCTCAAGAAACTAGTTGCACGATCATTCCTAATGCCTCTTTCCAGTTACCAAAAAATCAATAGTATGGGTAAAATCAGAGCTACTAGTCGATCTAATTTCAGGTTTAGTTAGTCGAACACTGACTTAAATAGAATGTTTAGGAAGCTGCAAGTATTGACCAAAAATTATCATCGTCACATGAATGACATTATTTTAAGGATTCATGTTTGAGGGTAGATCTTTTCTATGAAATTTATCTGTGAATGAGAATTGTGCTTTGGTGTGAAAGCTACTGCATGAAGCTCACCTAATCACAACCTCTTTTGGTTGGCTTGCCAAGAGGGTTCTCAGACTCCTCCATAGAGAGATGACACAAATCCAATAATATGCATGACAATTTTTATTATGGACTCAACCAATATTAATTTTAATGGAGCCTTCCCATGCCTCTGTATCACCATTATAGGCACCACTCTTTGAGCTTCTAAGCTCTTATGAATTCCTCAAAAAAGTTTCAAAGGTTTCTGCATTCCTCATTGTCATGACCACAATATCAGTATTAATTGCAAAACTTCTTAGTGTCCCAAAGAAATGTTCCAACCCTCGTGGGGGTGCCTTCCGATCTCGAGACAAGTTGAACCACCTGAGGGCCAATTCCCTCTATGTGGTGAAGATAAGATAATACTTCAGCATGTTGATAATCCTCAGCGGATAAACAAACAAATTGAATGGTGTGATTTAGTATGTCCATTTAGACTGACCCTTGTAAGGGTCGAGCAACATAATTTTGAACTTCCCTTGGGGTTCAACAACAGAGATCCTTCATGAGAATGCAATCTTTGGCTGGTGGGAGGCCTTCTTGTGCCCGATGTGGTGTCTATCTAATATTGCAGATCAAACACGATTTTGGTGCTTGGAGTCTCCTCATTCTTCCAAAGCTTGGGTTTCTCTTTGGTCGTTGAGTTCTAGTTCTTCTCTTCGACTCTCACGGTGCTTTCTCTCAGAGATTCTTCTCCTCTCCTCAGGCTAATGCTTCTCGAATCGTGTTTGCTAGCTATTCCATCAATTGTTCTCTTAGTTCTCTTGTGCACTCCATACCAGTTGGGTCTCCTTGCTGGATTTCTTCTCCTTTGTGCCACATCTTTTAAAATGTTGAATTCAAGATATTGTTGTGCATCACACCCACGGATTAGAGCATAGCACGAGAGAAAGATAAAGATAGAGGGTTCACAGTTGGTTAAAGCTTATAGAGGTTTTATTACCAATTCATTAGCCATTTACTGCAAAACTATCCACCGTGTTGCTAGGTAAAGGAGGGTATAAGAAGTATAATTACTTGCTTGTCCTTATTTTAGTAGAGGTGTTACAGGGTAATTTAGTCAAAATTAAATAAATAAAAATTTAAAAACAAATGTAAATAAATGAATAAATAAATAAGTCTTCGGCTCGACTCTTCCTATCAATCGGTCACTTGAGGCTAGTAATCCTTAGGTTGACGAGTCCCTTAGGTTGGCGAGTCCCGCAACAGGCTCTGTTAGGTTTGGGTAGTCGGTTAATTGAAATTATCTTTCGATCGACAAAATCTTTGCCAGGTCGGCTCTGTTCCTGGTCGGTCTCATTAGCTAACAGCTTCTGTGGTCTATCGATCGACCTTAGATCTCTTTCTGAGGGAACTGAGCCGATGTACCTTTCCGGCTCACTTGTTGTTTACTTAATTCTTAGTGGGTCGTATTTGACCACACCTCTTTTGACTAGATAGATTTCATCTAGATTCATGTTGTATACATTACTGAAATATGTTTTATGGTTCAAAATGTCATTTGTTTTAATTATATGAAATCTTCAAGAAAAATTCGTTGAACAATTTCTCAATTGATTTTTGTTATGGATTCCTGTTTTATTACACATATGATTACAAAGCATATGTTCCCAAAAAAGTTTAATATTTAAACAAAACCATTAATTTATAGAAAAGTCAATTTTGACTGGCAACTTAAATTTGCAATGTCGGCTTCCCGTCTTCGACTGTGCATTTCAAATTGCTATTTTGAAACGTGTTTTCTTGCTAAAATTATGTTTTATGAGTTCTCGTTTGAAAAGATAGCCATTAACTATTTAAATAAATATTGAAATATAATTGAAATTTGCATTGCTAGCTCTAATGTCAATCTGTATCCATATTTTTTAGTGCAGTATATTTGGGAGAACAGAGTAAAATCAGATATCTTGTGTAGAGCCTGATCATGATGTTCAAAGTCGTTAACTTATTTTTGGATGAGTATAATATTCTGATAAACGTTCAAATTCTATATTGCAGTTATCCCAGAAGTATGTATTTTACAGTTCTTCTATATTTAGGGTAATCAAACTTTGATTGGAATATCATAATTTAATTACACATCTAACACTTAAACAATCATATCTACCACAAATCTTTAACATCACATCAAAAATATCTTCATCACTATTTTCTTAGAAGTAAAATATATCTTTTACATGAATAGTTTTATGAGACCGAGATCTTCTAAGTGTAAATATTAACTTTAGGTGTTAGGTATGTTAGTACATTACAATTGTGTGGTATGTAAGATCTTTAAAGAACAAAATGTGGCATCAAATTAGAAAACATGTTGGTTCCCAAACCGAGCCAAGGAAAATGCTCCAAAAAGACGAGTGAAAAACAGGACTCTAGACTAATGGTGACGTTTGATGCAAATTGCCTCCATCTAGTACGGCACACAGGTCAGCTTTAATATTAAAAATACAGGTAGAAATGGAGGCATAATGAGCAAAATTTTATGTTATTTCTTTCCATCCTAATATGATAAAGATTCTCTTTTGGTCCACGGGAGCCTCTCTCAGGCTGTGGTGCTGAGGGAGAGATAAGAAGAGGTTGCTTACCGGTCAATTTGATGTGAGAATTGTAAAGAAGTTAATTTGATGTGAGAATTATAAAGAAGAAAACTGTTAAGAAACAATAAACTTCTCTTTACCAAAATATCAGTACATTTGAGGCCACCCAAAACTGCAAGCCGTTCATCGTCCCCAATCGTCCTAACCCAAGAACCGTCTATGTTCTAAACGTAATATCTCACTCGATACTCAACTAAATCACTCGTGGTTTGTTCCTACACCTTTATCTAGGGGAGAAGAACCTATCTGTACTGCTAGATGCATATAAATTGTGAACTTTTTTCACAAAGGTCCAAACCAAAGCAAAAATGATATTTTTCGATCCATACCTTGGTCCGAAAGGTGTGGCCTCGATCGAATGGTTGCACAAGTATTATTGGAATCCCACAAAAGTCCTCGATGTGTCAGGTTGCTCTGGGATGGGGTCTGTGTTTGACTTCGATCAAGAGGTACCTCAACCTTGCCCTAAGCTTATGCTAGAGTGCTCGAGGAAGGGCTAATGTTAGTTTTGTGGGTGGGGGTGGGGGGTTGGGGTGTGGCAGAGTGTTCTTAGGCACTTGTGAAGCTTAAGGGTGGCTTAATTTGGGATTTTGCTAGACTTTATGGTATGGTCGTGAGATGCCTCATTTTTTAGCTCAAAATTCGGGCGGAACAGTGGGTGTGGGGGGGAGGGGTTAAAATTGATGGGAATGAGCTTAGGATCACCGAAATTAAGGTTTGGAGTAATTTTGGCAAAGTTTTCTTAGGGCTTTTGCATTATCCTCCTATGGCCATGAGATTGTGTCATATCTATATAGGAGGAAGGCTGGCTTAATTGGCCAAGCCAATAGGTGCAAAGGGTTGCATATGCGAAGGGAAGAAGAGTTTTATTGGCCAATTAGAGTGAGCTACCTTGGATGAGTTCAATTTTGAGCTTTGAACGAGATGGCTCCCCTTGGGTTTGGGCTTTTCAGCAACCAAGGTGGTCGGCTGGCCAGAGGAAAGTCACCATCCTGCTCAGGGAGGTCAGGGCTTAATGTTAGTGAAGTAAATTATGTCTTACTTTGGGTAGTTATAGTTAATTGAAATGGAAAGGGGTAAGGGCTAGGTTTTGGTCAACCATGGCTTAGGTCCATTGAAATGGATTGGATGGCTTTCCATGGCTGACCAAGGTCAGGTGGACCAGCTAGATTAGTGGGGTCAAGTCCCCATCCAAATTTATTTAAGCTAATCATAGGTTTAGGGGAGTCATGAGAGTGATTAATCACTTTTAAGGGAATCATTAAAGGAGTCCTCCTCTTACCACTTTAGGGATGGTGACATGGCATGGATCCCATGGCTTGCATATGGCTTTGGGCGGCTTCATGGCTTGCCTTTGGTTTGACAAGGTTGCAGAAAAGAGATTATAAAAAATTTTGGTATTTTTGATCGTTTTGTCACGAGGCTTGTTTTGGGAATAATTTGATCATGGATGATATGGCATTAAGCTCAATTTTATTAAATGGATGACAAAGAGGAATTTTGTCATGCGGGCTTTTGGATTGTTAAAAGGAATTAAAAGCTTGAGCTTGGGTTCATGGGCTTTTAAAATTATTTAGGAAAGGCTTTTTAAGTGGGCTTTTAAATTTAATCATGGTAGGATGGATGAAGAATGTTCGTGAAAGAGAGTTTATTTTGGGCTTTGATGTGATGAATAGAGTTTGAAAAGGTTTAAGTGGGCATTTAAGGCTGACACACCTTAAAATTACTTGTTTTTAAGTGCGTATTTATGCTCATTATTAAAGATATTATGCTTTAATGAGGGGTATTTTGTGTATTTTTTATTTTAGGTACAAGAAATGGAGTTTATGATCAAAAGAAGCAAAATGGAGCAAAATGGGTCAAAAAGAGCTAAAAGAAGAACAAATGATCTGGCGCCTAAGCTCCAAGTCTGGCACCCAATCACTAGGTAGTTAAATTTCCTTCTAGAAGCCTGTTGCCTAGGCACTAGAAATGGTTGGACTTATATTCGTTGAATATGGATAAATTTTGAAAAGGTTCCCGAAGCAACCCTTGGTGATTTTTAGTGCTTTATAGAAAGGAACAAATTTCACACAAAGAAAAAGAGCCTTGGGGTCATTTCTAGTAAGTTAGACCACTATAGAGGTGGGCGGTCACCATATTGAGAGTGTGGTGAGTTCTGTGATGTGGGTGTTTGTTGAGTCATGTGAGAGTGTTGTGGAGTCAAGGAAGTTAAGAGAACTTTAAAAGATTACTCGGGGAAGAGTTTGAGAAAATTATTTTTATTTATAATTATGTTATGTTGTGTAAACTTGGCTTTGTTTTGTTATCCCCATGAATTCTAAGTAGTATTCTTTTCTTTCTCCTTACAATTAAGAAGTGATCATGTTTGGGGTGAGAATGTATTAAAGACTTCTTCTATATCCAAAAATTGTGATGGCATTTTCCTCGGTTCTTCATTTACTTTACAAACTAGCCATTTGTGAGGTTAAAATTAGTCAAGAAACATAATGACCCGGGAGGGCTATGATTTCACCCAACTAGTGAGTTCCACACTTTACTTTGGAGGAAGGAGAAGCTAAATCCTAGGGATGTGCAAATAGATAAGTAGAAAAGTTTTTATGGGATTAGAATTAATGTTTCTATGGTGACATGCTACATTATTCAATTTTGTATTTATTTAGGAGCCTAAGGCCTGTTAGGCCCTAATAAAGAGGAGTTAGTGGGTATTCTAGAAGTGAGAGACCAGAATCTACTCAACACTACCATATCAATCAAATACCTTAGCTTTATATTAGGCAATATTCTTTATGCACTCTGTTGACCTCATTTTTGATGAGGTCTTCTCTTCTTCTCTTTAGTACTTAGGATCTAGCCTTAGGCTTTTCCTTTGACTGTCTTAGAGGACTAGAATTGGGACCCACCTTTTAGAAATTCAAACCACTTCTTAACTCCCCGCAAACTCCACAAACTTGACTATAGACCCCTAATCACCTGGAGGGTTGAAATTAAATGTGAAAGTTTAAAGGATGAGTTCCTATGAGACTCTTCGGCCTTAGGACCGCCCTCGGGTGGCCCTGGTCCGGTGAAGGGGCTGACTTACACACACACTACACTTCCACACACCTCCTAAAACTACACCCATACCTAACTTGACTTCCCTGACTCATGTAGGTGATTCACATGGATGGTCCTTAACCCCTAAGCCCTCGAGCTAAGAGGGTTAGGAACAACATAGTGAATGCCTCAAATGGGTCCCTTCATGGCTCATATGGGCTTGATATGGCTTCATGGCTCAACCAAAATGACTTCTTTCCACTTACATCCACCCAATCTTCAATTTTCCAAATTTTCAATTTTTGACCCCCGAGACCCTACACCCGCTCAGCTTACCCAAAACCCCCGAAATTACCCAAATTTCTCAAAATTTCCAAATTATCCAAAATTCTCCAAAATAATTCCCAAACATTTCCACATCACTTAAATTGATCATCCATACCCAAAAATACCAAAAATTCTAAGAAAACCTCCAAATACCCTCCAAATACCCAAAATACCCTTCTTGGCCAAAAAATCCAAAAATTCAGAAAATTCCCAGAAATTCCAGAAAATCCCAAATATTCCCAATTTCATTTTGTCCAACTATACCATGGGCCAATTTTGTCAATTTACCCTACTTTTGTCAAAACCCCCAATTTGACCCATTTTAACCCAAAGTGAACCCAATGTTAAACCAAACCTACCCAATTGACCCCAATTTTGGTCCAATTCAATTCTAAAATTCAATTCAACATCCCCAATACCAATCTAGACCAAATAAAAGTCCAATTTGATTGACATTTGGATCCAATCTCACTTTTGGCCTTAAAGCCCAATTTGGACCCATGACCCAAACCTAACCCAAACTCACCCAATTCAACTCCAATTAACCCCAAACCTTTTCTAAATCTTCCTTAACATTCCCACAAACAAAACACTAACATGATTTGCCCAAAATTTAGACCCAAATCCCACTCAAATTCAACCCAAAGCTAAAAGGCTCATTTTCGACCTAAACCCAAACCTAACCCAAATGAGCCCAAACCCCAAAATCAAAGCCCAACCAAAGCCAAAACCTCTTTGAAACACTCCCATAAACATTTCTCAACATTGATTTTACATCAATTTCAACCCTAGCCCAACATTGGCCCAACTTGGCCCACTTTGACCCATATAGGCCCACTTACCAAATAAACCCAAATTCAAACCAATTCAACTCCAAATCACACCAAATTGACTCCAAGCCCTTCATAGAACATCCCTAAACCAATTATGACATTTATTCGACAAAGTCCTTCACAAAATCTTCACCCAAATGCCCATCCTAAAATCAAAAAGCCCATTCCCCTTAAACTTTCCTAAAAGCCCACTTCACCACATTCAAAAGCCCAAATCTATCCAAAGCCCACATGGCACTTTCCCTCATCATCCATTTAATCAAAATCACCCCTAAGTTTCGAAATCATCAATTAAACCATTCCAAATCAAGCTTCATGCAAATTTTCACCAAAATATTCAAAATTCTTAAAACCCATTTTTATGAAATTGACCCAACCTTTTCCCAAGCCAAATGGAGCCATGAAGCCATGCACAAGCCATATGCAAGCCATGGCAGCCACTTTACACATCACCATGTCATTTTTGGCAAAAGGAGGGAGTTTTTCAATGATTCCCTTAAGGGTGATTTAGCCACTTCCATGACTCCACTAAACCATGCTTAAGCTTAATTGTACTTGGATGGTGACCCTTCCCCACTAATTAAGCTGACCTAAACCACTTTATCTTCACCCAAGCTAGCCATGGGAAGGTGCACCCAACCCATTTGCATGGGTTGACCAAAATGAGCCAAAATGACCCCTTCCCCTTTCTACTTTGATTCAACCACTTTACACATGTCAAACCTCAATCGAATGCACCAAACCCCAGCCCGACCCACCCGAACAGGATGGTGACCAATGCCCGGCCGGCCAGCCACCGTGCCGCCGGAAAACACCATGGCCGAGAGCTCACATGTGAGCCCAACTTGAAATTCTCACCCGCCGAGCCGCCCCATCCCCGAGTGGCCATCGGAGCCGTTCTTCTCTTGCCAAGAGCAGCTCGATCCCAAGCCCTAACTCTCCCCGGGAGGCCCTCCACCCTCTCCTATTTAAACACCACCCCTCTCGGCCATGAGAGGTGCCGAAAACAAACCTTAAGGAAACTCGCCAAAATTGTTCCGTACTCCTCCCCATACACGAGCACTTGATCCCCAAGTGAGATCCCCCGCCATTTCTTCTCTGCGAGCTCAATTTCGGAGTCGAAATTCCACCCAAAACCAGGACACTTCTCCACAGTGAGCCAATCCCCAAATTGATTGGTTCTACACCTTCACTGCACTCAAGGGAAGGTGTCCACCAACAAAAGCCCCATCTCCGAGGCCACCCGAGCTTGCTCCAGCTCTCCAAGCTTTGTGATCGGGCTTGGTCGAAATCACATCTAGACAATTCACTGCACCGGGAGACTTCATCCGGAGCTTGCCGGGATCCAATCGAAGGTGCAACAACTCTCGGATTGAAGCCACACTTCTCCGAGCAAAGGTATGAACTAATTCTTCATCCCGAGCTTCCGGAGATTCTCCATTTCGAATGCTTTAATTTCAATGCATGATAACCGTATAGATGTGTTCGTCTCTTCAAGACGAATCCATAGAGCATAAGAACATGAAAATCCATTGAGTATCGAGTGAGATCTTAGGGATTTAGTGTGGACGGCTCTCTGGTGAGGACGCTCGGGGACGATGAACGGATGTCGTCCATTCAATACACGCGCGCTGACTCAGATGGCGTCGGACCAGGAGACGGAGCGATACAGCGGGCCCCGGAAGCGCTGACTCAGATGGCGGCGTCGAATGGGAGCGCGCCACGCGGCGTTTCGGAGTTGCCGAGGTTGACGCGGCGCCGCGTGGATAAATAGAAAATTAGGGTATTTTTTGATTTATTTAATTCCCTAAACTTCAAAAATTCATAACTTTGTGTAGAAAAATTAGAAAAATAAAATAAAAATACCCTCTTGCTCAGTGAACAGAGGAGAATAATGTGGAAAAGAAATCATTTAATTTCATCAAGTATTTTATTTTTTATAATTTATTTACTCTCTGCATACTTTTAATTCTCCATGCATGTATACAATTCACCATGGCATGAGACCATAGGGCTTTTGAAGCCTCCGAATTTGGGAACTTTCCCTGAATTTTCCAAAGTCGAGGCCATCCCTATAAAAAGTTATTGATTTTTCAAATTCATGTTGCTGTTTTGAGTATTTTAATTTCAATAAATAGCATGTTGTGAAATAAATTCTAGGAAAATTTGATGATGTTCATTATGACCAGAGAACCCTAGGAAAAATAGGTTTTGAGTTAGTTCATTTAAAACAACCCTAATTGGCTTAAACACCCAAAATAGGTCTCTAATTAATTAGAGTTAACCATGCATCAAATTGACTTAAAATCAATTCTCCACTGACCTTTAGGTTCAGAGGAACCCACCATAAAAATTTGAGGTCAATTGGACTTGGTTAGTCCCACTAATTGGGTTGATTAAGCCACTTAGTCATTTTAAACTTTAAAAATTCATAACTTTTAAAATACTTTTCAAAAATTCACCAAATTGGTTTTGGAGCCTCTCTGATATCAGGGGAATTTAAGAAAATTAAAATTTCAATTTTCTAAAAAAGTTGATTTTTAATAATATTTTAATATTTTTAATAATTAAGAAATAATAAAATCACAAAAATAATAAAATTCACCAAAATGTCACATTTTGAATTTTAATCACTTAGGAACAAACCCCACATTTTTCTTAGGTCTATTTAGTGAAATATTAAATTTTAAAGCCCTAGGGTAATTTTAAAATTAAAAAAAATGTATTTTCTAGCATTTTCACTAAAATAATTATAATAAATCATAGAAAAATCAGAAAATTGCAAAATTTGATTCTCTGATTTCCTTGATATCAGAGAGATTTTTGAGAAATATAAAATTCATTTTTCAACATTTATTTTATTTTTAAATTAATTAACACTCCAAAACTTAAAATAATTATAATAAAAATAATATAATTCAAAAAATCACCAAAATTGGTCCAAGTGGTCCTTTGGTCATTAGGAATGTCCCCTAATTTTCTTAAGGACAGAAACTTTTCCTTGGTCATGTTATTAAATTTTCCTTGGAAATCTCTATTTTCCACCAAAAATAATTATATAAATAAATTAAATACATAAAAATCACATTTTCTCCTCTCATGTCTTTATTGACATATGAGTGAAGTCACATAAAAATTTCAAGTTCATTTGAGTTCAATTTAGTGAGTTATGAAATTATTAAGCTTAAAGGGTAAAATGGTAATTGAAATCTTTAATCCTTAATTAAAACTTTTAGGTTTAATAAAAAATTAACAAGTAAAATATTTGATCCTCTTTTGATTTGGATGATTGAAATTTAAATAATTAAAGGGTAGAAACCCATTAAACAATTTTAAAATGATTAAACTTTAATTAAATAATTGATTAAATTTGGAAGAATAATAAAATTAGAATTATTAAAATAGGGATATTATTAGGAAGAGATTTATTCTTTAATTTAAAAAATCCCTAAATTAATCATCTCATTAATATTCAATTCTTAATTAAAATGATAACTCAAATTCAAAACATTAAAAGACTTAATCATTAAACTAAAATTAAATTATTAAACTCTTTTAAAAATTTCAATTAAAATTAAAAAATAAAATTAAATTAAAAATTAAATTAAATTAAGTAAATTAAATTAAATTAAATTAAATTAAATTAAATTAAATTAAATTAAATTAAATCAAATTAAATTAAATTAAATGAAATAAATTAAATCAAATTAAATTAAACTAAATTAAATAAAATCAAATGAATTAAAATTAAATTAAATTAAATTAAATTAAATTAAATTAAATTAAATTAAATTAAATTAAATTAAATCAAATCAAATTAAATTAAAATTAAATCAAATCAAATTAAATTAATTTAACATCAAATCAAACTAAATTGAATTAAATTAAATTAAAATTAAAACTCAATTAAATTAAATTAAATTAAATTAAATTGAATTAAATAACAACACTTAAAACAAAAAGAAATTAAATATAAAGCAACTTGAACAATATTCAAAATTTAAACCCTTTAACTTAAATCAAATCATTTGAATACCAATTTACCCTCGAAAGTTTTAGTTATCATAACTCCTAAACAGAACATTAAATGAAATGTTACTTCACTTATAGGATATTCAAATGTCCTAGTTCACTCGAGCAAGATAACAACAAAACTTGAATTCTCGGACGATTAATTCATTTGTATAATTAAACCCATTCGGACTTAAAACAATCCTAGAAATATTGAAAAGATGTTTAAGATTCTTCTTAAGCACTTCCTCAATATGATAGGACATTTATAAGAACAATTGAATTTAATTATTCTTTGATGAAGAAAATTGTCTTCAAACAAAAACACAAAGAACCTAGACGTCATAGGAAATGACTAGCTAAAGGATTAGGAATTTGGTAGAAAACCATAACCCTTCCCTTAGCTTTACCTAGGAACTTGCTTAAATATTCTAATTGTGTTTTAAGTGCAACTTGGGATGACGGGAAGACCCTCCAGGTACGCTTTTATTTTATTGCAATTTACTTTCTTGCAATTTACATTATTGCAATTTACTTAATCGCATCACACTTACTTTTCTTGCATGATAAACAACTCGTTGCATGAAAACTCACACCTTTAGGATAGTCCCTAAAACCGAAACCAAAACTAAGTTAAAAGTCATTGCAAGATAAAATTCACCGCCACAACATTTCAAAATATAAAACAACTCAAAATTTAATCACAAACGTAACACAAACTACAATTACAATTAAATTAAAACGTCCCGTTGGATGATCGGGAATACCTCGGATGATGTAACCTACGTGTTGCTAACGGGATTTCCCACGGTCTAAATGAAAGTGTGGAGCTCATTCAGTTGAGTTTAGCAAATTCATCTGGACTAAGTGAATCCGATAAAAATAATGATGCCGGAAGGATGGAACCGTGGGATCTTAACCGGTGTCGTTATAATCAGCTTTAAGATTTGTTTTAATTAAAACGTAAAAAACACTTGGAAATTAAGATCTTCTCTAAACCAAAACACTTTTCTCATCCCCTGTTTTATGACTTCTAAAACTAAACCTCTGCAACAACAAGGAGCTCGGAGCATGGTGGGCAAGCACGGCCATCGTCATCAGCAAAACTCGAGTCTACTTCAAAAAAACTTTCCTAGAATTAAATAACCAAGCCATAGGATTTCGAGGTAGTTTGACTAGTGCAACATAAATCCTCAACCTCTTCGTTAGGCACTTGCATTGCAAATTAAGCCCTAACCGGTCTTAGGATTCCGAGGTTGTCGTTTGGGTACGACATAAACCCTCACATCTTCAAGGCTATTTGTATGATTCTATCATATAAATATAAGTCCTAATTAACTAAAATTGGCAAAATCAAAACATTTAAATAAATATTAGGACTTTCCTAAATCCAAGCCAAACAATAGGATAGTCGGGAAATTGCCGAAGTTCGCTTCGAATCTGTGATTTCTCCTACTTTTCTTCCTTTGGATTCCCAAAACAAAATGTTCCAAACTTGATCCATTCCCTATTGAAATTCCAAAATTCAATCCCTTGAAAACTTAAACTTTGAAATCCTTGAGAGCGAATTATCGATTATTATCGAGAGTTTTCTTAGGTGATTCCCGTCACTTAAGATGTAATTAACTATAAGGGCTTGCCCTTATAGAGAATTTTAAAGAACCCGAGTAATATAAACCCCGTTTAATGTTTTCATATTAAGCGAGGGAATTTTGTCGGCTTATAAAGTTGGTTCGCAGACCAAACGGATGTCACAAATTTTCTAGTTTATTTAATCGAGCCCTACCGTCAAGCAGTGTGTCTATCTCTAGGGATAGATACACGGTTTGTGGTGCGGTGCTCGTTTATATAAGCTAATTGGGATGTGAGATCGGTTTAATCTCATATCTTAAAATCTTCAAATTTAAAATTATTTTCAAAATCAAATACTACTTTCCAAAATTATTTATTTAAACTAAATTAAGAATTCGCCGACAATTTCTGTAGGCGACCCCTCTTCAAAACACAACACACCGACCTAAAAAATATGCCGACAGATTTCTGGCGACTCCGCTGGGGACAATTCCTCTCTCCATTTTAATCAGATAATTCTACTTTCAAAAATCGGTAGTGTATCCATGTCCCTTGTGGAACAAACTACCCTTCTTTCCGTTGGAATACTGTGTTCATTTCTACCTTGGACAAGTATAGCCAACATTCTCTCGTATTTAGGAGCCACCGTTTAGACACCCCTAAACGTAAAGGTTCCGAGATCCTTTTACCTCATTTTCGAGGTGGGGTGGACCCCCATAGGTGTTAGTTTAGGAATGAGCCTTCGAGTCGAGAAGTCTTGCTTAAGACTTTCTTTTCCTTTCCAACTCGAATCGGATTCCTTACCTTCTCTACACCTTTGAACATTCCGTTCTAAATAAACAAACCCTCTAATAAGTGACTCTTTTAACAAATGATTCCCTCTTATAAATACATGAACAAGAATGAGTTTGGACTCTTTTCAATTCCTTTCTTTTCGTCCTAAAGAAAAGAAGCATAGCTTGGGACTGACAACCAGAATCTACCCCGCGAAATGGAAGCCCCGAAGCTGATTTTCTCCTTCACCAATGGACTGGACTTCGCTGTCTATAAGGATGAGCTGCCCGACAATGGGATCATCCGATTCGGACAAGGATTTGAAAACACGAATGTCAAAGTCACCGACATCTCCCTCTTTGCACTGACGAACAAGGTATCTGAAGCTGAGGAGCCGCTGCTTGAGTTCAACCTTAGGTCGACCCAAGAGTTTCCTCCCCGCAAAGGATCCCGATTAGGAGGAGTACTCGCCGTCCGCAGGAGGACTCGTTCTTACTACCCCCACCGGTCTAGTTGTTTCGCACCTACCCCGACTTCGCCAAATCAAAGGGGAAAGAAATCCGTAATTATGGTAAACCCGTTACCGTGGAGGGTACAGGATCTTCTCGTAAGACCTTCTGTTTTCGAAATCGGGTCCAGCTTCAAAGATTCCGTCACCGACAAGGACCCAAAGAAGAAACATAAGTAGAAGGATCGCCGGAGAAGCCGTAGCCGCCGAAATTGCCTTCCTAGAGGAAATTCCGTAGCCGTCCGAATATACACCGCTGCGAATATACACCGCTACCAGAATATACACCGCTGCCTGACTACATACCACTCTTGGGAGGAAGCAGGTTCCATCCCCTCTCCGCCGCAGAGGATGAGGAGAATGTTCGCAAGATTGCTGCCACATTACCTCAGCCCGCATATTACAACGATAGCCGCAGGAAAAGAACTAGAACTACACCGTTTGCTCGACTGCAAACTTTGGTAGAAAAGTTAGCAAAGAAGGAAAACTGCCCCGTATCGGAGATTCTACGAAGGATAGGGCGGGTGCCAGTCAAATCCCGTCTTGGGCCCCGAGTAGAGCCCGCCGTCATGACAGAAAAGCCAAGTAAAAGAATGAAGGCTAGCCCGCCTGTCGTAGTCTCAGGATTACGGATCAGGGAGGATACCACCTTCCAAGCATTTGGCCGACGCGACCATCCGGTCCTAGACCTTCTGCCGCTAGAAGAATGGTATGGCGTCCCACTACCGGCGATTAAGATTGAAACAAGCAGCCCGAGAAAGAAAGTCTCGCCAGAGGCTGGAATCGAAGAAAGTGCTACCGCGATAAAGGGGACTTGTGAAAAAGGGACCCGGCAGCCTATCGCATGACAACCGCAAAGATACACGTAAAGCCCCGCTAGAAGATGCCATGGAAAAGTCGAGAACCGATATCCGACGGTTGGCAAAAGAAAGAGAAGAAAAGTTTGGAGATGAGATCGATTCATCGGAATTCATGGACGACGAATATGCAGAAATCAATATGGTCGAGACACTAGCTTCATCGCCTTCGCAAGGTGCTCCCGCAGCTCGCGAAAGAGAGGAGCCGTAACCGATGAGAAGGCGACTTCGGGAAAAAGACGACATGATCGCTCAAATGGCGAAAAGGATGGAAGAGATGGCCGTAGCTCGGCCACTCACCGCAGTCAAGTACAACCACATAGAGAGACACCCCAGAGGTCATTCACATTGTAGACGGAGGAAAGGAGATTACATCCGTCAATGGGGATGACCAGCTAAAAAAGGATACAACACAAAGTATGATCCCTGAAAAGGATATCAAGAACTTGGTGGAACAGCAGGTGCGAGAAGCCTTAGCACAATCGAAGAGCGGGACATCCATTCGGACGGGTAGACCTTACCCAGAAGTATTCGACGCTGTCCAATACCCGAAAGGCTTCGTACCACCTCTGTTCAAGACCTTCGACGGAACCGGGAACCCCCGACAACATGTTGCACACATTCGTGCCAGTTGTTGTAATGCCGGCGGGAGCGATATATTACTCTTCCGACAGTTCGTCAACAGTCTGTCAGGAATCGCCTTCGACTGGTATGCAGAATTACCAAATGGTTCGGTGAAGACGTTCTCAGAGCTAGAGAACCTCTTCATCAAGCGATTCGCCGTAGCTCAGCACCACATCACTATAGGTGATTTAGTGGTAGAGAAACAAAGGCCGAATGAAACTTTGGTGGATTACATACTTCGATGGAGGAACTTAAGCATGAATTGTGAACCACAACTACAAGAACAACATGCGATCGGCATCTTGCTTAAAAGCATTCACGGCCCGATAGCGACTTCTCCTCAAAGGATTCACTATTAAGACTTTCGAGAAGTTGTTAAGCAAGGCCGGAAGCTTGCAAGAAGAGGCGAAGCAATTAAGTTTCGCCGACAAGACGGACAAGCGTAAGCCGGTGAAGACCTTCGAAAAGAAATCCGGGATCGTTGCAGCGAGTTGACAAAGGCAAGCAACCGATGCAAATACCACCGTAACGGCCGCAAAGAACCACAACAGAATTACCAACAACCCCGGTCCAGCTATCGGGCCGTCTCCGCAAGATGAACAACCGTCTCGTCCGCAACGTACATTAAGGGAACTTCCGAGCAGAGAATATCCGTTCAAGAATGAAGCAAGACCGAAAATGTTCCGTAGTCCGATGAAGACTCCGCATTTCCACCGCGCGAGCCTAAAAGACCGAGAGGAAGTCAACAAGAACGGTGATCCCAACTTTCGCCCCTACCACCGGATGCTCGGGCACAAGATAGAAGATTGCATTACCTTTAAAAGTTGGCTCAACGACAACCTTCGGAAAGGAAATATAACAATCCCGAAGGAGTACATGAAGGAACCCCGTAAAGGAGGTTCCGTCAATGTTATCTCAACTCGATCCCGTCATTCCGATGGATCCCTATGCAACCGACGATGGATGGACTACCGCCTCGGACGAGGTCTTCGAAGAAGATTTTAGACAACATCCGAACCGCCTCGTGCGAACTTCAATTCGTAGTTCGAGACCCGTTAAGCCGGTACTATCACTTGCGATAGAAGAACCACCTCAACAGAGAGGCGATCGAAGAAAAGAAGAAAATCGACGAAGAAGAGAGGACCGAGACTCCTAAGGCTGGACTAGGGCCGCTTATCCTAGGATAGTTGTTTCCTGATTCGGGGAGAAATCCCTCGAACCTCCGATTTTGTATGATTATTCGCTCACTTCGGTGGGATCATATAATGATAAGGGTGATGGCGTTGGCTACGTTTTGATCCGTTTCTAACGATTACGTAACTAGCGACAATCCGGACATCGACTTCGATACCAACAACAATTCTCAAATCATACACGATCTCGACAATCAAAATAACGAAGAAGATATCCATCAAGGAGGCTACGAGAGCTCAACAAGCAACGGATCTATCTGTGAGTTTCGAGGAGCTCCAAATCACGATAGAGTTAGAGCCTTCAGATTCTGAAGATAATCCGGAAGAGCCTGTCATTCCGATTCAGGAGGAGACACCGGCAAACTCAACACTAAATTCAGAAGAAATTACATAAGTCAACTTAAGAAGTGGAAGAGTTCTACCTCCAAGAATGGGTCCAAAAGACAAAGGAAAGCAGGTGGTTGTTCAGGAAGAACCAACCCCCACAGAAGAAATACCCATTCGGGAAGAAGCCGAGACACATGGAAATAAAGTGGACTACAACGTGCTAGCCCATCTTAGGAAACTACCGGCCAAACTGAGCATCTACGATGCTCTCATCTTATCAAAGGAGATGAGAGAAGCTCTATCAAGGCCTTACTTCGATCCGGAAATTCGCTTAGCTCAAATGGCTCGGAGATTCCTTAGATGAGGTTTGTTCATTAAAGGAACAACGAGGTGTTACCTTCACGTGACAATGACCTACTACTGGGACAGCAGATCACAACCGACCATTGTACATTTCGGCTACAATCGGGAAGTTTACACTCTCCGCAGTATTAGTGGATCCAGGAGCATCAATCAATATAATGAGTCTTCGAACACTAAGCATACTTGGAAATCGATGCTCGCGAGCTCGAGGCCGACAAAATGTTATTAAGAGGATTCAACCGTAAAGGAGAAAGAGCCCTCGGATCAATAACGCTATCGATGAAGACCGGTGACTTAGCAAAGACAACCGCGAAATTTCACATAATCGATTCGAAACGTCGTTCAACGCTCTACTGGGCCGACCATGGATACATGAAAACAGGATGGTACCATCATCTCTACACTAGTGCATCAAGTACTACGATGGAGGGGAACAGTGCATTAAAGGTGACTTGCAACCATTCTCCATACATGAAATTGGAATCCATGAAGATGAAGCTTATTATGCAACGCCAAAGAAAACAATCTTCTCCAGAGATACCGTAACAAATAAAGCAAAGAAAGTTGAGGACGACGAAGAACCTCGAAGTTCTAGTCCAACAGCTCACTCACCACTCCCTTCCGGCGAGATGGTGAAGGTTTCTCCACAACTCGCATCCGAGGTCGAGGCCGGGGACGAGGTCGTGGTAGAGACGCTAGGACGATTGGACGTGAGGAAACCAGCCATCAATGTTGATCGGAAGATAGTTCTGAAGAAGAAAAAGAAATCAAACAAGAAGCAGCGACAATAAGTCAGAAGAAGCCGCAATTCAAGATCTCTCTCGAAGATGAGAAGAACGAAGAATACAAATCAATGTACGAGAAGATTAATCACTACGTACATACTATGACCCTAACCCCGATCCATTCTAACAAGATCGAGGGTATGGTGGTCAAAGAGGTACGTAATGACGGTGCAAGGCCAATCAAATTCTACCGTGGTGCTTCTTCCTCCAAAACTGAAAATCATGTACAATTCAAAGATGTCACTTCATCGAATTAATTGAATTACCTTTTGAGTGGTACTCTCCCAGTGTTCAAAATTTAATTCAACGTGGTTTCTTACCTCGACAATGGACAAAAGGTCAATCACAACGTTTTGAAAAATTATGGAATAACTCCGGTCGTCCACCCAATTCAAAGCATGGACTCGGATTCGCACGAAGAGGGTCAGTCGACGATACCGAATTTTGCTTGGTTGTCACTTGCAAGTCCAATGAAAACTCGCATGGAAACTACGAGACGAACTCGAAGATTTACAAATCGAGACGCTCCACCGTAATTCGAAGAAGAAATCAAATCTACAATAGATGAGTTAACGGAAGTTAACTTAGGTACTAGCGAAGAGCCTAAACCTACCTTTGTTAGCTCCTTACTCAATAAAGAAGACTCCGAAGAAATAATCAAGTTATTAATGGAATTTAAAGACTGTTTTGCTTGGAACTACGATGAAATGCCAGTGTTAGCTCCAGAGGTCGCAGTTCATAAGCTAGGAGTGGATCCTACTTGTTCCGATCGGACAAGGTCCCGGAAGAATGCGTCTAGAAATCGAACAACAAGTCATAGCCGAAGTTAAAAAGCTAATAGACGCTAAATTTGTCCGCGAAGAACAATACCCGACTTGGTTACCCAATGTGGTGCCAGTCGTAAAGAAGAATGGTCGATCGGAATCGTGTGGACTTCGAGAGATTTAAACAAGGCATGTCCAAAGGATGAATTCTCTACCGATCCCGTAACTAATGATCGACATTGCTTCGACACATGAAATATTCTCGTTCATGGATGGATCTTCGGGATACAACCGGATAAAAATGGCTCCGGAAGATGAAAAGCTTACAGCATTCGAGACGCCGATCGGAGTATTTTGCTACACAAGTGATGCCATTCGGACCGAAGAACGCAGGAGCAACCTACCGAGAGCAATGACAAGAATTTTTGATGATCTCATCCACAATCAAGTCGAATGCTACGTGGACGATGTGGTCATCAAAAGCAAAGTAAAGGAAAACCACCGTATGATTTGAGAATTGTTTTCGAACGATTAAGACAATTTAACCTTAAGATGAATCCCTTAAAATGCGCCTTCGGCGTCACCTCCGGGAAATTCTTAGGATTCGTTGTCCGACATCGTGGAATTGAAATCGACCCGGAAAAGATTAAAGCTATCTTAGAAATGCCGCCTCCCAAAACCTTAAAACAACTACGATCTTTTCAAGGGAAGTTGGCATATCTTCGACGCTTTATCTCAAACTCGTCGAGTAGGTGTCGGCCTTTCTCGGCACTAGTTAAAAAGGACGCCAAATTTATTTGGGAAGAAAAATGCCGAAAGCCTTCGAGGACATTAAACAATATTTAATGACACATCCCGTCTTAGCGACCCAGGTCTCGAGTAGACCGTCGATACTTTACACCGCGGCTTTAGATGACTCTCTCGGAGCCTCGTTAGCCTGTGTCAATGATGAGGGTAAAGAAAATGCTCTTTACTACTTACGCCGTCGTTTACTTCCGACGGAAGTAAGGTATCCCGCAATTGAAAAGCATTCGTTTGGCCCCGATCTTCGCCGCTCAAAAGCTCGGGCACTACATGCTTTCTCATAAGGTCAACCTGATCTCGAAGTTTAATCCATTGCAATACTTGATGACTCGTCCAACACTTTCCGGCAGACTTGCCAGATGGTCAATGATATTATTGCAATTCGATATAACTTTCGTGCCTCTGCGTGCCGTGAAGGGACAAGTCTTAGCGGACTTTCTCGCAAAGACACCCTTTGCCGGCGGAATCTCCTCTCAATGACGATCCGCCGGATGAACAAATAATGAATCTAGAAGACCTCGATGATCGACGTTGGGAATTATATTTCGACGGAGCATCTTCAAGACACAAAGACGAAGAATCGCAAGTGATAGTGCCCGTAAGGCAGGAATCGGGCTAATCTTTATAACACCGAGCGGGGGATGTTAAGATACTCCTACCACTTGACAGAACCGTGTACAAACAATGAAGCGAATACGAAGCCCTCATAACGGGACTCGGAATTAGCTATTCAAATGGGGATAACGGACATCAACATCTACGGGGATTCGCGAGTTAATCATTCAACGGATCACCGGACAAGACAGAATTTTAAAGCCGAGACTCGAACAATACTTCCAAGTATGCCATACAAATTGTTGGAACAGATTCCAAATGTGACAATCTACAAAATTCCCGAAAAGAAAATGCTTTAGCAGATGCGTTAGCTCGCCTCGCAAAAGAATTTGCCCGTTTGCAAGATGAATCGATGGAAGTGTCGGTTCACGGACGTCGGGTCCTATCACGAACTTGACATGGACACAATACACAAATCGAAAAAGAAGAAGAATCAATTGCAACAAGTGATGTGAAAACACGTAAGATCGGCGACGACCATTAATAGACTACCCGCAAACAGGAAAACTACCGGATGATAGGTCGTTAGCCCATCGGATCAAGAAAAGAACTCGTCTTACGCATTAGTAAACAACACATTATACGAAGGTCTTTTGATCAAATGTGGCTAAGGTGCCTAAGCGGGTCCGAGGCCCGTGAAATTGTTAAAGAGGTGCATTCAGGACTCGTGGCGCTCACCAGCGGGTCCGAAGATGAAAATGAAAATTAAAAGACTAGGGTACTACCGGCCCTCGATGATGACCGACTGCATGAAAATCGCCAAGAGTTGTCACCAATGCCAAGTGCACGGAGTGGTTCTACACCAACCTCCAAATGTGCTACATCCGACAATTGCGTCGTGGCCATTTGAATGTTGGGGCACGGATATAGTGGGTCCGATAGAACCACCATCTTCGAAAGGACATCGTTTCATTCTTGCGGCTACGGATTACTTTTCCAAGTGGGCAGAGGCGGCTCCACTTAGAGAAGTGAAAGCACACCACGTGCTACGGCTTTTCAAGAACCAAGTTGTCTACCGTTTCGGAGTCCGCGCAGGATCATCTCGTATAATGGGTCGGCATTCGAAGCACACAAATCAACAACTTTGTCGTGAGACACGGAATCGACCGGAGATACTCGACAATTTACTACCCAAGAGCAAACGGCCTCGCCGAGGCTTTTAATAAAACTCTCGTTCAAATCTTAAAGAAAACCTTGGACGATAATAAGAGAAATTGGCACGAGAAATTGTTAGAAGCCTTATGGGCCTACCGGACAACCTTCGTAACTCCTACTCAAGCTACACCTTACGCTCCGGTGTATTGGTCCGAGGCAAGTGTTACCTTTAGAGGTTCAGCTTCCTTCACTCGAATTGCAGCTACAAACAAGATCACGGCGAAGAAAACGCCAAATTACGACTCGAAGAATTAGAAAGCTCGGAAAGGAAAAGACTTGCGGCGCAACAGAATTTAGAACTATACCAAGCTAAGATGGTTCAAGCCCATGACAACCGGGTCCGCCCAAGAACCTTCAAAGTTGGTGACTTAGTTCTCGTTCTCAAGAGACCTATCCTTGCACACCGCAAGATAGGAGGAAAATTTGAACCCACTTGGGAAGGACCGTTTCGTGGTTGAAGCAAGATACTCGTGGAGGTTCCTACCAGTTAGTGAATTGTCAGGGAGAACGACATATGTTTCCGATCAACGGACGATACTTGAAAAAATATTACGCGACCTGATGTTTCGAAGGAGTGAATTCTTCATCCTTAAGAAACACGGGTGAAGTAATTACTTATGATTGGGTCCGAACCCAAAAAATAATAAAATGTGCTAAAATAAATAAAATCGTGATAATAAAGTTTTCCTTGTTTTCTTTTCCAAATCAAAATCTCTTCCCTGATCTTATCCTACTTCATTCCTGTTAAATTTGAAAATAAAAAAATATATATATAAAAAAATGTCTTTAATAAACATTTTCTTAATGTTTTTGTTCTTAGTACAGCTCCTGATCCTTTTCCTTGGCTTTTCGCAGGGAAATGTCGAACAGGCGGTTAGTCCTGAACTTTAAGAATGGCGTAAGCCTTGCACTCGATGAAAGGAGGGTGAAAGATGGAGCGATAATCGAGATTGACTCGGATTTCGCACCGGCGAGCCTACAAGACGAGGAAAGTGACTGGGTCCCAGTTAACCGAGAAGAACTACCCGGGCAGACAGTGATGAAAGTGGGTGGCCCAAGCCACCAATCCAACAACAAGAAAAGAAAGGCAAATACTGAAGAAGACAAGAAAATGAAGTCCGTAGTCGCTACAGCAGAGGGCAGGCTTGTCAGCGCCGCGCCCACAGAGATTCAAGAAGTGCGAAGAGCTACTCTCACAGCAACGCAACGAAGAAATAAGAATCGCCGTATCCGTAAGATGTTAACAAAACTAGCTGCGGACCAGCGCGACGAGACAATTACTACCGCCGCAACGTACACTTCAAGGACACCGGCTCACCAGGAACCTGAAGAAAGGAGGCCAGCTCCTAGGATAACGTAAAAGAACTGTGGAAATCTCACGAAAGATCGAAGAAAGAAGGCTACCACGCCATCGGATAGAACCACCAAGCTGATGCATGACCTTGTTGCAGAGCAACCCCGGGGATGTCCCGACGTGCATCATCCCCGAGGAGCCGAGGTATGCGGAGAACGCGAAGGGATTGAACCGTATATCCCACAATATGTCACAAGGCCTCGCCATCCGCAGATCATTCCGAATACGAGCTGGAGAGAATGCGTAATGTTGAAAAGAAAACCTTCGAATACTTCGAGAGAATTAAAGGTAGAAGAATCAATATACTAGAGGGCCTCGAGCTACATACGTACGTATTCTCGGAGTATGAACAACGAAGAAATCGTGGATTGTATCCGGGATTTGAAAAGAATGGGCCGAGCAGGCCGCCTAAGGGAAAATACCTACTCGTAACCCCGGAGATGGATGCCGTGGAAGGGAAGAATCACAATACAATGCGGATGCCGCTACAACTTTGCCGAAGACAGAAGGAAAACCCACCGGAATACTCCGTCATGGGCAAGTGGATCCGATGCCATTAGTCATCAAGAGAATGGTAAAGAGATCGATAACATGGAGGGTACTCGCCAGCGATTGCATACCCAATAACCGCATTATCAACATCTACAAACAGGGTGACCGCATACCCCCACATATAGATCACCACGACTTCGTCGGACCTTCTGCACGCCTCTTTCCCGAACGAGTGTGACATCATGTTCGGATCCGACCTCCGGATAGCAGGCCCGGGCGAGTTCCGAGGGCCGGTGAAGATACCTCTACCGGTAGGTTCCGTCATGATACCGAAGGGCAACGGAGCGGATATCGCTAAGCATCGCATACCGAGAGTACCAGTGAAGCGGATCTCGCTTACTTTCGAGAGAATGGATGACAGGAAGACACCTTACCATTTCCAACCGGACTCGTAGCTAGAGAACCTCCGCCTTACGAGCTGTAGAGTTACATGGGAAATATCACACCTCCAATGTACATCCATACGGCATCCTTGCCAAGGATGGCTTGGAAGGTGATGTTATCGACCATGTACCCCACTATTCGTACATGGATTTTTGACAGATGCTTCTTTGGATGAACCAACAAAGATCATACATAGTACGTTTCGAGTCTACATGGATTGTATGAAATGTATTCCGCATCGAGTTGTATGATGTATCTTCAATATGATTGGAATGAAAGTGACCATGTCACATTTTTGGCCTTCACCTCTTTTGTGCAAATTGATCGGGAAACGCCATTAAAGTTAAATGAACTTCGAACAAAGAACAGAAAAGAAAAAAAAAGAAGAATAAAAGAAAACTTTCCTAAAAAAAAAATCTAAAAATGACGAACACCAAATTCACATGAACATTAAATAAACATTAAAATAAAATTTGAATCATTAAAAGATAAACGAAATCAACATAAATGTTAAATCAAATCACAAATCAAATTTTCAACCGAATTCTAAATCCAATCTGGATCAAATTTCAAATTTGATCTTCCAAATTTCAAATCAAATCTTAAATCAAATTTCAATCGAGTTCAAACTCATCCTTCCAAATTTCGAATTCGATCTTCCAGATCTCAAATCAAATCTCAATCAAATTCAAACTTTTGGGTCGAGGATTTTACATCCAAGATCGCACTGCTTTAGGATTCTTCCCTATCGCACCGAAATACATCAATTTCAAACTTTTGGGTCGAGGATTTTACATCCAAGACCGCACCGCTTTAGGATTCTTTCCCTATCGCACCGAAATACATCAAATTCAAACTTTTGGGTCGAGGATTTTACATCCAAGATCGCACTCGCTTTAGATTCTTCCCTATCGCACCGAAATACATCAAATTCAAACTTTTGGGTCGAGGATTTTACATCCAAGACCGCACCGCTTTAGGATTCTTCCCTATCGCACCGAAATACATCAAATTCAAACTTTTGGGTCGAGGATTTTACATCCAAGACCGCACCGCTTTAGGATTCTTCCCTATCGCACTGAAATACATCAAATTCAAACTTTTGGGTCGAGGATTTTACATCCAAGACCGCACTCGCTTAGGATTCTTCCCTATCGCACCGAAATACATCAAATTCAAACTTTTGGGTCGAGGATTTTACATCCAAGACTCGCACCGCTTTAGGATTCTTCCCTATCGCACCGAAATACATCAAATTCAAACTTTTGGGTCGAGGATTTTACATCCAAGGCCGCACTCGCTTTAGGATTCCTTCCCTATCGCACTCGAAATACATCAAATTCAACCTTTTGGGTCGAGGATTTTACATCTAAGACCGCATCGCTTTAGGATTCCTTCCCTATTGCACCGAAATACATCAAATTCAAACTTTTGGGTCGAGGATTTTACATCCAAGACTCGCATCGCTTTAGGATTCTTCCCTATTCGCACCGAAATACATCAAATTCAAATTTTTGGGTCGAGGATTTTACATCCAAGACCGCACTCGCTTTAGGATTCTTTCCCAATCGCACCGAAAATACATCAAATTCAAACCTTTTGGGTCGAGGATTTTATATCCAAGACTGCATTGCTTTAGGATTCTTTCCTTACAAAGAATGAAATACATCAAAATCAAACTCTTGAGGTTAAGGATTTTACATCTAATACCGCATTGCTCTGAGATCTCTCCTCATTGCAATGACTCAATCCAATCAATTCAATTTTCTTTCGAGGTTGAAGATGTTACATCTAAAACCTCAAAATTCCAATTTTCATTTCAAATCAAATCCCTCAAATTAATTTTGACAAACTTCAATCTAAATTGAAACTCCGAACTAAAATCTAAGTTCACACGTCAAACTTAAGCTAAAACAAAATGAAATCTAAATTGAATTCCCCGCATCATGTGATTTCGGGATTCACCTCTTTTTTCCTTTCCCGCACGAGAGTTCGTGAATCTCCGCTTCGTAGATATACTTGCTACTCCCCAACGGAAACTCTTCTACTTCGTCCTAAGTTCGTCACTTGGTCATCCGTGTTGGTTTTGTTGATCGCTTCGGTCAACACCAATACGCGCGTGTGCTCCGTCACTCACCACACCTATCGGGGTCCATTTGTCGACCTCATTTTCGATGAGGTCTTCTTCTTCTCTTTAAGTACTTCAGGATCTAGCCTTAGGCTTTTCCTTCGACCGTCTTAGAGGACTAGAATCGGGACCCACCTTTTAGAAATTCAAACCACTTCTTAACTCCCCGCAAACTCCACAAACTCGACTATAGACCCCTAATCACCTGTGAGGGTCGAAATCAAATGCGGAAGTTTAAAGGATGAGTTCCTATAGGACTCTTCGGCCTTAGGATCGCCTCGGGTGGCCCGGTCTCGGTGAAGGGGCCGACTTACACACACACTACACTTCCACACACCTCCTAAAACTACACTCATACCTAACTCGACTTCCCGACTCATGTAGGTGATTCACATGGATGGTCCTTAACCCCTAAGCCCTCGCTAAGAGGTTGGGAACAACATAGATGAATGCCTCAAATGGGTCCCTTCATGGCTCATATGGGCTTGATATGGCTTCATGGCTCAACCAAAATGACTTCTTTCCACTTACATCCACCCAATCTTCAATTTCCCAAATTTTCAATTTTCGACCCTCGGACCCTACACCCGCTTAACTTACCCAAAACCCCGAAATTACCCAAATTTCTCAAAATTTCCAAATTATCCAAAATTCTCCAAAATCATTCCCAAACATTTCCACATCACTTAAATTGATCATCCATACCCAAAAATACCAAAAATTCCAAGAAAACCTCCCAATACCCTCCAAATACCCAAAATACCCTTCTTGGCCAAAAAATCCAAAAATTCAGAAAATTCCCAGAAAATTCCAGAAAATCCCAAATATTCCCAATTTCATTTTGTCCAACTACACCATGGGCCAATTTTGTCAATTTACCCTACTTTTGTCAAAACCCCCACTCGACCCATTTTAACCCAAAGTGAACCCAATGTTAAACCAAACCTACCCAATTGACCCCAATTTTGGTCCAATTCAATTATAAACTTCAATTCAACATCCCCAATACCAATCTAGACCAAATCCAAGTCCAATTTGATTGACATTTGGATCCAATCTCACTTTTGGCCTTAAAGCCCAATTTGGACCCATGACCCAAACCTAACCCAAACTCACCCAATTCAACTCCAATTAACCCCAAACCTTTTCTAAATCTTCCTTAAAATTCCCACAAACAAAACAATAACATGATTTGCCCAAAATTTAGACCCAAATCCCACTCAAATTCAACCCAAAGCTAAAAGGCTCATTTTTGACCTAAACCCAAACCTAACCTAAATGAGCCCAAACCCCAAAATCAAAGCCCAAGCAAAGACAAAACCTCTTTGAAACACTCCCATAAACATTTCTCAACATTGATTTTACATCAATTTCAACCCTAGCCCAACATTGGCCCAACTTGGCCCACTTTGACCCATATAGGCCCACTTACCAAATAAACCCAAATTCAAACCAATTCAACTCCAAATCACACCAAATTGTCTCCAAGCCCTTCATAGAACATCCCTAAACCAATTATGACATTTATTTGACAAAGTCCTTCACAAAATCTTCACCCAAATGCCCATCCTAAAATCAAAAAGCCCATTCCCCTTAAACTTTCCTAAAAGCCCACTTCACCACATTCAAAAGCCCAAATCTATCCAAAGCCCACATGGCACTTTCCCTCATCATCCATTTAATCAAAATCACCCCTAAGTTTTGAAATCATCAATTAAACCATTCCAAATCAAGCTTCATGCAAATTTTCACCAAAATATCCAAAATTCTTAAAACCCATTTTTATGAAATTGACCCAACCTTTTCCCAAGCCAAATGGAGCCATGAAGGCATGCACAAGCCATATGCAAGCTATGGCAGCCACTTTACACATCACCATGTCATTTTTGGCAAAAGGAGGGAGTCCTTCAATGATTCCCTTAAGGGTGATTTAGCCACTTCCATGACTCCACTAAACCATGCTTAAGCTTAATCGTACTTGGATGGTGACCCTTCCCCACTAATTAAGCCGACCTAAACCACTTTATCTTCAAGACAAGCTAGCCATGGGAAGGTGCACCCAACCCATTTGCATGGGTCGACCAAAATGAGCCAAAATGACCCCTTCCAATTTCTACTTTGATTCAACCACTTTACACATGTCAAACCTCAATCGAATGCACTAAACCCTCACCTCGACCCACCCGAACAGGATGGTGACCAATGCCCGGCCGGCCAGCCACCGTGCCGCCGGAAAACACCATGGCCGAGAGCTCACATGTGAGCCCAACTCGAAATTCTCACCTGCCGAGCCGCCCCATCCCCAATGGGCCATCGGAGCCGTTCTTCTCTCGCCAAGAGCAACTCGATCCCAAGCCCTAACTCTCCCTAGGAGGCCCTCCACCCTCTCCTATTTAAACACCACCCCTCTCGGCCATGAGAGGTGCCGAAAACAAACCTTAAGGAAACTCGCCAAAATTGTTCCGTACTCCTCCCCATACACGGAGCACTTGATCCCCAGTGAGATCCCCCGCCATTTCTTCTCTCGCGAGCTCAATTTCGTAGTCGAAATTCCACCCAAAACCAGGACACTTCTCCACAGTGAGCCAATCCCCAAATCGATTATTTCTACACCTTCACCGTACCAAGGGAAGGTGTCCACCAGCAGAAAGCCCCATCTCCAGAGCCACCCAGCTTGCTCCAGCCTCCAAGCTTTGTGGATCGGGCTTGGTCGAAATCACATCTGAGACAATTCACTGCACTGTAGAGACTTCGTCCGGAGCTTGCTGGGATCCAATCGAAGGTGCAACAACTCTCGCATTCAAGCCACACTTCTCCGAGCAAAGGTATGAACTAATTCTTCATCCCGAGCTTCCGGAGATTCTCCATTTCGAATGCTTTAATTTCAATGCATGATAACCGTATAGATGTGTTCGTCTCTTCAAGACGAATCCATGTGAGCATAAGAACATGAAAATCCATCGAGTATCGAGCGAGATCTTAGTGGATTTAGTGTGGACGGCTCTCGTGCGAGGACGCTCGGGACGATGAACGGATGCCGTCCATTCAATACACGCGCGGGCGGACGGCCGGATGGCGTCGGACCAGAGACGGAGCGATCCGGCGGCCCCGAAGCGCCGACTCGATGGCGGCGTCGAATGGGAGCGCGCCACGCGGCGTTTCGGAGCCGCCGAGGTTGACGCGGCGCCGCGTGGATAAATAGAAAATTAGGGTATTTTTTGATTTATTTAATTCCCTAAACTTCAAAAATTCATAACTTTGTGTAGAAAAATCGAAAAATAAAATAAAAATACCCACTCGCTCAGATGAACGTGAGGAGAATAATGTGGAAAAGAAATCATTTAATTTTATCAAGTAGTTTATTTTTTATAATTTATTTACTCTCTGCATACTTTTAATTCTCCATGCATGTATACAATTCACCATGGCATGAGACCATGGGCTTTCAAGCCTCCGAATTTGGGAACATTCCTCGAATTTTCCAAAGTCGAGGCCATCCCTATAAAAAGTTATTGATTTTTCAAATTCATGTTGTTGTTTTGAGTATTTTAATTTCAATAAATAAGCATGTTGTGAAATAAATTCTAGGAAAATTTGATGATGTTCATTATGACTCAGAGAACCCTAGGAAAAATAGGTTTTGAAGTTAGCTTCATTTAAAACAACCCTAATCGCTTAAACACCCAAAATAGGTCTCTAATTAATTAGAGTTAACCATGCATCAAATTGACTTAAAATCAATTCTCCACTGACCTTTAGGGTCGAGGAACCCACCATAAAAATTTGAGGTCAATCGGACTCGGTTAGTCCCACTAATCGGGCTGATTAAGCCACTTAGTCATTTTAAACTTTAAAAATTCATAACTTTCAAAATACTTTTCAAAAATTCACCAAATTGGTTTTGGAGCCTCTCTGATATCAGGGGAATTTAAGAAAATTAAAATTTCAATTTTCTAAAAAAGTTGATTTTTAATAATATTTTAATATTTTTAATAATTAAAAAATAATAAAATCACAAAAATAATAAAATTTACCAAAATGTCACATTTTGAATTTTAATCACTTAGGAACAAACCCCACATTTTTCTTAGGTCTATTTAGTGAAATATTAAATTTTAAAGCCCTAGGGTAATTTTAAAATTAAAAAAATGTATTTTCTAGCATTTTCACTAAAATAATTATAATAAATCATAGAAAAATCAAAAAATTACAAAATTTGATTCTCTGATTTCCTTGATATTAGAGAGATTTTTGAGAAATATAAAATTCATTTTTCAACATTTATTTTATTTTTAAATTAATTAACACTCCAAAACTTAAAATAATTATAATAAAAATAATATAATTCAAAAAATCACCAAAATTGGTCCAAGTGGTCCTCTGGTCAGTAGAAATGTCCCCTAATTTTCTTAAGGACAGAAACTTTCCCTTGGTCATGTTATTAAATTTTCCTTGGAAATCTCTATTTTCCACCAAAAATAATTATATAAATAAATTAAATACATAAAAATCACATTTTCTCCTCTCATGTCTTTATTGACATATGAGTGAAGTCACATAAAAATTTCAAGTTCATTTGAGTTCAATTTAGTGAGTTATGAAATTATTAAGCTTAAAGGGTAAATGGTAATTGAAATCTTTAATCCTTAATTAAAACTTTTAGGTTTAATAAAAAATTAACAAGTAAAATATTTGATCCTCTTTTGATTTGGATGATTGAAATTTAAATAATTAATGGGTAGAAACCCATTAAACAATTTTAAAATGATTAAACTTTAATTAAATAATTGATTAAATTTGGAAGAATAATAATATTGGAATTATTAAAATAGGGATATTATTAGGAAGAGATTTATTCTTTAATTTAAAAATCCCTAAATTAATCATCTCATTAATATTCAATTCTTAATTAAAATGATAACTCAAATTCAAAACATTAAAAGACTTAATCATTAAACTAAAATTAAATTATTAAACTCTTTTAAAAATTTCAATTAAAATTAAAAAAATAAAATTAAATTAAAAATTAAATTAAATTAAGTAAATTAAATTAAATTAAATTAAATTAAATCAAATTAAATTAAATTAAATGAAATAAATTAAATCAAATTAAATTAAACTAAATTAAATCAAATCAAATGAATTAAAATTAAATTAAATTAAATTAAATTAAATTAAATTAAAATTAAATCAAATCAAATTAAATTAATTTAACATCAAATCAAATTAAATTGAATTAAATTAAATTAAAATTAAAACTCAATTAAATTAAATTAAATTAAATTAAATTGAATTAAATAACAACACTTAAAACAGAAAGAAATTAAATATAAAGCAACTCAACACTATTCCAAATTTAAACCCTTTAACTTAAATCAAATCATTTGAATACCAATTTACCCTCGAAAGTTTTAGTTATCATAACTCCTAAACGAACATTAATGAAATGTTACTTCACTTATAGGATATTCAAATGTCCTAGTTCACCGAGCAAGATAACAACAAAACTTGAATTCTCTGACGATTAATTCATTTGTATAATTAAACTCATTCGGACTTAAAACAATCCTAGAAATATCGAAAAGATGTTTAAGATTCTTCTAAGCACTTCCTCAATATGATAGGAAATTTATAAGAACAATCGAATTTAATTATTCTTCGATGAAGAAAATCGTCTTCAAACAAAAACACAAAGAACCTAGACGTCATAGAAATGACTAACTATAGGATTAGGAATTTGGTAGAAAACCATAACCCTTCCCTTAGCCTTTACCTAGAACTTGCTTAAATATTCTAATTGTGTTTTAAGTGCAGCTTGGGATGACGGGAAGACCCTCCAGTGTACGCTTTTATTTTATTGCAATTTACTTTCTTGAAATTTACATTATCGCAATTTATTTAATCGTATCGCACTTACTTTTCTCGCATGATAAACAACCGTTGCATGAAAACTCACACCTTTAGGATAGCCCCTAAAACCGAAACCAAAACTAAGTTAAAAGTCATCGCAAGATAAAATTCACCGCCACAACATTTCAAAATATAAAACAACTCAAAATTTAATCACAAACGTAACACAAAACTACAATTACAATTAAATTAAAATGTCCCGTCGGATGATCGGGAATACCTCGATGATGTAACCTACGTGTTGCTAACGGGATTTCCCACGGCCTAAATGAAAGTGTGGAGCTCATTCAATTGAGTTTAGCAAATTCATCCGGACTAAGTGAATCCGATAAAAATAATGATGCCGAAGGATGGAACCGTGGGATCTTAACCGGTGTCGTTATAATCAACTTTAAGATTTGTTTTAATTAAAACGTAAAAAACACTTGGAAATTAAGATCTTCTCTAAACCAAAACACTTTTCTCATCCCCCGTTTTATGACTTCTAAAACTAAACCTCCGCAACAACAAGGAGCTCTGAGCATGGTGGGCAAGACGGCCATCGTCATCGAGAAAACTCCGAGTCTACTTCAAGAAAACTTTCCTAGAATTAAATAACCAAGCCATAGGATTTCGAGGTAGTTCGCCTAGTGCAACATAAATCCTCAACCTCTTCGTTAGGCACTTGCATCGCAAATTAAGCCCTAACCGGTCTTAGGATTCCGAGGTAGTCATTCGGGTACGACATAAACCCTCACATCTTCAAGGCTATTTCGTATGATTCTATCATATAAATATAAGTCCTAATAAACTAAAATTGGCAAAATCAAAACATTTAAATAAATATTAGGACTTTCCTAAATCCAAGCCAAACAATATGATAGTCGGAAATTACCGAAGTTCGCTTCGAATCCGTGATTTCTCCTACTTTTCTTCCTTTGGATTCCCAAAACAAAATGTTCCAAACTTCGATCAATTCCCTATTGAAATTCCAAAATTCAATCCTCGAAAACTTAAACTTTCAAATCCTCGAGAGTGCAATTATTGATTATTATCGAGAGTTTTCTTAGGTGATTCCCGTCACTTAAGATGTAATTAACTATAAGGGCTTGCCCTTATAGGGAATTTTAAAGAACCTGTGTAATATAAACCCCGTTTAATGTTTTCATATTAAGCAGGGAATTTTGTCTGCTTATAAAGTTGGTTCGCGTACCAAACGGATGTCACAAATCTTCTAGTTTATTTAATCGAGCCCCACCGTCAAGCAATGGTGTCTATCTCTAGTGGATAGATACACGGTTTGTGGTGCGGTGCTCGTTTATATAAGCTATTTGGGATGTGAGATCGGCTTAATCTCATATCTTAAAATCTTCAAATTTAAAATTATTTTCAAAATCAAATACTACTTTCCAAAATTATTTATTTAAACTAAATTAAGAATTCGCCGACAATTTCGTAGCGACCCCTCTTCAAAACACAATACACCGACCTAAAAAATATGCCGACAGATTTCTGGCGACTCCGCTGGGGACAATTCCTCTCTCCATTTTAATCAGATAATTCTGCTTTCAAAAATCGTTAGTGTATCCATGTCCCTTGTGGATCAAACTACCCTTCTTTCCATTGGAATACTATGTTCATTTCTTCCTCGGACAAGTATAGCCAACATTCTCTCGGATTTAGGAGCCACCGTTTAGACACCCCTAAACGTAAAGGTTCCGAGATCCTTTTACCTCATTTTCGAGGTGGGGTGGACCCCCAATCAGTGTTAGTTTAGGAATGAGCCTTCGAGTCGAGAAGTCTTGCTTAAGACTTTCTTTTCCTTTCCAACTCGAATCGGATTCCTTACCTTCTCTACACCTTTCGAACATTCCGTTCTAAATAAACAAACCCTCTAATAAGTGACTCTTTTAACAAATGATTCCCTCTTATAAATACATGAACAAGAATGAGTCCGACTCTTTTCAATTCCTTTCTTTTCGTCCTAAAGAAAAGAAGCATAGCTTCGGGACCGACAACCCGAATCTACCCCGCGAAATGGAAGCCCCGAAGCCGATTTTCTCCTTCACCAATGGATCGGACTTCGCCGTCTATAAGGATGAGTCGCCCGACAATGGGATCATCCGATTCGAACAAGGATTCGA
This sequence comes from Papilionanthe hookeriana x Papilionanthe teres, assembly GCA_022702705.1. Classification (NCBI taxonomy): domain Eukaryota; kingdom Viridiplantae; phylum Streptophyta; class Magnoliopsida; order Asparagales; family Orchidaceae; genus Papilionanthe; species Papilionanthe hookeriana x Papilionanthe teres. The sequence continues at coordinate 165,959,580 of CM040422.1, read as the reverse complement.
AAACACGAATGTCAAAGTCACCGACGTCTCCCTCTTAGCACCGACGAACAAGGTATCCGAAGCCGAGGAGCCGCCGCTCGAGTTCAACCTCAGGTCGACCCAAGAGTTTCCTCCCCGCAAAGGATCCCGATTAGGAGGAGTACCGCCGTCCGCAGAGGACCGTTCTTACTACCCCCACCGGTCTAGTTGTTTCCGCACCTACGCCGACTTCCGCCAAATCAAAGGGGAAAGAAATCCGTAACTATGGTAAACCCGTTACCGTGGAGGGTACGGATCTTCCCGTAAGACCTTCGTTTTCGAAATCGGGTCCAGCTTCAAAGATTCCGTCACCGACAAGGACCCAAAGAAGAAACAAGTAGAAGGATTGCCGGAGAAGCCGTAGCCGCCGAAATCGCCTTCCTAGAGGAAATTCCGTAGCCGCCCGAATATACACCGCCGCGAATATACACCGCTACCGTAATATACACCGCCGCCCGACTACATACCACTCTCGGGAGGAAGCAGTGTTTCATCCCCTCTCCGCCGCAGAGGATGAGGAGAATGTTCGCAAGATTGCCGCCACATTACCTCAGCCCGCATATTACAACGATAGCCGCAGGAAAAGAACTAGAACTACGCCGTTTGCTTCGACCGCAAACTTTGCAGTAAAAGTTAGCAAAGAAGGGAAACTGCCCCGTATCGGAGATTCTACGAAAGATAGGGTGGGTGCCAGTCAAATCCCGTCTTGGGCCCCGAGTAGAGCCCGCCGTCATGACAGAAAAGCCAAGTAAAAGAATGAAGGCTAGCCCGCCTGTCGTAGTCTCAGGATTACAGATAGGAGGATACCACCTTCCAAAGATTCGGCCGACTGCACCATCCGGTCCTGCGACCTTCCGTCGCTAGAAGGATGGTATGGCGTCCCACTACCGGGCGCTAAGATCGAAACAACAGCTCCGAGAAAGAAAGTCTCGCCGGAGGCCGGAATCGAAGAAAGTGCTACCGCGATAAAGGGGACTCTTGAAAAGGGACCCTACAGTCTATCGCATGACAACCGCAAAGATACACGTAAAGCCCCGCTAGAAGATGCCATGGAAAAGCCGAGAACCGATATCCGACGGTTGGCAAAAGAAAGAGAAGAAAAGTTCGGAGATGAGATGGATTCATCGGAATTCATGGACGACGAATATGCGTAAATCAATATGGTCGAGACACGAGCTTCATCGCCTTCGCAAGGTGCTCCCGGCAGCCTTAGAAAGAGAGGAGCCGTAACCGATGAGAAGGCAGCCTTCGGAAAAAGACGACACGATCGCTCAAATGGCGAAAAGGATGGAAGAGATGGCCGTAGCTCCGGCCACTTCCGCAGTCAAGTACAACCACATGAGAGACACCCCCGCAGGTCATTCACATCGAGACGGAGGAAAGGAGATTACATCCGTCAATGGGGATGACCAGCTAAAAAAGGATACAACACAAAGTATGATCCCTAAAAAGGATATCAAGAACTTGGTGGAATAGCAGGTGCGAGAAGCCTTAGCACAATCGAAGAGCGGGACATCCATTCGGACGGGTAGACCTTACCTAGAAGAATTCGACGCCGTCCAATACCCGAAAGACTTCGTACCACCTCGCGCTCAAGACCTTCGAAGGAACCGGGAACCCCCGACAAGATGTCGCACACTTTCGTGCCGCTTGTTGTAATGCCGGCGGAAGCGATGCATTACTCTTCCGACAGCTCGTCAGCCAGTCCGTCAGAATCGCCTTCGACCGGTATGCGAATTACCAAATGGTTCGGTGAAGACGTTCTCGCAGCTAGAGAACCTCTTCATCAAGCGATTCGCCGGAGTCTCGGCACCACATCACTATAGGTGATTTAGTGGTAGAGAAACAAAGGCCGAATGAAACTTTGGTGGATTACATACTTCGATGGAGGAACTTAAGCATGAAGTGTGAACCACAACTACAAGAACAACATGCGATCGGCATCTTGCTGAAAAGCATTCATGGCCCGATAGCACTTCTCCTCAAAGGATTCACTATTAAGACTTTCGAGAAGTTGTTAAGCAAGGCCGAAGCTTGCAAGAAGAGGCGAAGCAATTAAGTTTCGCCGACAAGACGGACAAGCGTAAGCCGGTGAAGACCTTTGAAAAGAAATTCGGGATCGTTGCAGCGAGCTGACAAAGGCAAGCAACCGATGCAAATACCACCGTAATCGGCCGCGAAGAACCACAACAGGATTACCAACAACCCCGGTCCAACTATCAGCCGTCTCCGCAAGCATGAACAACCGTCTCGTCCGCAACGTACATTAAGGGACTTCCGAGCAGAGAATATCCGTTCAAGAATGAAGCAAGATCGAAATGTTCCGTAGTCCGATGAAGACTCCAGCATTTCCGACCGCCAGAGCCTAAAAGACCGGAGGAAGTCAACAAGAACGGTGATCCCAACTTTTGCCCCTACCACCGGATGCTCGGGCACAAGATAGAAGATTGCATTACCTTTAAAAGTTGGCTCAACGACAACCTTCGGAAAGGAAATATAACAATCCCGAAGGAGTACATGAAGGAACCCCGTAAAGGAGGTTTCGTCAATGTTATCTCAACCGATCCCGTCATTCCGATGGATCCCTATGCAACCGACGATGGATGGACTACCGCCTCGGACGAGGTCTTCGAAGAAGATTTTAGACAACATCCGAACCGCCTCGTGCGAACTTCAATTCGGAGTTCGAGACCCGTTAATCCGGTACTATCACTTGCGATGAAGAACCACCTCAACAGGAGGCGATCGAAGAAAAGAAGAAAATCGACGAAGAAGAGAGGACCGAGACTCCTAAGGCTAGACTAGGGGCCGCTTATCCTAGGATAGTTGTTTCCGATTCGGGGAGAAATCCCTCAAACCTCTCGATTTTGTATGATTATCCGCTCACTTCGGTGGGATCATATAATGATAAGGGTGATGGCGTTGGCTACGTTTTGATCGTTTCTAACGATTACGTAACTAGCGACAATCCGGACATCGACTTCGATACCAACAACAATTCTCAAATCATACACGATCTCGACAATCAAAATAACGAAGAAGATATCCATCAAGGAGGCTACGAGAGCTCAACAAGCAATGTATCTATCTGTGAGTTTCGAGGAGCTCCAATCACAATAGAGTTAGAGCCTTCGCATTCCGAAGATAATCCGAAGAGCCCGTCATTCCGATTCGGAGAGGAGACACCGGCAAACTCAACACTAAATTCGAAGAAATTACGTAAGTCAACTTAAGAAGTGGAAGAGTTCTACCTCCAAGAGTGGGTCCAAAAGACAAAGGAAAGCAGGTGGTTGTTCAAGAAGAACCAACCCCAGCAGAAGAAATACCCATTCGGGAAGAAGCCGAGACACATGGAAATAAAGTGGACTACAACGTGCTAGCCCATCTTAGGAAACTACCGGCCAACCGAGCATCTACGACGCTCTCATCTTATCAAAGGAGATGAGAGAAGCTCGATCAAGGCCTTACTTGATCCGGAAATTCGCTTAGCTCAAATGGCCGGAGATTCCTTAGATGAGGTTTGTTCGTTAAAGGAACAACGAGGTGTTACCTTCACGGACAATGACCTACTACTTGGGACGACAGATCACAACCGACCATTGTACATTTCGGCTTACAATCGGGAAGTTTACACTCTCCGCAGTATTGGTGGATCCAGGAGCGTCAATCAATATAATGAGTCTTCGAACACTAAGCATACTCGGAAATCGATGCTCGCGAGCTCGAGGCCGACAAAATGTTATTAAGAGGATTCAACCGTAAAGGAGAAAGAGCCCTCGGGTCAATAACGCTACCGATGAAGACCGGTGACTTAGCAAAGACAACCGCGAAATTTCACATAATCGATTCGAAACGTCGTTCAACGCTCTACCTGGGCCGACCATGGATACATGAAAACGGGATGGTACCATCATCTCTACACCGAGTGCATCAAGTACTACGATGGAGGGGAACAGTGCATCAAAGGTGACTTGCAACCATTCTCCATACATGAAATTGGAATCCATGAAGATTCAGCTTATTATGCACCGCCAAAGAAAACAATCTTCTCCAGAGATACCGTAACAAATAAAGCAAAGAAAGTTGAGGACGACGAAGAACCTGAAGTTCTAGTCCAACAGCTCACTCACCACTCCCTTCCGGCGAGATGGTGTAGGTTTCTCCACAACTCGCATCCGAGGTCGAGGCCGGGGACGAGGTCGTGGTAGAGACGCTAGATGAGCGGGATGGAGGAAACCAGCCATCAATGTTGATTGGGAAGATAGTTCCGAAGAAGAAAAAGAAATCAAACAAGAAGCAACGACAATAAGTCGAAGAAGCCGCAATTCAAGATCTCTCTCGAAGATGAGAAGAACGAAGAATACAAATCAATGTACGAGAAGATTAATCACTACGTACATACTATGACCCTAACCCCGATCCATTCTAACAAGATCGAGGGTATGGTGGTCAAAGAGGTACGTAATGACGGTGCAAGGCCAATCAAATTCTACCGTGGTGCTTCTTCCTCCAAAACTGAAAATCATGTACAATTTGAAGATGTCACTTCATCAGAATTAATGGAATTACCTTTTGAGTGGTACTCTCCCTGTGTTCAAAATTTAATTCAACGTGGTTTCTTACCTCGACAATGGATAAAAGGTCAATCACAACGTTTTGAAAAATTATGGAATAACTCCGGTCGTCCACCCAATTCAAAGCATGGACTCGGATTCAGCACAGTAGGGTCAGTTGACGATACTGAATTTTGCTTGGTTGTCACTTGGAAGTCCAATGAAAACTGCATGGAAACTACAGACGAACTCGAAGATTTACAAATCGAGACGCTCCACCGTAATTCAAAGAAGAAATCAAATCTACAATAGATGAGTTAACGGAAGTTAACTTAGGTACTAGCGAAGAGCCTAGACCTACCTTTGTTAGCTCCTTACTCAATAAAGAAGACTCCGAAGAAATAATCAAGTTATTAATGGAATTTAAAGACTCGTTTTGCTTGGAACTACGATGAAATGCCAGGATTAGCTCCGGAGGTCACAGCTCATAAGCTAGGAGTGGATCCTACTTCGTTCCACCGTACAAGGTCCCGTAAGAATGCGTCTAGAAATCGAACAACAAGTCATAGCCGAAGTTAAAAAGCTAATAGACGCTAAATTTGTCCGTGAAGAACAATACCCGACTTGGTTAGCCAATGTGGTGCCGCCGTAAAGAAGAATGGTCGATCGAACTCGTGTGGACTTCGGAGATTTAAACAAGGCATGTCCAAAGGATGAATTCCTCTACCGATCCCGAATTAATGATCGACATTGCTTCAACACATGAAATATTCTCGTTCATGGATGGATCTTCGGGATACAACCGGATAAAAATGGCTCCGTAAGATGAAAAGCTTACAAGCATTCGAGACGCCGATCGGAGTATTTTGCTACACAATGGATGCCATTCGGATCGAAGAACGCAGAGCAACCTACCGTAGAGCAATGACAAGAATTTTTGATGATCTCATCCACAATCAAGTCGAATGCTACGTGGACGATGTGGTTATCAAAAGCAAAGTAAAGGAAAACCACTCGTATGATTTGAGAATTGTTTTCGAACGATTAAGACAATTTAACCTTAAGATGAATCCCTTAAAATGCGCCTTCGGCGTCACCTCCGGAAATTCTTAGGATTCGTTGTCCGACATCGTGGAATTGAAATCGACCCGGAAAAGATTAAAGCTATCTTAGAAATGCCGCCTCCCAAAACCTTAAAACAACTACGATCTTTTCAAGGGAAGTCGGCATATCTTCGACGCTTTATCTCAAACTCGTCAGTGGGTGTCACCTTTCTCAGCACTAGTTAAAAAGGACGCCAAATTTATTTGGGAAGAAAAATGCCGTAAAGCCTTCGAGGACATTAAACAATATTTAATGACACCTCCCGTCTTAGCAACCCCGGCCTCGTGTAGACCGACTGATACTTTACACCGCGGCTTTAGACGACTTCTCTCGAGCCCCGTTAGCCTGAGTCAATGATGAGGGTAAAGAAAATGCTCTTTACTACTTAAGCCGTCGTTTACTTCCGACGGAAGTAAGGTATCCCGCAATTGAAAAGCATTGTTTGGCCCCGATCTTCGCCTCTCAAAAGCTCGTGCACTACATGCTTTCTCATAAGGTCAACTTGATCTCGATGTTTAATCCATTGCAATACTCGATGACTCGTCCAACACTTTCCGGCGGACTTGCCGGATGGTCAATGATATTATTGCAATTCGATATAACTTTCGTGCCTCTCGCGTGCCGTGAAGGGACAAGTCTTAGCAGACTTTCTCGCAAAGACACCCTTTGCACGGCGAATCTCCTCTCAATGACGATCCGCCGATGAACAAATAATGAATCTAGAAGATCCCGATGATCGACGTTGGGAATTATATTTCGACGGAGCATCTTCAAGCACACAAAGACGAAGAATCGCAAGTGATAGTGCCCGGTAAGGCGGAATCGGGCTAATCTTTATAACACCTGAGCGGTGGATGTTAAGATACTCCTACCACTTGACGAACCGTGTATAAACAATGAAGCGTAATACGAAGCCCTCATAACAGGACTCGGAATTAGCTATTCAAATGGGGATAACAGACATCAACATCTACGGGGATTCGCAGTTAATCATTCAACAGATCGCCGGACAGTACAAAATTTTAAAGCCGAGACTCGAACAATACTTTCAGTATGCCATACAGCTGTTGGAACAGATTCCAAATGTGATAATCTACAAAATTCCCAGAAAAGAAAATGCTTTAGCAGATGCGTTAGCTCGCCTCGCAAAAGAATTTTCCTGTTTGCAAGATGAATCAGTGGAAGTGACAATCACTGGACGTCGAGTCCTCTCACAACTCGACATGGACACAATACACAAATCAAAAAAAGAAGAAGAAACAGTTGCAACAAAGGACGTAAAACACGAAGATTGGCGACGACCATTAATGACTACCCGCAAACAGGAAAACTACCCGATGGTAGGTCGTTAGCCCATCGTATCAAGAAAAGAACTCGTCTTACGCATTAGTAAACAACACATTATACGTAAGGTCTTTTGATCAAATGTGGCTAAGGTGCCTAAGCGGGTCCGAGGCCCATGAAATTGTTAAAGAGGTGCATTCAGGACTCGTGGCGCTCACCAGCCCGGTCCGAAGATGAAAATGAAAATTAAAAGACTAGGGTACTACCGGCCCTCGATGATGACCGACCGCATGAAAATCGCCAAGAGCCGTCACCAATGCCAAGTGCACGGAGTGGTTCTACACCAACCTCAAAATGTGCTACATCCGACAATTGCGTCGTGGCCATTCGAATGTTGGGGCACGTATATAGTGGGTCCGATAGAACCACCATCTTCGAAAGGACATCGTTTCATTCTTGCGGCTACGGATTACTTTTCCAAGTGGCAGAGGCAGCTCCACTTAGAGAAGTGAAAGCACACCACGTGCTACGCTTTTCAAGAACCAAGTTGTCTACCGTTTCGAGTCCCGCGCAGATCATCTCGTATAATGGGTCGACATTCGAAGCACACAAATCAACAACTTTGTCGGAGACACGGAATCGACCGGCGATACTCGACAATTTACTACCCAAGAGCAAACGGCCTCGCCGAGGCTTTTAATAAAACTCTCGTTCAAATCTTAAAGAAAACCTTGGACGATAATAAGAGAAATTGGCACGAGAAATCGTTAGAAGCCTTATGGGCCTACCGGACAACCTTCGTAACTCCTACTCAAGCTACACCTTACGCTCCGGTGTATGGGTCCGAGGCAAGTGTTACCTTTAGAGGTTCAGCCTTCCTTCACTCGAATTGCGATTGCAAACAAGATCACGGCAGAAGAAAACGCCAAATTACGACTCGAAGAATTAGAAAGCCTGGAAGGGAAAAGACTTGCAGCGCAACAGAATTTAGAACTATACCAAGCTAAGATGGTTCAAGCCCATGACAAACCGGGTCCACCCAAGAACCTTCAAAGTTGGTGACTTAGTTCTCGTTCTCAAGAGACCTATCCTCGCACACCGCAAGATAGGAGGAAAATTTGAACCCACTTGGGAAGGACCGTTTCGTGGTCGAAGCAAGATACTCGGGAGGTTCCTACCAGTTAGTGAATTGTCAGGGAGAACGACATATGCTTCCGATCAATGGACGATACTTGAAAAAATATTACGCCACCTGATGTTTCGAAGGAGTGAATTCTTCATCCTTAAGAAACACGGGTGAAGTAATTACTTATGATTGGGTCCGAACCCAAAAAAATAATAAAATGTGCTAAAATAAATAAAATCGTGATAATAAAGTTTTCCTTGTTTTCTTTTCCAAATCAAAATCTCTTCCCTGATCTTATCCTACTTCATTCCTGCTAAATTTGAAAATAAAAAAAAATATATAAAAAAATGTCTTTAATAAACATTTTCTTAATGTTCTTGTTCTTAGTACAGCCCCTGATCCTTTTCCTTGTCTTTTCGCAGGGAAATGTCGAACGGGCGGTTGGTCCTGAACTTTAAGAATGGCGTAAGCCTCGCACTCGATGAAAAGAGGGTGAAAGATGGAGCGATAATCGAGATTGACTCGGATTTCGCACCGGCAGGCCTACAAGACGAGGAAAGTGACCGGGTCCCGCTAACCGAGAAGAATTACCCGGCGACAAGTGATGAAAGTGGGTGGCCCAAGCCACCAATCCAACGAAGAAGAAAAGAAAGGCAAATACTGAAGAAGACAAGAAAATGAAGTCTGTAGTCGCTACAACAGAGGGCAGGCTTGTCAGCGCCACGCCTACAGAGATTCAAGAAGTGCAGAGAGCTACTCTCACAGCAACGCAACGAAGAAATAAGAATCGCCGTATCCGTAAGATGTTAACAAAACTAGCTGCGGACCAGCGCAACGAGACAATTACTACCGCCAGAACGTACACTTCAAGGACACCGGTTCACTAGGAACCTGAAGAAATGAGGCCAGCTCCTAGGATAACGTAAAAGAACCAGGGAAATCTCACAAAGATCAGAAGAAAGAAGGCTACCATGCCACCGGATAGAACCACCAGTGATGCATGACCTTGTTGCGAAGCAACCCGGGGATGTCCCGACGGCATCATCCCCGAGGAGCCGAGGTATGCGGGAGAACGCGAAGGGATTGAACCGTATATCCCACAATATGTCACAAGGCCTCGCCATCCGCGATCATTCCGAATACGAGCAGGAGAGAATGCGTAATGTTGAAAAGAAAACCTTCGAATACTTCGAGAGAATTAAAGGTAGAAGAATCAATATACTAGAGGGCCTCGAGCTACATACGGACGTATTCTCGTAGTATGAACAACAAGAAATCGTGCATTGTATCCGGATTTGAAAAGAATGGGCCGAGCAGGCCGCCTAAGGGAAAATACCTACTCGGAACCCGGAGATGGATGTCAGGGAAGGGAAGAATCACAATACAATGCGGATGCTGCTACAACTTTGCTGAAGACAGGAAGGGAAACCCACCAGGAATACTCCTTCATGGGAAAGTGGATCCGATGCCATTAGTCATCAAGAGAATTTTAAAGAGATTGATAACATGGAGGGTACTGCCAGCAGATTGCATACCCAATAGCCGCATTATCAACATCTACAAACAGGTGACCGCATACCCCCACATATAGATCACCACGACTTCGTCGGACCTTTCGCACGCCTCTTTCCGAACGAGTGTGACATCATGTTCGGATCCGACCTCCGGATAGCGAGGCCCGGGTGAGTTCCGAGGGCCGCTGAAGATACCTTTACCGGTAGGTTCCGTCATGATACCGAAGGGCAACGGAGCGGTATATCGCTAAGCATCGCATACCGAGAGTACCAAAGAAGCGGATCTCGGCTACTTACAGGACAATGGATGACAGGAAGACACCTTACCATTTCCAACCGTACCCGCAGCTAGAGAACCTCCGGCCTTACGAGCCGTGAGTTACATGGGAAATATCACACCTCCAATGTACATCCATACGACATCCTTGCCAAGGATGGCTTGGAAGGTGATGTTGTTGACCATGTACCCCACTATTCGTACATGGATTTTCGACGGATGCTTCTTTGGATGGACCAACAAAGATCATACATAGTCCGTTTCGAGTCTACATGGATTGTATGAAATGTATTCCAGATCGAGTTGTATGATGTATCTTCAATATGATTGGAATGAAAGTGACCATGTCACATTTTTGGCCTTCACCTCGTTTGTGCAAATTGATCGGGAAACGCCATTAAAGTTAAATGAACTTCGAACAAAGAACGTAAAAGAAAAAAAGAAGAATAAAAGAAAACTTTCCTAAAAAAAATCTAAAAATGACGAACACCAAATTCACATGAACATTAAATAAACAATAAAATAAAATTTGAATCATTAAAAGATAAACGAAATCAACATAAATGTTAAATCAAATCACAAATCAAATTTTCAACCGAATTCCAAATCCAATCTCGATCAAATTTCAAATTTGATCTTCCAAATTTCAAATCAAATCTTAAATCAAATTTCAATCGAGTTCAAACTCATCCTTCCAAATTTCGAATTCGATCTTCCGCATCTCAAATCAAATCTCAATCAAATTCAAACTTTTGGGTCGAGGATTTTACATCCAAGATCGCATCGCTTTAGGATTCTTCCCTATTGCACCGAAATACATCAATTTCAAACTTTTGGGTCGAGGATTTTACTTCCAAGACTCGCACCGCTTTAGGATTCTTTCCCTATTGCACCGAAATACATTAAATTCAAACTTTTGGGTCGAGGATTTTACATCCAAGACTGCACCGTTTGTAGGATTCTTCCCTATCGCACCGAAATACATCAAATTCAAACTTTGGGTCGAGGATTTTACATCCAAGACCGCACCGCTTTAGGATTCTTCCCTATCGCACCGAAATACATCAAATTCAAACTTTTGGGTCGAGGATTTTACATCCAAGACTCGCACCTGCTTTAGGATTCTTCCCTATTGCACTGAAATACATCAAATTCAAACTTTTGGGTCGAGGATTTTACATCCAAGATCGCACCGCTTTAAGATTCCTTCCCTATTGCACTCGAAATACATCAAATTCAAACTTTTGGGTCGAGGATTTTACATCCAAGACCGCACCGCTTTAGGATTCCTTCCCTATCGCACCGAAATACATCAAATTCAAACTTTTGGGTCGAGGATTTTACATCCAAGACCGCACCGCTTTAGGATTCTTCCCTATTGCACTGAAATACATCAAATTCAAATTTTTGGGTCGAGGATTTTGCATCCAAGACTGCACTGCTTTAGGATTCTTTCCCTATTGCACTAAAATACATCAAATTCAAACCTTTTGGGTCGAGGATTTTATATCCAAGACTGCATTGCTTTAGGATTCTTTCCTTACAGCAATGAAATACATCAAAATCAAACTCTTGAGGTTAAGGATTTTACATCCAATACCGCATTGCTCTGAGATCTCTCCTCATTGCAATGATTCAATCCAATCAATTCAATTTTCTTTAGATGTTGAAGATGTTACATCTAAAACCTCAGAATTCCAATTTTCATTTCAAATCAAATCCCTCAAATTAATTTTGACAAACTTCAATCTAAATTGAAACTCCGAACTAAAATCTAAGTTCACACGTCAAACTTAAGCTAAAACAAAATGAAATCTAAATTGAATTCCCCCAGATCATGTGATTTGGGATTCACCTCTTTTTTTCCTTTCCCCAGCGAGAGTTCAGGAATCTCCAGTTTCAGAGATATACTTGCTACTCCCCAGCGGAAACTCTTCTACTTCGTCCTAAGTTCGTCACTCGGTCATCCGTGTTGGTTTTGTTGATCGCTTCGGTCAACACCAATACGCGCGGTGTGCTCCGTCACTCACCACACCTATTGGGGTCCATTTGTTGACCTCATTTTTGATGAGGTCTTCTCTTCTTCTCTTTAATACTTAGGATCTAGCTTTAGGCTTTTCCTTCGATCGTCTTAGAGGACTAGAATCGGGACCCACCTTTTAGAAATTCAAACCACTTCTTAACTCCCCGCAAACTCCACAAACTTGACTATAGACCCCTAATCACCTAGAGGGTTGAAATCAAATGTGGAAGTTTAAAGGATGAGTTCCTATAGGACTCTTTGGCCTTAGGACCGCCTCGGGTGGCCCTGGTCTCAGTGAAGGGGCCGACTTACACACACACTACACTTCCACACACCTCCTAAAACTACACCCATACCTAACTTGACTTCCCGACTCATGTAGGTGATTCACATGGATGGTCCTTAACCCCTAAGCCCTCGGCAAGAGGGTTAGGAACAACATAGATGAATGCCTCAAATGGGTCCCTTCATGGCTCATATGGGCTTGATATGGCTTCATGGCTCATATGGGCTTGATATGGCTTCATGGATCAACCAAAATGACTTCTTTCCACTTACATCCACCCAATCTTCAATTTCCCAAATTTTCAATTTTTGACCCCGGGACCCTACACCCGCTTAATCTACCCAAAACCCCCGAAATTACCCAAATTTCTCAAAATTTCCAAATTATACAAAATTCTCCAAAATCATTCCCAAACATTTCCACATCACTTAAATTGATCATCCATACCCAAAAATACCAAAAATTCCAAGAAAACCTCCCAATACCCTCCAAATACCCAAAATACCCTTCTTGCCAAAAAATCCAAAAATTCAGAAAATTCCCAGAAAATTCCTGAAAATCCCAAATATTCCCAATTTCATTTTGTCCAACTACACCATGGGCCAATTTTGTCAATTTACCCTACTTTTGTCAAAACCCCCAATTTGACCCATTTTAACCCAAAGTGAACCCAATGTTAAACCAAACCTACCCAATTGACCCCAATTTTGGTCCAATTCAATTCTAAACTTCAATTAAACATCCCAAATACCAATCTAGACCAAATCCAAGTCCAATTTGATTGACATTTGGATCCAATCTCACTTTTGGCCTTAAAGCCCAATTTGGACCCATGACCCAAACCTAACCCAAACTCACCCAATTCAACTCTAATTAACCCCAAACCTTTTCTAAATCTTCCTTAACATTCCCACAAACAAAACACTAACATGATTTGCCCAAAATTTAGACCCAAATCCCACTCAAATTCAACCCAAAGCTAAAAGGCTCATTTTTGACCTAAACCCAAACCTAACCCAAATGAGCCCAAACCCCAAAATCAAAGCCCAACCAAAGCCAAAACCTCTTTGAAACACTCCCATAAACATTTCTCAACATTGATTTTACATCAATTTTAACCCTAGCCCAACATTGGCCCAACTTGGCCCACTTTGACCCATATAGGCCCACTTACCAAATAAACCCAAATTCAAACCAATTCAACTCCAAATCACACCAAATTGTCTCCAAGCCCTTCATAGAACATCCCTAAACCAATTATGACATTTATTTGACAAAGTCCTCACAAAATCTTCACCCAAATTCCCATCCTAAAATCAAAAAGCCCATTCCCCTTAAACTTTCCTAAAAGCCCACTTCACCACATTCAAAAGCCCAAATCTATCCAAAGCCCACATGGCACTTTCCCTCATCATCCATTTAATCAAAATCACCCCTAAGTTTCAAAATCATCAATTAAACCATTCCAAATCAAGCTTCATGCAAATTTTCACCAAAATATCCAAAATTCTTAAAACCCATTTTTATGAAATTGACCCAACCTTTTCCCAAGCCAAATGGAGCCATGAAGCCATGCACAAGCCATATGCAAGCCATGGTAGCCACTTTACACATCACCATGTCATTTTTGGCAAAAGGAGGGAGTCCTTCAATGATTCCCTTAAGGGTGATTTAGCCACTTCCATGACTCCACTAAACCATGCTTAAGCTTAATTGTACTTGGATGGTGACCCTTCCCCACTAATTAAGCCGACCTAAACCACTTTATCTTCAGCCCAAGCTAGCCATGGGAAGGTGCACCCAACCCATTTGCATGGGTTGACCAAAATGAGCCAAAATGACCCCTTCCCCTTTCTACTTTGATTCAACCACTTTACACATGTCAAACCTCAATTGAATGCACCAAACCCCGCACCCGACCCACCCGAACGTGATGGTGACCAATGCCCGGCCGGCCAGCCACCGAGCCGCCGGAAAACACCATGGCCGAGAGCTCACATGTGAGCCCAACTTGAAATTCTCACCTGCCGAGCCGCCCCATCCCCAGTGGCCATCGGAGCCGTTCTTCTCTTGCCAAGAGCAGCTCGATCCCAAGCCCTAACTCTCCCGGGAGGCCCTCCACCCTCTCCTATTTAAACACCACCCCTCTCGGCCATGAGAGGTGCCGAAAACAAACCTTAAGGAAACTCGCCAAAATTGTTCCGTACTCCTCCCCATACACAGAGCACTTGATCCCCAGATGAGATCCCCCGCCATTTCTTCTCCGCGAGCTCAATTTCGCAGTTAAAATTCCACCTAAAACCAGGACACTTCTCCACAGAGTGAGCCAATCCCCAAATTGATTGGTTCTACACCTTCACTGCACCAAGGGAAGGTGTCCACCACAAAAGCCCCATCTCCAGAGCCACCCGGTTGCTCCAGACCTCCAAGCTTTGTGATCGGGCTTGGTCGAAATCACATCTAGACAATTCACTGCACTGGGAGACTTCATCCGGAGCTTCGCGGGATCCAATCGAAGGTGCAACAACTCTCGGATTGAAGCCACACTTCTCCGAGCAAAGGTATGAACTAATTCTTCATCCCGAGCTTCCGGAGATTCTCCATTTCGAATGCTTTAATTTCAATGCATGATAACCGTATAGATGTGTTCGTCTCTTCAAGACGAATCCATATAGCATAAGAACATGAAAATCCATCGAGTATCGAGTGAGATCTTAGGGATTTAGTGTGGACGGCTCTCGGGCGAGGACGCTCGGGGACGATGAACGGATGCCGTCCATTCAATACACGCGCGGGCGGACGGCTCGGATGGCGTCGGACCGAGAGACGGAGCGATACGGCGGGCCCGGGAAGCGCCGACTCGGATGGCGGCGTCGAATCGGAGCGCGCCACGCGGCGTTTCGGAGTCGCCGAGGTTGACGCGGCGCCGCGTGGATAAATAGAAAATTAGGGTATTTTTTGATTTATTTAATTCCCTAAACTTCAAAAATTCATAACTTTGTGTAGAAAAATCAGAAAAATAAAATAAAAATACCCTCTTGCTCAGTGAACAGAGGAGAATAATGTGGAGAAGAAATCATTTAATTTCATCAAGTATTTTATTTTTTATAATTTATTTACTCTCTGCATACTTTTAATTCTCCATGCATGTATACAATTCACCATGGCATGAGACCATAGGGCTTTTGAAGCCTCTGAATTTGGGAACATTGCTCGAATTTTCCAAAGTCGAGGCCATCCCTATAAAAAGTTATTGATTTTTCAAATTCATGTTGTTGTTTGAGTATTTTAATTTCAATAAATAGCATGTTGTGAAATAAATTCTAGGAAAATTTGATGATGTTCCTTATGACCAAAGAACCCTAGGAAAAATAGGTTTTGAAGTTAGTTCATTTAAAACAACCCTAATTGGCTTAAACACCCAAAATAGGTCTCTAATTAATTAGAGTTAACCATGCATCAAATTGACTTAAAATCAATTCTCCACTCGACCTTTAGGGTCAGAGGAACCCACCATAAAAATTTGAGGTCAATTGGACTTGGTTAGTCCCACTAATTGGGTTGATTAAGCCACTTAGTCATTTTAAACTTTAAAAATTCATAACTTTCAAAATACTTTTAAAAAATTCACCAAATTGGTTTTGGAGCCTCTCTGATATCAGGGGAATTTAAGAAAATTAAAATTTCAATTTTCTAAAAAAGTTGATTTTTAATAATTAAAAAATAATAAAATCACAAAAAAAAATAAAATTCACCAAAATGTCACATTTTGAATTTTAATCACTTAGGAACAAACCCCACATTTTTCTTAGGTCTATTTAGTGAAATATTAAATTTTAAAGCCCTAGGGTAATTTTAAAATTAAAAAAAATGTATTTTCTAGCATTTTCACTAAAATAATTATAATAAATCATAGAAAAATCAGAAAATTGCAAAATTTGATTCTCTCGATTTCCTTGATATCAGAGAGATTTTTGAGAAATATAAAATTCATTTTTCAACATTTATTTTATTTTTAAATTATTTAACACTCCAAAACTTAAAATAATTATAATAAAAATAATATAATTCAAAAAATCACCAAAATTGGTCCAAGTGGTCCTCTGGTCATTAGGAATGTCCCCTAATTTTCTTAAGGACAGAAACTTTCCCTTGGTCATGTTATTAAATTTTCCTTGGAAATCTCTATTTTCCACCAAAAATAATTATATAAATAAATTAAATACATAAAAATCACATTTTCTCCTCTCATGTCTTTATTGACATATGAGTGAAGTCACATAAAAATTTCAAGTTCATTTGAGTTCAATTTAGTGAGTTATGAAATTATTAAGCTTAAAGGGAAAAATGGTAATTGAAATCTTTAATCCTTAATTAAAACTTTTAGGTTTAATAAAAAATTAACAAGTAAAATATTTGATCCTCTTTTGATTTGGATGATTGAAATTTAAATAATTAAAGGGTAGAAACCCATTAAATAATTTTAAAATGATTAAACTTTAATTAAATAATTGATTAAATTTGGAAGAATAATAAAATTAGAATTATTAAAATAGGGATATTATTATGAAGAGATTTATTCTTTAATTTAAAAATCCCTAAATTAATCATCTCATTAATATTCAATTCTTAATTAAAATGATAACTCAAATTCAAAACATTAAAAGACTTAATCATTAAACTAAAATTAAATTATTAAACTCTTTTAAAAATTTCAATTAAAATTAAAAAAATAAAATTAAATTAAAAATTAAATTAAATTAAGTAAATTAAATTAAATTAAATTAAACTAAATTAAATTAAATTAAATTAAATCAAATTAAATTAAATTAAATGAAATAAATTAAATCAAATTAAATTAAACTAAATTAAATCAAATCAAATGAATTAAAATTAAATTAAATTAAATTAAATTAAATAAATTAAATTAAATTAAATTAAATTAAATTAAATTAAATTAAATTAAATCAAATTAAATCAAATTAAATTAAAATTAAATCAAATCAAATTAAATTAATTTAACATCAAATCAAACTAAATTGAATTAAATTAAATTAAAATTAAAACTCAATTAAATTAAATTAAATTAAATTAAATTGAATTAAATAACAACACTTAAAACAGAAAGAAATTAAATATAAAGCAACTTGAACACTATTCCAAATTTAAACCCTTTAACTTAAATCAAATCATTTGAATACCAATTTACCCTCGAAAGTTTTAGTTATCATAACTCCTAAATCGAACATTAAATGAAATGTTACTTCACTTATAGGATATTCAAATGTCCTAGTTCATCGAGCAAGATAACAACAAAACTTGAATTCTCGGACGATTAATTCATTTGTATAATTAAACCCATTTGGACTTAAAACAATCCTAGAAATATTGAAAAGATGTTTAAGATTCTTCTTAAGCATTTCCTCAATATGATAGGACATTTATAAGAACAATTGAATTTAATTATTCTTTGATGAAGAAAATCGTCTTCAAACAAAAACACAAAGAACCTAGACGTCATAGGAAATGACTAGCTATAGGATTAGGAATTTGGTAGAAAACCATAACCCTTCCCTTAGCCTTTACCTAAGAACTTGCTTAAATATTCTAATTGTGTTTTAAGTGCAGCTTGGGATGACGGGAAGACCCTCCAGGTAAGCTTTTATTTTATTGTAATTTACTTTCTTGCAATTTACATTATTGCAATTTATTTAATCGCATTGCACTTACTTTTCTTGCATGATAAACAACTCGTTGCATGAAAACTCACACCTTTAGGATAGTCCCTAAAACCGAAATCAAAACTAAGTTAAAAGTCATTGCAAGATAAAATTCACCCCCACAACATTTCAAAATATAAAACAACTCAAAATTTAATCACAAACGTAACACAAAACTACAATTACAATTAAATTAAAACGTCCCGTTGGATGATCGGGAATACCTCGGATGATGTAACCTACGTGTTCGCTAACGGGATTTCCCACGGTCTAAATGAAAGTGTGGAGCTCATTCAGTTGAGTTTAGCAAATTCATCTGGACTAAGTGAATCCGATAAAAATAATGATGCCGGAAGGATGGAACCGTGGGATCTTAACCGGTGTCGTTATAATCAACTTTAAGATTTATTTTAATTAAAACGTAAAAAACACTTGGAAATTAAGATCTTCTCTAAACCAAAACACTTTTCTCATCCCCTGATTTATGACTTCTAAAATTGAACCTCTGCAACAACAAGGAGCTCAGAGCATGGTGGGCAACGACGACCATCGTCATCGAGCAAAACCCGAGTCTACTTCAACAGAAACTTTCCTAGAATTAAATAACCAAGCCATAGGATTTCGAGGTAGTTTACCTAGTGCAACATAAATCCTCAACCTCTTCGTTAGGCACTTGCATCGCAAATTAAGCCCTAACCGGTCTTAGGATTCCGAGGTAGTCGTTTGGGTACGACATAAACCCTCATATCTTCAAGGCTATTTGTATGATTCTATCATATAAATATAAGTCCTAATTAACTAAAATTGGCAAAATCAAAATATTTAAATAAATATTAGGACTTTCCTAAATCCAAGCCAAACAATAGGATAGTCGGGAAATTACCGAAGTTCGCTTCGAATCTGTGATTTCTCCTACTTTTCTTCCTTTGGATTCCCAAAACAAAATGTTCCAAACTCGATTCATTCCCTATCGAAATTCCAAAATTCAATCCTCGAAAACTTAAACTTTGAAATCCTTGAGAGCGAATTATCGATTATTATCGAGAGTTTTCTTAGGTGATTCCCGTCACTTAAGATGTAATTAACTATAAGGGCTTGCCCTTATAGGGAATTTTAAAGAACCTGGGTAATATAAACCCCGTTAAATGTTTTCATATTAAGCGAGGGAATTTTGTCGGCTTATAAAGTTGGTTCGCGGACCAAACGGATGTCACAAATCTTCTAGTTTATTTAATCGAGCCCCACCGTCAAGCGAGTGTGTCTATCTCTAGGGATAGATACACGGTTTGTGGTGCGGTGCTCGTTTATATAAGCTATTTGGGATGTGAGATCGGCTTAATCTCATATCTTAAAATCTTCAAATTTAAAATTATTTTCAAAATCAAATACTACTTTCCAAAATTATTTATTTAAACTAAATTAAGAATTCGCCGACAATTTCTGTAGGCGACCCCTCTTCAAAACACAGCACACCGACCTAAAAAATATGTCGACACACTCGTGAGAGGGTAAATAATATGTATAATCTTATTTGTCACAAAAACTCTTTTTTATATTTAC
Source organism: Papilionanthe hookeriana x Papilionanthe teres (assembly GCA_022702705.1). NCBI lineage: Eukaryota > Viridiplantae > Streptophyta > Magnoliopsida > Asparagales > Orchidaceae > Papilionanthe > Papilionanthe hookeriana x Papilionanthe teres. The sequence continues at coordinate 165,940,115 of CM040422.1, read as the reverse complement.
GCACTTGATTCCTGCACTAATCATAATCACATTGTAAGGGGAAGAAAACTTTAATTATAATTGTACTTCTTTAATACTTTAGAAAATTTACATTTACCTTTCACTTTAATTTAGAAGTAGTAAACTTTAGTTTACAACCAATTTGCAAATGATTCGATATCATTAACTTGCAAACTTTTTTTTACAGTTTAAGTAGAAATATTTCTAAGTTAATCTAAACATTTTCCTCCTTCCCCGTGGGTTCAATATTTGGGTTTTTAAGGAAAACTTTATATTAATTGAAACGATACATATACTTGTGAAGAACCCCTAGTGTATAAGATTTTAAACAATTTTATATCATATTTATCTTGAGCACTAGCTGCTAAATATAATTTGGGTCAAGTTTTTGGTAAATTTAATAAGTTAAATAAATTAAATAATATAGAGTCGGACCAAGTTTTTTGTGCCAATAACGGGGAACGCTATAGAATTTTTTAATAGACTTGGAAATTTTATTTGAATTGTATATTTATTTTAAGAGAACTACATTTTAGTTTTCTTTAAGTATCTTTAATTTTTTTAAATTCTAAAATATAAAAAAATTTATAAATTACCAAATATAAAAAATTTAAAATTAAAAGTAATTTTTAAGAGTATTCATTTTTCTGAATTCTTATCATTTGCATGCATAGTCCGAGATTTGAAGTTTTAGTGCCTTACGATTTTGTATTTGAAAGCACCATTAGGAAAATTTGAAAATAAAAAGCACTTCACAATTTTCAAGAAATGACAAATACATCACAAAACAATTTACAAAATCAAACTATTGAACATGAATATCATCAAATACAAAGACCATTAAGGGATTATGCAGACCCTGAAATAGATGAAATTCATTTTAAGTATATAAAACCCCCTTTCGTAGTAGCTAAATCATTTGAACTTAAACCTGCTATAATCTACATGATACAGAACTAGGGGAACACCAACTGAGGATCCAAATTTACACCATGCAGGTTTTTACAAACTATGTGATACATTTAAATATGATGGTGTATCAAAAGACACTGTTAGACTTAGAATTCTTCTTTATTTTCTTAAGGGATATAGCTAAGATGTAGTTAAATTGTTAGCATCTATATCTATTATAACATGAGGTGATTTAACATAGAAAGTCTTGGGTAAGTTTTTTCCTCATTCAAAAACTGCTGAACTTAGAAATGATATTGCTTCTTTTACTCAATATAAAGGTGAGTCAATATATAAAGCTTGGGAACGATTTAAGGAACTACTTAGAAAGTGTCCAAATCATGTCTTCCCAGGTTGGTTAATCATTCAAACATTTTATAATGAGTTAATATGATCCCTTAGATCCATTGTCAATGCTACTACTTGAGGTTTATTAATGTCAAAACCATTTGATGAAAGCTTTTCCATTCATTGAAGAATGGTTACGAACAATTTTTAATGGCCCTCTAAAAGGGTAATCCTAAAAAGGTAGCCAGTGTTCATGATAATTATGCAATTTTTATATTGGCACTCAAGTTGTAATATCTAGGAAGTAGATCAAATTGGAATGAACTTTTCTCAAACAGCTCAAGTGATTGAAGAAAATTCATTATGACGAATGATTGATTCTCAACAATCATTAGAGACTTTAACCACATATAATAATAAACCCAATAACCTTATTCAAACTATTACAACCCAGGTTAGAAAAACCACCCTAACTTTAACTTGAATAATATGTCTAGTGGTGGAAATTAGGAATGGGGAACAATCAAGCTAACCCATTGGGAAATTGCAACAAAAAGTGTAGTTCTAACTAGAGACCTTATACTCCAAAATTTAGTAGTAACCAACAAATTAAGGAGAAGAAGTTGTTCATAGAAAAAGTGGTGTTACAATTGGGAAATCAATTACAAATTAAAGGTGATGCAGTTAAGAATATTAAGAATCGACTGGTATAAATTGCTAACACGCATAGTAATAGGCCTCAGGGAACACTTCCTAGTAATGTTGAAATAAATCCAAAAGATAAGAATTAAGAGAAAGAGCATGTTAAAGATGTTCAGCTCAATAGTGAAAATGAATTAAATGATGGAATTCAAATTGAGATTGTAGTTGAGGAGTAAAGTGAAAATTTTGAAAATTTTTTAAGACATTATTCCAAGGATGTAGAAAAACCTGTGTCTCCAACTAAATCAATTCAAAAAGATCACAAAGATATAGATAGCAAAAGTTGGATCAACAATTTTCAATTTTTTAAAGATATTTAGAAAGCTTACAATTAAAGTTTATTTTGCTGAAGCTTTTGAACAAATGCTAAGTTATACTAAATTTTAGAAGAAATTTTAATCAAAACGAGGAAATTTGGAGATTCTGATCTATATTTGGTGGCAGGCCATAGAAAATGTTGATGCGTTCAAAAGCTTCAGGAGTGAATATAGAGTGTTATTACTCAGGTTTATCTCCATCTGAAAATGTTAACACTCTATATTTGGCGACATGCCATAGAAAATGTTGATGCGTTCAGGAGTGAATCCTACTCCAAGTCCTCGAACGAAAATCTTGTATTCTTCCGCATCCACGAACATAGCATAAAATTCTCTAACCACTGGGATAACGACAACAGCAGTGAAATAACGAAATCATTGGCAGTTGAGTGCAATGATTATTTCCTCAATTCTTCCTTCAGGATTATAAAAACTTTGCTCCGAGATAAACTTTCGAATCATAGCAAAATCATTGTATCGGAAATGTGCAGCAGCAGTGACGAACTTGTTATGATCAAAATTTTCTCGTTCCTTTCCTCGCTTAGATTTGGGTGTCATTTAAATGTGAAAGAAAAATGTGAAGTAAATTCAATGGATCTAGGAAAATAAACTAATTTAAGCTTTTCAAACTTGAAAAGCTTAAAATTCATGGATTTAACCATAAAAAATCAAAATTTTTCTAAAAATTTTGGTTTTTCTAAATGAGAGAAAAATCAATGGTGAAAATAAAAAATAATGAGTTTAGAATGTAGATCTGACCTCGAGATGAAGAAATCGGGTGATTTCAAGACCAAAAACTTGAAATCCCAGCTCTAAGTGGGATCTCTAGGTGGTATTTTCTCGAAAAATAGTGGAGAAGGAAGCTTAGGCGTCAAAAATGGCATGGGGGAGTTTAAGAAGATGAGTTTTCGGGTTTAGGCCGAACCAGCGCCTAAGCGCCAGACTCGCATTTCCAAAAATTCAATTTAAAATAAATACTTTCCACAAAATCTTATCAAATTTGACTCCTAATTACTCTTATGAGAGCATTAATCCATTTTATAACCTCCAAATATTTTCACAATCAATTATAGTATAGATCCACATAAATATATCCAAATTCTTCACTTCTAAATCATAATATCCATTCCAAATTCAATAACAGTCAGAACAAGACTTGTATCAAGGTTCTTCGTTCTATAAATAACACAAACAACAACATATTCAAAGCAAACACTCAAATCCAATAACACACATTGAACAATTTAAGAAAATGCACAAATGAGATATTCAACACATTAACACAAGACTCGATCACACCTAAAACACATATAGAATCTATTTTACACCGATCTTCAATTTCCATCTCTTTCGCAATGAAGTTCGCTAGGATCGAAGGGATAGAACACCAATGCCCTTGGAAATTCCAAAGCCGTCTTTTCATCAATCCACTTGTTCTTTGCGTACATTTCTACTTGAGCGTCATGAAGTGCAGCCGTATGATCAGATTAAAGTTTGGTTTGCCATTCCAAGTGTTTGTATTGGTGGTACATCTCATGGAGACGATTACCAATACTTTGAAGTTCCGCTTCAATCTTATCCATTCGACTAAACATTTTCTCCAAACTAATAAAAATAAAACCATTAAAATAAGGCTGAGGATCTTTAGGAGAGTTGTCTCTTACCTCATTTCCATCATTTCCTCTATCCATTGCCTCCAAATCCTTCCTAATGCCTCAAAAATGAATTGCTCTGGTCGAAACTAGTGTTTCTATGGGATTGGGGACGAAAAATAAGCTATATATAAAGAGATTTCGTGTGAAAAATTGAAGAATTTCAGTTTTTCCATGATTTGTAACCGCAGCGCTTAGGAGCCGGAATCTAGCGCCTAGGCGCCTGATCATCGATAAGCAAGTTATTCTGGCGCTTAAGCGCCAACTTTTGGCGCCTAGGTGATGGAACCTTGATCGACTCTGATTCACCTATCATCAAATTTTGCAAAGTTTCGGTCGTAAAAATAGGTCTAACAAACGAGTATGATAAAACACAAACACAATTACGAAAAATTCAAATCACAAACAATCACAAACGAAGGTTAACTTGATCTCCTTTTTACCCACATTTGACATGGAGTGGTCCAAGTTCAATTTCTATATACTTCAAGAAAATGTTTAGCTTAAGCCAATACAGACTCGTTAGCCTTCTATTTCTAGAAGTTATATACAAATTCAGTCAAGACAAAAGCATAACCTTACATCAATAATTAAACTCAAACTAATAAATATGGGTTGCCTCCCACAAAGTGCTTGATTTAACGTAGTCAGCCTGACCTAATTAATTGAATTAATTTGGTAGACTTAGCTCATAAGCCTCTTTGTAATTTAATTTCATTTCTCCCATATAAGGCTTTAGTCTTAATCCGTTAACTTTAAATACTTTTCTAGTTTTGGGATCTTTAATATCCACAGCTCCATAAGGGTATAATTTCTCAATTATAAATGGTCCCATCCATTTAGATTTTAATTTTCCAGGTAAAAGTTTTAAACGATCATTCAATAATAATACTTCTAGTCCAAGCTCGAATATTTTCCTTGAAATCATTTTGTCGTGCAATTTCTTCTTTCTTTCCTTATAAATTCTTGCATTTTCATAAGACTCATTTCTTATCTCTTTCATTTCATTCAGTTGTAATAATCATTTTTCTCCCGCAGTATTCAAATTATAATTAAACACCTTTATCGCCCAATAAGCTTTATGCTCCTGTTCAATAAGTTAGTGACAATGTTTACCATACATTAACCAATAAGGTGACATTTCGATAGGTGTCTTATAAGCCGTTCTATAAGCCCATAATGCAGAATCAAGTCTATCAACCCAGTAAGTTCATCTAAGATTAACAGTCATTTCCAATATTCTTTTAATTTCTTTGTTTGACACTTCAGCCATTCCACTTGTTTGAGGATGATAAGCAGTTGCAATTCTATGCTTAATTCTGAATTTCTCCAGCAATGATTGAATTCTTATATTTCTGAAATGACTTCCCCCATCTGTGATAACTATCCTAGGCATTCCAAATCTTGTAAAAATCATTTTCTTTAAAAATTTCGAAACACTTTTGGAATCACAGTTCGGTAAAGCTACAGTTTCAATCCACTTTGAAACATAATCAACTGCTAATAAAATATAAATCTTTCCAAATGATGGTACGAAAGGTCCCATAAAGTATAAACCCCATACATCAAAAATTTTGATTTCTAATATAAAGTTTAGAGGCATTTCATCTTTTCTGGATATATTTCCTATTTTTTGACATCGATCATAAGTTTTCACATAATGTCCAACATCTTTAAATAAAATAGGCCAATAAAATCCAGAATTTAAAATTTTAAATGTAGTTTTATCCACTCCAAAGTGTCCTCCAAATTCAGAATCGTGACATTTTTGAATAATTGCAAAAGTTTCTTCATAAAGTACACATATTCGAATTATAGAATCTCTTTCTAATTTAAATAAATGAGGATCTTCCCAAATCTATGATTTACAATCATTCTTGAATTTCTTAGTGTATTTACTATTCATCCCTTATGGTAAAATATTACTAACCAAGTAGTTAACTATATCTGCATACCAAGGCATTTGTAATCCTTGAATGACATATAATTGCTCATCCGGGAACTTATCATTTATATTTTCTTCATAAATCTTCTCATTATTATTTTTTATTCTTGATAAATGATCAGTAATTTGTTTGTCAGTCCCTCTTCTGTTTACAATTTCAAAATCAATTCTTGCAAAAGTAAAACCCATCTGATTAATCTAGATTTAGCTTCCTTTTTAGATATTAAATACTTAATATCAGAATGATCTGTATGCACGATACATTTTGTTCCAAGAAGATATGGTCTAAAATTATCAAAGGCATATACTATTGCTAAAAGCTCTTTTTCAGTAGTAGTGTAATTTACTTGAGTTTCATTAAGAGTTTTGCTAGCATAGTATATAACTTTCAAATTCTTCTAATACTTTTGTTCTAATACAGCTCCGATTGCATAATCACTTACATCACACATTAATTCAAAAGGTTTATTGCAATCAGGTGCAACAATGACAGGTGCAGTAATTAACTTTTCTTTCAGAATATTGAATGCATTCAAACAATCTTCATTAAATTCAAATCTAGCTTATTTTTCCAATAAATGGCAAAGAGGTTTAGCAATTTTAGAAAAATCCTATATATATCTCTTATAAAATCAAGCATGACCTAGAAAATTTCTTACAACAGTAAGAGTAGTAGGTGGTTGCAATTCAGCAATAATTTTCACTTTTGCTTGATCAACTTCCATCCCTATTTATGAAACTTTATCTCCAAGTACAATGCCTTCTGTGACCATAAATTGACATTTTTCCCAGTTTATGATTAAATTTGTTTCTTCACATCTCTTCAAAACTTTCATTATATTTTCCAAGCAAGATTCAAAAGAAGTTCCAAAAACTAAAAAACCGTCCATAAATACATCAATTCCTTTATCAATCAAATCACAAAATATTGACATCATACATCTTTGAAAAGTTGCAGGAGCATTACATAAACCAAAAGACATTCTTCTAAAAGCAAATGTTCCATAAAAACTTGTAAATGTTGTCTTTTCTTGATCCTCAGGAGCAATGGGTAATTGATGATAACCAGAATATCCATCCTGAAAACAGAAATATGAGTGTCCAGCTAGTTTATCCTGCATTTGATCCAAGAAAGGTAAAGGAAAATGATCCTTTCTAGTGGCGTTGTTTAATTTTCAATAGTCAATAAAAATTCACCATCCAGTAACTTGTCTTGTTGGGATTAATTCATTTTTTTCATTAACAATGACAGTTACTCCTCCTTTCTTCGGAACACAATGAATAGGACTTACCCATTGGCTATCCGAAATAGGATAAATAATTCCAACATCTAACCATTTCAAAATCTCTTTCTTAAAAACCTCTTTCATAATTGGATTTAATCTTCTTTTGGGTTCAATAATGGGTTTACAATTTTCTTCCATTAAATTCCTATGCATACAGATTGAAGGGCTTATTCCTTTTATATCTGCAATAGTCCAACTAAAAGATTTCTTATAATTCTTCAGAACTCCTATTAATTTTTATTCTTGATCTTTACTTACTTCTGAAGATATAATTACAGGTAAAGTTAATGAATCTCCAAGAAATGCAAACTTCAAATGTGCAAGTAACAATTTTAATTCCAGTTCAGAGGCTTTTTAAATTGAGGGTAAAAGTATAACATTTTAGGTTGTGTCTAAAATTTCCCAATTTTCATGAATATAATGAGCTTCTTCAGATAAATTTTCTTCATATAATGACTCATAATATAACATAGATTCTTTATCTTTATCATCAGAAATGACCTTACATTTTTCTTGGCAATGTTTTTCAATCATAGAATCAAAAATATCCATTCGATAGCATTTTTCTTTTTCAGGATACCTTATTGATTTCAGAACATTAAATGTTATCTTTTGATCATTAACTCTCATCATTAATTCTCTTTTTTTCACTTCAATCATAGCTTGACCGGTAGCTAGAAAAGGTCTCCCTACAATGATAGGTATTTCTTTATCTTCTTCCATATCTAGAACAATGAAATCCACAGGAAAGATAAATTTATCTACCTTAACAAGAACATCCTCTATAATGCCTTTAGGATAAGTGATCGATCGATCAGCTAACTGAAGAGTTACAGTGGTAGGAGAAATCCCTCATAAATCTAACCTTCGAAAGATTGAAAATGGCATGAGATTAATACTAGCTCCTAAATCACATAAGGCTTTTCCACAGAATTTTTCTTCAATAGCACATGGTATAGTGAAACTTCCAGCATCTTTAAGTTTCTGAGGTAATTTCTACTGAATTATTGCACTGCATTCTTCACTTAATGCAACAGTTTCAAAAGCTTCAAATTTTCTCCTCTTGCTTAAAATACCCTTCATAAATTTTGCGAAGCTTGGCATTTGCTCCAAAGCTTCAGTAAAAGGAATATTGATGGTAAGTTTCTTAAAAATTTCAAAGAACTTAGAAAATTGATGGTCAAACTTCTACTGTTAAGTCTTTGAGGAAAAGGTGGTGGTGGTCTTTCAACTCCCACTTCAATAGGTACAACAGTCTGATTTTTACTTGGAGAAAGGATATCTTTAGGTTTTTTAATCTCTTCAACGTCTTTCTCTTTTTCAATCTCATTCTGTGTTTTCTTTTTTAATTCCTTTCTACTTTTGAGTTGTACATCTTTTGCTTGTTCATGTTCTTTTCTAGATCCTTTAGGATTAATTTCGACAATGCTAGGCAGTGTTCCTTGAGGTCAGTAATTAATGAAATTAGTAATTTGACCCATCTGAGCAGTGTTTTTACTTTGTAGCTGATTGCTTAGTTGCAAGATCAATTCTTCTACAGACAACTTTTTCTGCTGATTGTTATAACCAAGAGGATAAGTTGGTCTATAGTTTGAATTTCCTTGATTGTTCCAATTTGGATTAACTTGATGTCCATTACTCCAATTAAAATTAGGATGATTTTTCTAACCAGGATTATAGTAATTAGAATAAGGGTTATTAGTTTTACTAGGAATAGTTTGTAAAGTTTCCATTGTTTGAGAATCATCAGAATTTGCATAATTATCATTACTTACATGTGATATATAAATAGCAAAATTATCTAATTTCTTAGATATCGCAGCCACTTGTGAAGCTAAAATAGAAAAGGCTTCATTATCATGAATACTGACCATTCTTTTAGGATTAACCCTTTCAGAAGGCCATTGAAAATTGTTATTAGCCATTTCTTCAATTAAGGTGCAGGCTTCTTCAAACGTCTTAGCCATTAAAGAATCACCAGCATCAGCATCAATAATAGATCTAAGTGATCCAATAAGTCCATTATAAAATGTTTGAATAATTATCTGTCTGGTAAAGCATTATGAGGACATTTTCTTAATAGTTCTTTAAATCTTTCCCAAGTTTCATAAATTGTTTCTCCATCAAATTGCGTAAATGAAGTAATTTCATTTCTCAATTTAGCAGTTTTAGAAGGAGGAAAATATTTAGCAAGGAATTTTTGTGCCATATCCATCCATGTTTTAATAAAACAAGTTGCTAATGTATTAAGCCACATCTTTGCTTTATCTTTTAAGGAAAAAGGAAAGAGTCTAAGCCTAATAGCATCATCAGAAACATTATTATATTTAAAGGTAGCACAAAGTTCTAAAAAACTAGCAAGGTGTAAATTTGGATCCTCATTAGGTGTTCCTCCAAATTGATTGTTTTGAACCATTTGAATAATAGAAGGTTTAAGCTCAAAAGAATTAGCATCTACAACTGGAATTTGAATACTAACATGAAGTTCATCAGTTGTAGGGTTTGCATATTCCCTTAATGGTTTATAAATATTTTGTTCATTAATTTTGATTGGATTTTGATTATTGTTATGTAAGTTAGCCATTTTTTGATGTTTTAAAATTTGTTTTCCTTCTTTAATTCTTTTAATTGTTCTTTCTAATTCAGAGTCAAAAGGTAGTAATCCTTCAGATCCAGAACTATGCATAAAAATTTAAAGAAAATATTTTTGTTTTGTTTTATGTTTTTTGTTTTTACTTTTTTTGGTTTTTACTTTTTATTTTATCCTATCCTTTTACTTTTTATTTTATTCTACCCTTTTACTTTTTATTTTATCCTATCCCCGGCAACGGCGCCAAAAACTTGATGCGATGCGACTTTAAATATGCTTTAAAATACAAGAATTTGATACCACTTTTTAGAATATTTAATTTCCAGCAAATGACTTCAAAAACTTGATGTGCGAGGTTTACTTTTAATATTTTATATTTAGATTTTATTATTGTAAAAGTCACAATTTTAAACGCAAGTGTACGTATCGTTCAAGTAATACAGGGCTCTAGTGAAGTCCGGTTATCGATCTCACAGGGATAGTGAAATAAAAAGTAAGAGATATAAGTAATATTTTGAAATTTTCGAAAGCAATTTATATACTCTTATTTTGTATATATATTCAAATTTAATTAACTAATAATTTTTACTAAAAGAAAGTAAGCAATAAGCAGGAAAGTAAAGTAAGCAGTAATTAAAATTCAATGCAATTATAAAAATGACTTTCTCTTTTTTCAACTAATCCAAGAATTATAGATTAATTATCTTTTGTAGGGAATTAAGATTATGGTATTGTGCCAAATAGAAGCATTCCTATTCTTTACCCTTTGGTCCAGGTGCAAAGAACATTGACTAATCTATAGTTAGGTTCAGGATGTTTTATTAGTAGAATGTGATAATCTAGGCTCACACTACTAGATGTCCAAGGGTGGCTATGGTTGGCCCTACCAGTAACCCGTTACCTTTCTATAAACCAAACTATTAGAATTTAGTTTGTCACTCTAAAAACTAAATAATTTTAAGTCCAATAAATAATATCTTCCTATTTATTTGCACTTCACCTTAAACAATCCACATATAGCCTGCGATTACCTAAGGATTCATGTGATATCTACTAGTTAAGAATTTATCTCCGGATAGGTCTCAAAATTTTTCAACAGTTTTTAACAAATTAAATGACCAATTTAAAAAGTAAACTAAGATCAGGTATTAAAATCATCACAATGTTTTAAAATATTTTATATTTAATTCTCCTACAAAATTTATTTAATTTATAATCTTTTCATAGTTGAAAGGAGAAAGATAACTAACTACTCATAACTCATTGAAATAACACAACAAAACATATTTATAAAACTTTAAATCAAAGTACAAATATATATCTGAAGTGTTCCTTCAAGAGATCAACTGACTTTTACTGACTCCAAAGCAATGATGAAAGACTCCAACAACAATAACACACAATAAACACTCAAAATAAACTCACTGGATACAAAATAAAGTGGTGCCCTAAGTATGGAAGAGACTAAATAAAACTAGAGATGAGAGAGAAGATGCTAAAATGGGTATGTGTACTAAGAGGGGGGGTTTTGATGCAATTTTCTCTGTAGAATGGGCTCCTATTTATAGAGCTCTGAATTTAACCAAGTGTTGCTTAAGGCACCTCTTCAAAATTTGTCTAAATTCAACGTATCTTCTAGAAGGTAACCGTCGTGCCTAGGCGTCGGACTCTGTGACCAGGTCTTTCGCACCTCTTCACATTGGGTCGCACCTGTTTGCGATTCAGACCATTTCCTACATTGTATCACATGTCCTATATATTTGGAGTAACTTCCAGTCTTCTAGAAGCTCCAATAACTGCTTAACACCGTCAAAATAAATAGCCAAAGTTATCAAAAAAACTTAACAGCGTCAGTATCTAACTGACGCTTAGGTATCGGACTCTGGCACCTAGGCGCCAGGCCAATAATTCCAAAATTTTGCTCCATAAGATCCATTTTTGCTCCTTTTTGCTCCTTTTTCCTTATTTTTCTTTCTTGAACTCTTTTTTAATCATCTACATAAAAAAACAATAAAATACCATTCATTAAAGCATAATATCCTTAAGAATTGTACGACTTATTTTAGGTTATGTGTTTTAAAAGGAGTCACCTACAGAAGTTGTCGACAAACTTTAGATTTTAAATTTAATTTAAATATATATATAATTTTAGAAAGAAGCATTTGATTTTTGAAAATAATTTTAAGTTTTAAAATTTTCAAGGTATGAAATCAAACCGATCTTACATCCCAAATAGTTTATATAAACGAGCACCACATCACAAACCGTGTATCTATCTCGAAGGACAAACACACTGCTTGACAATGGGGCTCGATTAAATAAACTAGAAGATTTGTGACATCCATTTGGTCTGCAAACTAATTTTATAAGCTGACAAGTTACCCTGCTTAATATAAATGAATTAAGCAGGGTTTATATTACCTGGGTTCTTAAAGTTCCCTATAAGAGCGAGCCCTTATAGTTAATTACATCTTAAATGACGGGAATCACTTAAGAAAACTCTCGATAATGATCAGTGTTTTTGCTCTCAAGAATTTCAATGTTTAAGGTTTTCAAAGGATTGAAGTTTTGGAAATTTCAATAGGGAATGGATCAAATTTGGAACAATTTATTTCAAGAGTCCAAAGGAAGAGAAGTAGGGGATGTCACGGACCCGAAGTGGACTTCGGTGACTTCCCAACTATCCTATGGTTTGGCTTCAATTTGAGAGTTTATTTAATGTTGTAATCCTGCCAATTTTAATTAATTATGAATTATGCTTGTATGATATAATCACACAAATAGCATCGGAGATGTGAGGGTTTATGACGTACCAAACGACTACCTCAGAGTCCTAAGACCGGTTAGGGCTTAATTTGCATAATATGATCATGCAAATGCCTAACGAAAAGTTAAGGATTTATGTTGCACTAGGCAGACTACCTCGAAATCCTATGGCTTTGTTATTTAATTCTAAGAAAGGTTTTGCTGAAGTAGATTCCAGTTTTGCTGACGACGACGGCCGTGCTGCCGATCTTGCTCCAAGCTCCTTGTTATTGTAGAAGGTTTAGTTTAAGAAAGTGGCAATCAAGAGATGAGAGAAGTGTTTTGGTTTAGAATTCTTAAGGTTCAAATGTCTTTATGTTTTAATTAAAACAAATCTTAAAGTTGATTAAACAGAACCGGCTAAGATCCCACGGTTCCGTCATCCCGGCACCGTTATTTTCATCGGATTCACTTAGTCCAAATGAATTTGCTAAACTCAACTGAATTTGTTTCACACTTTCATTTAGAACATGGGAAATCTCGTTAGCAACATGTGGGTTACATCATCCAAGGGATTCCCGATCATCCAACGAGACGTTTTAATTTAGTTGTAGTTGTAGTTTTGTTGTTATGTTTGTGATTACATTTTGAGTTGTTTTATCTTTTGAATGTTGTGACGGTGAATTTTATCTTGTTGTGACTTTTAATTTAGTTTTGAGTTTCAGTTTTGTGGCTATCCTAAAAGTTTCAGTTTTCATGCAGGGTGACAATCTTGTTTAACATGCAAGTTTTGCAAGGAAGGAAGGTAAAATACAACGCAGGTAAATAAATTGCAATAAAATAAAAGCGTACCTGGTAGGGTCTTCACATCATTCAAAGCTGCACTTAAAACACATGTCAGAGCATTTATATATTTGCAAGAAAACACTTAGGTAAAGCTAAGGGATGGTCCTTGTTGTCTACCAAAGTCCTAATCCTATTGCTAGTCAATTCCTATGACGTCTAGGTTTTTTTGTGTTTTGTTAAGGATGATTTTCTTCATCAAAGAACAATGAAGTTTCACTGTTCTTTGAAAACATCCCATCAAGTTAGAGAAGTGCTCGAAATTGAATTCTGAACATCTTCTTAAACATTTTAGGGATTACTTTAAGTTCAGTTAATTTCATTGAGGTGACGAATCAATCAACCAGGTTACTCTTGCTTAGTGAATCAGGATATTTGATTATCCTATGAGTGAAGGAACATTTCATTTGGTATTTCATCTAGGATTTATAATAATGAGAGTATTTAAGGGGCAAATTGGTTTGTTAAGGAACTTAATCACCCTTAATTAAAATTGAATTGCTCACTTAAAATAATTTAATGTTAAAATTCAACTTAGTTTCTTCTAAGTGTCTTAAGTTACTTAGATTGAAAGAGATAATTGAGTTGTTTAATTTCATTAAGTTTTGATGATTTTAATTTTTGAATTAATCACATTAATTTAAGTTACTTTTAATTATTAATTTAATTTTCACGTTTCAATTAGAGGTTGTTTTGAGATCATTTAATGTTTTGAATTTGTTTTAGATTTGTTATTAGAATGATTCTAGGTTAGTTTCAAATATTTTAAGTTTCTTTTAATTAGATTATTAAATGATTTAATGTTTTAAATTTTAATTAATTACTAAATTATTATAAAGTTTTAAATTTTAATTGATTATTTAAATTGTTTAATGCTTTAAACTTTAATTAATTATGGATTATTTATTATTTAATTAAAAATTTCAATTATAATTATTATGAATAGAATATTATTGTATTACTTCAATCAGGGATTTTAGGTCAAAGAATTAATATCTTCTTAAGTTATATCCCTAATTTTAATAATCCAAAATTTTAATTAATCTTCCAAAATTTAAATGGTTTAATTAATTAAGGTTCCATCTTGATATTTTTTTAAGGTGATTAACAGGTTTCTACCCTTTTATTCCCTAAGTTTCAATCATCCAAGTGAAGATTAAAATCAAATATTTTACCCTCCTCCTTTATTAGGCCTAAATTATTAATTAAGGTTAAAATTCTTATTACATTTATGCCCTCTTAAGCCTATTCACTTCATAATTCACTAAATTGAGCTCAAATGAATTTGAAATTTTTGTGTCACTTCACTCACATGTCAATTAAAACATTAGAGGAGAAAATGTGATTTTTCTCTTTTTTAACTTAATTTATGTAATTATTTTTGTGGAAAATATGGATTTTCAATGAAAATTCAACAACATGACCAAGGTAAGTTTTATGTACTTAGGAAAATTATGGGATGTTCCTACCTACCAGAGGACCAATTTTGGTGATTTTTTAATTATATTTTATTTATTATAATTATTTCAAGTTTTAAGGTATTAATTAATTTTAAAATAAAATTAAAGTTGAAAAATGGATTTTATATTTTTATTAAATCTCTCTAACCTCAAGGAGTCCAGGGAAACAAATTTTATATTTTTCTGATTTTTCTTTGATTTATTAGAATTATTTTAATGAGAAAGTTTAAAAATTCATTTTTTTATATTAAAAATTACATTAAGCCTTTAAAATTCAATATCTCAACCTAGAGACTTGGGAAAAAATATTTGGTTTATTCCTAAATGATTAGGGAGCAAAATATGAAATTTTTGTGAATTTTAATATTTTTGTGATTTTTATTATTTTTTAATTATTTAAATATTAAAAAGGGTAAAAAATGAATTTTTTTAGAAAAATCCAATTTTAATTTTCTTAGACTCCTCTGGTATCAGAGAGGTCCCAAAACCAATTTGGTGAATTTTTGACATGTATTTTGGGTTTTATGAATTTTTAAAGTTTAAAAATAGTCATGTGATTTAATTAATCCATTTAATGGGTTAAACCATTTCCAATTGATTCCAAATTTTTATGTGGGTCTCCTCTGACCCTAAAGATCAGTGAAGAATTGTTTTCAAGTCGTTTTGATGTGTGGTTAATCCTAATTAATTAAAATTCAATTTTGGGTGTTTGGGCCAATTAGAAGTATTTTAAGGGAATTAAGCCAAACCATAATTTTCCTAGGGTCTTCTGGTCATAAGGTACCTCTTAAATTTTCCTATAATTTTTTAGGAAACATGCTAATTACTGGAATTAAAATGTCAAAACAGACACATAAATATGAAAAATCAATATCTTGCCACGAGAGATGGCCTCGGCCTTGGAAAATTCGGGGAATGTTCCCAAGAACGGAGGCTACAAAGCTCCTATAGTCTCATGCCATGGTAAATTGTATGCATGAGAGGAGAATTAAAATACTCAAAACTGTATTAAAATAATTAAAAATATAATACTGAACAAAATAGATCAGTTCTTTTTCCACATTATTCTCCTCTGTTCACTGAGCAAGAGGGTATTTTTATTTTATTTTTATGATTTTTCTATGCAAAGATATGAATTTTCAAAGTTTCTGGTATTTAAATAAATAAGAAAATATGAATTTTCCTGCTTATCCACGCGGCACCAACTCAACCTGCAGTGGGTCAAAACTCCACACGTCGCTCCCTGATTTGACACCGTCATCAGACTCGACAGCCATGCGGCCCGCGGTTCATGTCCCATTGCTTCATCAGGCGCATTCCTAACCGTCCATCTGATACACGCGCGTTTCGACGGCTGCTGGTCATCATCCCAACTGGTTCAACATGAGAGTCGTCCATCTTCTAAGCCTAATATCTCGCTCATTTCTAAACTGATTTTCAAATTCTTGTGCTCGATGGATTCGTCTCGACAAGACGAACACATCCATACGGTTTTCATGCATTGAAATTGCATTAAACAAAATGGAGAAACGCTGGAAGCTCGGGAGCAAGAAGAGTTTCCATACTTTAGTCCAAGAGGTGAAGCCTCGATTGGATGTGCTTGGCATGTTCGTTGGAGTCCAAGGAACCTTCTGATTGAGCCTCAAGCGCTGGTGAAATGTCTGGCTATGAAAGTGACTAGACCCGATTTCGAGCTCTGGCCGATAGAGCAATTGGGTGGCTAAGAGAGGGGAATTTCACTAGGGAACTCCTTCTCTTGGTGTTGTGAAGGTGTGGATGAGTTTAATTTGGTTTTGGTGGTTGTTTCTGGGGTTGTCCTATTTTCCTGCCTGAGATTGAGCTCTGAAATTGAGCTCAACCAGTGGGAATTGGGGCAGGAAAATAGTGGGGATGAGCTTCTCTCAGCTGGGAGGAGCTCTGGAGTAATTTGAGGGAGTTTGGTGAAAGAAATTTCAGCACCTTTGGCGAGGCCGAAAGGTGGGGATTTTATAGCCATGGCCGGAGAGGGGAGCTCAGGGCCAGGCAATGAGTGGTTTAGGCCGCTTAGGGTGAGGGCAGTGCAGGCAGGGTGGCTGGTGAAAGGATTGGCCACTGCCCAAGCCAAATTTTAGGTTTCAAGGATACATGGGCTGCTCGGGCGTGACTGTTTCGATGGCTAGGGTGGTTGGCAAGGACGGTGAGGCGGCTGAGCTGGCTGAGGAGGAGTGGAGGAGGAGTTTAGCTCAATTAATTTGGCAGAGATGGTTGTTTAAACGGAGATTAAGGATGGGACATAGCCTTAGCCATGTGGCTTAACCAATTTTTCCAAAGTGGTGGACCATTGGTCCATGGCTCATGGGGCATGGGTCAGGTCAGGTCAAACCCACCCTAGAAGGCCTAGGGTCAGCAGCCAAGAAGTTGGTTTGGTCAATTTTGGTTTGGTTTGGTTCAATTTGGTTCATGTGTACACATGGGTTCACATGGGTTTGAGTTGGGTTAACTTGAGTTTGGGTTTGAATTGGATCAAATTGATTGTTCAACATTGTGTAGATGATTGTAAGGAAGATTTTTAATGAAGACATGAAGTGGATTTGAGTTCATTTGGGGTTTCAATTTGGAGGATTTTGGGGTCTTGGTCAATTTTGGTCACCATGGGTTAGGTTGGGTTTAGGTTTGGCTAGAGTTTGGTTCAAGGCCAATTGATGGTCCAAAATGTTTCAAACGATTGTTAGGAAGGGTTTAGGATAGAAATTGGGTGGAAATTTTGGGCTCAGGGGATTCAATTTAGAGATTTAGGGGTAGGTGAAAACTTTAAGGAAAATTTGGGGGTTTTGATTTCAAATGAATTTTGAGTTGGGTTTGGGTTTAAACTGAGATCCAATTGATGTTTTTTTTGGTGTATGGATGTATTAGGAAGAATTTGGAATTGAAATTTGGGAAATTGAGTTGGATAGGGTTGAATTTGGGTAGGTTTGGGTCATAGGTTAAAATTTTGGGGTTTTGGTTTCAAGTTGAAATTGGATTCAAATGTTAGTCAAATTGGGCTTGGTTTTGGGTTAAATTGGTATTGTAGATGTTTAATTGAAGTTTAGGATTGAGTTTGAGCAAAATTGAGGCCAATTGAGTTGACTTGGTTTGACATTGGGTCCACACGGGTTAAAGATGGGTCAATTTGAGGATTTTGATAAAAGTGGGTTAAATTGGCAAAATTGCCTTATGGTGTAGTTAAACAAAATGAAATTGGGAATATTTGAGATTTTCTAGAATTTTTTGGTAATTCTTTGAATTTTTGGAATTTTGGGCCAAAAGGGGTATTTAGGGTATTTGGAGGTTATTTGAAGGATATTGGGGTATTTAGGTGGATTTAAAAGGTAGGGATTGTTTTGAAATGATTCTTAGGATTTTTAGGAATTTTGGATAATTTTTGGGAATTTTTGGATAATTTTGGTGGTTGTGGGGCCCATTTAGGTAGTTTTGGGTAAGTTTAGGGGACCCAATGTCAAAACCAGAAATTTTGGCAACATGAATGGAGTTTCAAATAAGGAAGAATGAGATTATTTTAGTGGGGTCAAGATTGAGTAAAAAGTGATTTGGAATGGAATTAGGGTTTGGAAGCATGAGCCATGGACTTAGCTAAGTCCAACCACTTTGGGACCAAGTCTAGCCAAATGGTAACCACTTTATGATCCTTCACATATTGACCTTAGCCATCTTAATCAAATATTAGTGGCTTGGGTTCAACCATGTGAGTTTCATAAGGGTAGAAAGGCAAGGGTTCAAGGTTTAGGTTAAGTGGCTTAGGGGTGTGTGTGTGTGCAAGAGAAGCTTAAGTCACTCAAGATCACCCAGGGTAGTCCTAAGGCTTGGACATCCTATAGGAATTCACTGTTGGTTGCCCATATGGTGGTTTTAAGCTTCCAAGGTGATTTAGAGGTTTACAACCATCCAAGTGGGGTCCCAAGAGGAGTCAAGAGGTGGCTGAATTGTTAAAGGGTGGGTCCCAATTCTAGTCCTCTAGGATAGTCAATGAGAAGTCTTATGGCTAGATCCTAAGCACTAAGGGGAAAAACAGACCTCACTAAAAATGAGGTTAACAAGAATATAATCATAAATAAGGAATAAAAATGGGTATTTTTTAGGTAGATCATGGAGCATCGCGCAACGATGAAGGAGCTCAGGTCTTGACGATGAGAACCTCCACATATTCCTCTTCCATGTAATCCAACAAATTGTAGTCTTCATCCTCATCATTTTACTGTTATTCCCTAATAAAATCTATGATATCAAGTCAAAGAATTCCCAATGTATGTTCAATCAAATCTCCGTTAATTATCCTGAGATTTACTTGCGTCTTTGATGAACTTTTGTACGTGCATCAAACCCTAACACAACAATTCGTATTTTGAACTTAAAATCCTCTTTTGGGTAATGGCTCTCCACATCTTCTGACAGTATCTAAATGGAAATCCTAGGACATCAATACGACAGAGGGAAATCCCCTAGTTCGTGAGTCAGATACACCAGCTAATAATCACTTAATAATGCTTATCATCACAACCTCTTCATGTGAAGTAACGGTCAATATTATTGATCTCAATCGTGACATAGCTAATTAAGCTTTATGGTGTTGACATTGTGAAGGTGGCTCTGGTGACTACTCGATCTCCTAGGCTTGGGAAAGATACGGGATGGTAATGCTTTCTTCTAGCTATGAAGCAAGCGGCAAACTTATCTCCTTTCAAAATTACTTCTTCCATCTTTAATGTTATAATACAACCCATTCTCTTTGAGCCAATCTCTCAAAGACTGAGTGAACTCTGTTGAGAGGTGTGGACCTTTCCCTCTTTCTACCTCAACCATATTGAAGAGATGGCGGTGGTAGCATTGCTGCAATTTGGAAAATGTTCTTTTCCTCAGTAGTGGAAGACAGAGGATGGATCCTACTCCCCTTGAGGTTACGTGAGGTCTCCATTAATTTCATCTCCTCTGATAAACGGGTTGTCGCTATTAGGGCTACTTGGCAGCTTATGCGCTCAGAGCCTTGAATTCTCTCCTCTTACAATTCTTCCTTTGAGATCATGTTGGTAATGTGGACTTAGAGGCCCAATTTCAAACACAGAGTAAGAAGAGGCAAAAACATCCATCAAACCATCTTCATACAGAGTCTCCTTTCCCTTCACTGATGGAATAATTCGTGCAGTAGCAGTGAACTCGACAGAAGAAGCTATAATGGTCCTAGCAGCAGTAGGAACATCACTGATGGCGGCAGAGGTGGCAGACGTAACAGGAGAAAAATTGGCCTTCACCTTCTTAAGGGAAGGGGATTTCTAGTTACAATGCAGGTTAAATTTAAGGGACGGCTCCTGAACATCAAGGGCAGCCATCTTTGTTATCAAGTATGGTGCTTTTTCAAGTAGCACATCAAACTCCTCGAATTCGGCCCCAAAATGGATTTTTGACGTTGCTTGGCAAGCATTTCTATCGGTAGGCACATCGAACAGAAAAGTTGAACTTGATAAAGACATCATTTTTGTCATTTATAGATTTTTCATGTGTCACCAGTGTTTAAGAACTTGTAATTTTTACATGAACACTGAAATTAGCAAAATATGTCTTCTGAACTGGGCATTTTTCATATGTCTATTTATGTTGATTATTTTATTATAAATTTATTAATTCATAATTTTTTGTTTCTTTTAATGATCGTGTATTATCAATGCCTTTTCAAAATTTTTTTGTTTTTCTTTGAAAATTTGAGAATATATGACATTTTTAGAAGTTTTAAATGAATGATTCTGAGCGTGAAATTTTAGCTTAACTTGATTGAAACAAGTCAAAATCAAGAGTAACGAAGCATAGAACCCATTCCAAGATTTGGAGAAGGGATCTCTTCACATCGAACTCAATTCAATAGGCCTGTCCTAATCTACCACACCTAATGGTAGTCCAACCCACACTAGGTCTTTGAGATCCTAGAACCCCTCTGATTAAGAATGTTTGAACAGATGGTTCCAGAATAAAGAATGAGTTGACTATCCCCACTAAAGGAAGAAATGAGCGAGGTATGTCAACCAAAGAATGGTAGTCTAGTCCACGAGGGGCATAGAAATGCTATCGAGGTTTGAAGACAATAACTCCTGATCAAAAATTGAGAGAGGAACTACTCCCAAGTGGACTCGTCCAAATCTGTCAGTCGCCATTTGAAATCAATCAGCTGTTGGAATGGTATTCCCGTCTGTTGTTTTGAAAATAATTTAATTTAATATATGTATAATTTTCATAATTTTAAGATAGAATTTTAATTTTGGTTTCATGTTCTTGATAGTTTAAGTAATCGAGCCTTACACCACATGTAATACACTATCTCGAAAGATAGCCATACTACTTGACAGTGTGCTCAAATATATAAACTACGTGATTTATGACATCTGTTTAGTCTGTGAAACTTTTGTTTGACTAACAGGTTCCCCTACTTAATATTGAAGATTAAGTAGGGTTTATATTACCTGGATTATGTAGTTTCCTATAGAGGTAAGCCTCTACAGTTAGTTACATCTTAAATGACCGAGGTCACTTAAGAAACTCTCGATAATGATATGAGGTATTGTCTTCAAGAAATCAAGGATTTTGTTTGCAAGGTTAGACATAAAAAAAGTCAATAGGGAATGGTTCAAAAAGAATCAGTTATTATTGGACACCTAAAGAATGAGGAGTAAAGGATGTCACAGACCTCGAGGCGAACCTCGATGACTTTCCAAACTATCCTTTTTTTTGTTTTGATTTTGAAGATAATGATGTTATTTTAATATTTCAACCCTGCTAATTTATTAATTCTAGGGCTTACATTTGCATAATATCTAATTATGCAAAGAGCTCAGAAGATAAGAGGTTTTATGTCGTACCAAACGACGACCTTGACATCCTAAAAGAGTTAGAGCATATATTGGACAACATGGTTGTGCAGAAGCCTAATCAGAAAGTGTAGATTTATGTCGCACTAGGCACACCACCTTAAAACTGTATGGGTTGGTTTGTTTAATTACTAAGGAAAATTTTGTTGATGATGATTTTACTTGCTCTCTTAAAGATGTTCTTCACATGCCTCCTCATCATGTTACCTACAAAGTTTGGTCCAAGTCCTTTGTAATGGTGGCTCCATGTTCCTCGTTGAAGTAGCTCTAGAATTTATGGTTTTATGTCATATGTTTTGTTTTTTATTATTATTAAGCCAATTCATCTTAGTATAATTATTTAAATAGTAGATATTTATATGTTATAGTAATCCATCATAGTTAACCAGACTATTGATCTCAACCTTTTAGGTCCAGCAGATCTCAAAAGTAAAAGAAATGTAGAAGCGGTAAAAGGAAAGCAGTAAATTTAAAATAAAATTGCATAGCTGAGTCGCTGGTACTGTTGTTAAAGATGTTAATATAAGTATTTAGATATATAGGAAAATTAAATAACTTTCAGATAATCTAGTATAAGGAAAGAGAAACAGGTCTCAAGAAAAACACGAATGAACAAAATACGCTGTAAGAAAATACGAATGAGTAAATCAAAACACGTTGTCACCTATAGTAGACTGGGGCTAAGTGTAAGATTTTGGTAAAGGTGAGGCCTGATCTCTATGTATTTATGATATGTGAATATTATGATTTAATTTTCTATTTCCTTTTTTAATATTTCTTTCTTTACAACGGTGCCAAAAAATTGGCTCTGATGCAAATAAGAATTCAATTGTGATATTTAAATTTTTGTATTCTACGCAATTATACGTATCGTTATCAAGTAATATAGGAATTTCTGATTAAGAGCCAAAATATCAAACACACAGGGAAACTTGTAAAATTATAATAAGGAATTTTAATACATAATCTACTTAGAAAAATTTGCTTACTTAAACTATAGATATTATGTTAGAAATGAAATTTCGATTATTTTTGGTAATTTTTGATATTTTGTAATAAAGTAAATAATTAACTAACTTTAATGAGATTCTTATAAAATAAAAGAAGTATAAATTAAATATTTTTTTGCTTATCAAGAATGAGTAAAAAGTATAGGAGTTCAGTTGTGGAAGAATTCAATATGTGTTGTGCGAAATAAGAGGAGAATTATTCTTTACCCTTACAAGAGATGCTTGTTGACCTTATTTTTGATGAGGTCTTCTCTTCTTCTTTTTAGTACTTAGGATCTAGCCTTAGGCTTTTCCTTTGACTATCTAAGAGGATTAGAATTGGGACTCACCTTTTAGAAATTCAAGCCACTTCTTAACTCCCTGCAAACTCCACAAACTTGATTGTAGACCCCTAATCACCTAGAGGGTTGAAATCAAATGTGGAAGTTTAAAGGATGAGTTCCTATAGGGCTCTTTGGCCTTAGGACTGCCCTGGGTGGCCTGGTCTGGTGAAGGGCTGACTTACACACACACTACACCTATACACTACACTTTCACACACCTCCTAAAACCACACCCATACCCAACTTGACCTCCTGACTCATAAAAGTGATCCACATGGATGGTCCTTAACCCCTAAGCCCTTGGCTAAGAGGGTTAGGAACAACATAATGGATGCCTCAAATGAGCCCCATCATGGCTCATGTGGGCTTGATATGGCTTCAAGGCTCAACCAAAATGATTTCATTCCACTTATATTCACCCAATCTTCAAATTTCCAAATTTTCAATTTTTGACCCCCGGACCCTACACCCGCCTAACTTACCCAAAACCCTCGAAATCACCCAAATTTTTCAAAAATTTCAAATCACCCAAAATTCCTCAAAATCAATCCCAAACATTCCACATCACTCAAATTGATCACTCATAGCCAAAAATACCAAAAATTCCAAAAATACCTCCCAATACCCTCCAAATACCCAAAATACCCCTCTTGACCCAAAAATCCAAAAAATCAGAAAATTCCCAGAAAATTCTCGAAAATCCCATATTATCCCAATTTCATTTTGTTCAACTACACCATAGGCCAATTTTGTCAATTTACCCTACTTTTGTCAAAACCCCCAATTTGACCCATTTTAACCCTAAGTGAACCCAATGTCAAACCAAACCTACCCAATTGACCCAAATCCTGGTCCAATTCAATTCTAAACTTCAATTCAACATTCCCAACACCAATTTAGACCAAATCCAAGTCCAATTTGATTGACATTTGAATCCAATTTCACTTTTGGCCTTAAAGCCCAATTTGGACCCATGACCCAAACCTAATCCAAACTCACCCAATTCAACTCCAATTAACCCCAAATCTTTTTCAAACCTTCCTTAACATCCCTACAAACAAAACCTTAACATGATTTGCCCAAAATTTAAACCCAAACCACACTCAAATTCAACCCAAAGCCAAAAAGCCCAATTTTGACCTAAACCCAAACCTAACCCAAATAAGCCCAAACCCCAAAATCAAAGCCCAACCAAAGCCAAAACCTCTTTGAAACACTCCCATAAACATTTCACAATATTTATTTTACATCAATTTCAACCCTAGCCCAACATTGGCCCAAGTTAGCCCAATTTGACCTACATTGGCCCATTTACCAAAGAAGCCCAAATCCAACCCAATTCAAACCCAAATCACTCCAAACTTATTTCAAATCACTCATGACATATTCCTAAACCAAACCCAACATTTATTTGGCCCAATCGTTTACAAAATTCCCATCCATGAATTCATTTTGAAACTTAAAAGCCCACTTACATGAAACCTTCCTAAAGCCCATCTCCACCAAAATCCAAAGGGCCAAAATCAATCCAAAGCCCATATGACAAATTCTTCTCATCATACCCTTAATTAAAATCAATCCCTAAGTTTCAAAAACTCATCATGAAGCCATTCCAAATTAAGCCCCATACAAATTCCCTTCAAAATACCAAAATTTTCTTAAATCCATTTCCATGAAATTGACTTAACTTTTCCCAAGCCAAAGATGAGCCATGAAGCCATGCATGAGCCACATGGAAGCCATGAGAGCCTCTTTACATGTCACCATGTCATTTTGGGAAAATGAAGGAGGCTCTTTCCTTAATTACTAAAGGTGATTAACCACTCCCATGATTCCCCTTAACCATGCTTATGCCTAATTGTGCTTGGATGGTGACTTGACCCTACTGATTATGCTGAGCCAAATCACTTTCTCCTCAGCCTAAACCAAGCCTTGGGTGGTGCACCTAGCCCAAAGGGATGGGTTGACCAATTTGAGCCAAAATGAGCCCTCTCCCATTACATTCTAATCCAAGCCCTTTACACATGGCATTTGCCAATTGCGTACACTAAACCCCGGCCACGACCCACCCGAACAAGATGGTGACCAGGTGCACGGCCGGCTAGCCACTGGGTCGCCGGAAAACACCATGGCCGAGACCTTGGGAGGAGCCAAACTTTGGAATTCCACCTTCGCTGAGCTCCCCCATGCCCGATGGTCACCATGGCTGTTCTTCCCATGCCCAGAGCAGCTGATCCTAACCCTTGGCCATCCCTGTGAGGCTCTCCAGCCACCTCTATTTAAACCCGACCCCCTCATGGCCATGGAGGAGAGTTGCAAAAACCTTGCCGAAACTTTGCCAAAATTGTTCCAAACCCTACTCCATACTTAGAGCAGTTGATCCCCAGTGTCAATTTTCCCTAATCCCCACCAACATAACCCAATTTCTCAACTGAAATTTCACCCAAAACCAGGACACTTTGCCACAGTGAGCCAATCCTCAAATTGACTGGTCCTACACCTTCATCTGGACCAAGAGGAGAAGTTTCCCACTGAAAGCCCCATCTCCGAGCCACCCGATTGTTCCGGCCTCCAAGCTTTGTGATCGAGCCGTGGTCACTTTCATAGCTAGGCAATTCTCCGGACCGGGAGACTTCATCCGGAGCTTCGTCGGGATCCAATCGAAGGTGACACAACCCTCGGATTGAAGCCACACTTCTCGAGCAAAGGTATGAGCTAATTCTTCATCCCGAGCTTACGGAGATTCTCTATTTCAAATGCTTTAATTTCAATGCATGATCACCGTATAGATGTGTTCGTCTCTTCAAGACGAATCCATAGAGCACAAGAACACGAAAATCCATTAAGTATTGAGTGAGTTCTTAGGGATTTAGTGTAGACAGCTCTCGGGTGAGGACGCTTGGGGACGATGAACGGATGCCGTTCATTTAATACACGCGCGGACGGACGGCCAGGATTGCGCCGGATGAGGAGACGGAAAGATACAGCGGGCCCCTGGAGCGCTGAGTCGGACGGCTGCGTCGAATCAGAGAGCGCCACGCGGCGTTTCGGAGCTGCCGAGGTTGACGCGGCGCCGCGTGGATAAATAGAAAATTAGGTTATTTTTCTATTTATTTAATTCCCTAAACTTCAAAAATCCATAACTTTGTGTAGAAAAATCAGAAAAATAAAATAAAAATACCCTCTTGCTCAGTGAATAGAGGAGAATAATGTGGAAAAGAAATCATTTAATTTCATCAAGTATTTTATTTTTAATGATTTATTTACCCTCTTGCATTATTTTAATTCTCCATGCATATAGGAAATTCACCATGGCATGAGACCATAGGGCTTTTGAAGCCTCTGAATTTGGGAACATTCCCTGAATTTTCCAAAGTTAGAGGCCATCCCTATGAGAAGTTATTGATTTTTCAAATTCATGTTACTGTTCTGAGTATTTTAAATCCAATAATTAGCATGTTGTGAAATAAATTCTAGGAAAATTTGATGATGTTTCTTATGACCAGAGGACCCTAGGAAAAATAGGTTTTGAACTAGTTCATTTAAAATAACCCTAATTGGCTTAAACACCCAAAATAAGTCCCTAATTAATTAGAGCTAATCATACATAAAATTGACTTGAAATCAATTCTCCACTGACCTTTAGGATTAGAGTGACCCACCATAAAAATTTGAGGTCAATTGGACTTGGTTAGCCCTACTAAATGGGTTAGTTAAGCCATTTAGTCAATTTGAAATTTAAAAATTCATAAATTTCAAAATGCTTTTTAAAAATTCACCAAATTAGTTTTGGAGTCTCTCTGATATCAAGGGAATTTAAGAAAATTAAAATTTCAATTTTCCAAAAAAGTTGATTTTTTGGTATTATTTTAATATTTTAATAATAAAAATCACAAAAATAATAAAATTCTCCAAAATATCACATTTTGAATTTTAATCACTTAGGAGCAAACCCCATATTTTTCTTAGGTCTATTTGGTGAGATATTAAATTTTAAAGCCCTAAGGTAATTTTAAAATTAAAAAAAAAAGTATATTTTTGGCATTTCCACTTAAATAATTCTAATAAATCAAAGAAAAATCAAAAAATTGTAAAAATTGATTCTCTGATTTCCTTGATATCAGAGAGATTTTTGAAAAATATAAAATTCATTTTTCAACCTTTATTTTATTTTTAAATTAATTAATACTCCAAAAGTCAAAATAATTATAATAAAAATAATATAACTCAAAAAATCACCAAAATTGGTCCAAGTGGTCCTCTGGTCATTAGAAGTGTCCCATAATTTTCTTAAGGACAGAAACTTTCCCTTGGTCATATTATTAAATTTTTCTTGGAAATCTCTATTTTCCACAAAAAATAATTACATAAATAAATTAAATACAGAAAAATCACATTTTCTCCTCTCATGTCTTTATTGATATATGAGTGAAGTCACATAAAAATTTCAAGTTTATTTAAGCTCAATTTAATGAGTTATGAAATTATTAAGCTTGAAGGGCAAAGTGGTAATTAAAATTTTAACCCTTAATTAAAACTTTAGGTTTAATAAAATTAAAAAGTAAAATATTTGATCTTAATCTGATTTGGATGATTGAAATTTAAATAATTAAAGGGTAGAAACCTATAAAACAATTTAAAAATAATTAAAATAAACCTTAATTAAATAATTGATTAAATTTGGAAGAATAATAAAATTGGAATTATTAAAATAGGGATATTATTAGGAAGAGATTTGTTCTTTAATTTAAAAATCCCTAAATTAATCATCTCAAAAACATTTAATTCCTAATTAAAATGATAATTCAAATTTAAGATTTACAATGTTAAAAGACTTAATCATTAAATTAAATTAAAGTTAAATTATTTAAATTAAACTCTTTTAAAATTTCAATTAAATTAAAATTAAAAATAAAATTAAGCTAAAATTTAAATTAAATTGAATTAAATTAAATTAAATTAAAACAAATTAAAATTAAATTAATTTAAATAAAATTAAATTAAAACATATTAAATTAAATCAAATTAAATTAAATTAAATTAAACACATTAAATTAAATTAAATTAAATTAAATTAAATAAATTAAATCAAATTAAATTAAATTAAATTAAATAAATTTAATTAACTTAAATTAAATTAAATTAAAACATATCAAATCAAGTTAAATTAAATTAAATTAAATTAAATTAAAATTAAAACTAAACCAAATAAAATTAAATTAAAGTTAAATTAAATTGAATTAAAAATAACATCACCTAAGACATAAAGAAATTCAAAATAAAGCAACTTGAACACTATTCCAAATTTAAACCCGTTAACTGAGATTAAATTAAATCACAAACTATTTGAACACCAATTTGCCCTTGAAAGCTTTGGTTGTCATAATTCCTAAATAGAACGTTAAATGAAATGTTACTTCACCTATAGGATATTCAAATGTCCTAGTTCACTGAGCAAGATAACAACAAAACTTGAATTCTCGGACGATTAATTCATTTGTGTAATTAAATTCATTTGGACTTAAAACAATCCTAGCAGTATTGAAAAGATGTTTAAGATTCTTCTTAAGCACTTCCTCAATATGATAGGATACTTATAAGAACAATTGAACTTAATTGTTCTTTGATGAAGAAAATCATCCTCGAACTAAAACACAAGAACTAGACGTCATAGGAAATGACTAGCTGTAGGATTAGGAACTTGGTAGAAAACCATAACCCTTCCCTTAGCTTTACCTAGGAACTTGATTAAATATTCTAAATTGTGTTTAAGTGCAGCTTGGGATGACGGGAAGACCCTCCAGGTACGCTTTTATTTTATTGCAATTTATTTAATCTCATCGCACTTACTTTTCTTGCATGATAAACAACTGTTGCATGAAAACCCACACCTTTAGGATAGTACCTAAAACTGAAACTAAAACTAAATTAAAAGTCATTGCAAGATAAAATTCACTGCCACAACATTTCAAAATATAAAACAACTCAAAATTTAATCACAAATAGAATACAAAATTACAATTACAACTAAATTAAAACGTCTTGTTGGATGATCGGGAATTCCTCGGATGATGTAACCTACGTGTTGCTAAAGGGATTTCCCACGGTCTAAATGAAAGTGTGGAACTCATTCAGTTGAGTTTAGCAAATTCATTTGGACTAAGTGAATCCGATAAAAATAACGATACCGGAAGGATGGAACCGTGGGATCTTAACCGGTGTTGTTATAATCAACTTTAACATTGGTTTTAATTAAAACATAAAAAACACTTGGAAATTAAGAAATTTCTCTAAACCAAGACACTTTTATCATCTCCTGATTTATGACTTCTAAAACTAATCCTCTGCAACAACAAGGAGCTCGGAGCATGGTGGGCAGCACGGCCATCGTCATCAGCAAAACCTGAGTCTACTTCAGCAAAACTTTCTTAGAATTAAACAACAAAGCCATAGGATTTCGAGGTAGTTTGCCTAGTGCAACATAAATCCTCAACCTTTTGTTAGGCATTTGCATGATCATGTCATGTAAATTAAGCCCTAACCGGTCTTAGGACTCCGAGGTGGTCGTCCGATACGACATAAACCCTCATATCTTTGAGGCTATTTGTATGATTTTATCGTACGAACATAAGCCCTAATTAATTAAAATTGGCAAGATCAAAACATTAAATAAACATTAGCACTTTCCTAAATTCAAGCCAAACAATAGGATAGTTGGGAAATTACCAAAGTTCGCTTCGAATCTGTAATTTCTCCTACCTTTCTTCCTTTGAATTCCCAAAATAAAATGTTCCAAATTTGATCCATTCCCTATTGAAATTCCAAAATTCAATCCCTTGAAAACTTAAACTTTGAAATTCTTGAAAGCAGAATTACTGATTATTATCAAGAGTTTTCTTAAGTGATTCCCGTCATTTAAGATGTAATTAACTATAGGGGCTTGCCCTTATAGGGAATTTTAAAGAACCAGAGTAATATAAACCCTGTTTAATGCTTTCATATTAAACAGGGGAATTTGTCGGCTTATAAAATTGGTTCACAGACCAAACGGATGTCACAAATCTTCTAGTTTATTTAATCGAGCCCCATCACCAAACAGTGTGTCTATCCATCGAGATAGATACACAGTTTGTGATGCGGTGCTCGTTTATATAAACTATTCGGGATGTGAGATCAGTTTGATTTCATATCTTAAAATCTTCAAATTTAAAATTATTTTCAAAAATCAAATACTACTTTTTAAAATTATTTATTAAAATTAAATTAGAAATTTGCCGACAATTTCTGTTAGGCGACCCCTTTTTCAAAAATACAACAAAACCTAAAAATATGCCGACAATGCTAAAGTTTGAATTGTCTTGAAGATAGGTTAGGTAGGGAAGATACTAGCTCTCACTCTAAACTTCTCGCCTCTCCCTCCACTAGGAGGGTAACATTTCGTATCAAAACCTAAAATAATTAACCAAATTTGGGGCTTTAGTCTGTCACCCTAAAGTCCTCTAATTATACACACTTTAAAGTATTATATGAATTACATTCTCATCCATACAATCTCATGTGATTTTTACCATCACTTGACTGAGACAATACCATCATGGATCTTACATGTTCTCACAATAAATGTTAACATCTTAATTGGTCAAATAAAAAAGTAAATGATTTCTACCTTTTTGGAGAGATTGGAGAGGAGACATTAAGAGAGTCTGTAAGGAAATGTTATAGCACTGCATGGATCAGTAGGAGACTTTATGGGAGAGGTTTTCATCTTTCATTCAAGGGGAAAAAGCTAAATATTGTGTTCATCATTACCTTATGATTTTGTAAACACTTATCTAATGGATTTGCTTTGATGAAATGAAGTTTTCTGTTGTGTTTTCTTCGTGCTTTGTGATATGTTATTCTTACTCCTTTTTGTTTGGAAATAATAGCATGAGTAAATTATACCATTGTATTCATTTTACTTTTCTATTGCAGTGAGTAGTATTCATGTTTAGGACATTGAGATGCATGATTATAAGAGGTTCTATTAATGTTATAGTTTTTACTTGCACTTTATTTATATTAAAATATGGGCCCATTGTAGTGTTAAAATTTGTTGTAATTGCATTAAGATTCGAGATGGTGGTGTAATTCTCAACAAAGTGGAACCGCATTCAATGTCCATGAATGAGTGATGTAGTTCATGGGGGTTGGGTGAAAATTAATAGGGAAATATACTTTAATGGGCGTAGAATTTGAGATTTTAGGGTGACAGACTAAAATCTCCAATTCAGTTATAGTATTTGGAAACTAAGCGAGAGTTAGCCTTCAGGCAAAGGGAAGTGGGAGCTCTAAAGTGAGAGCCAGTATTCTCCCAGCCTAACCACAGATTTAGAGACTAAAAAAGATTAGTTGATGTTCTTTATAACACTCGGAAGAGGGTAAAGAAAAGAATTTCTCTTATTTGGTTTATACAATATTTAATGTATCTCATTTCGAATCATTATCCAATTTACTACATAAGAATAGTAGTATTTAACATCTCAAAATTTTCAAACCAACTTAATCCAATTTAATATTTTTTTAGGAGTAATTATTAGTTATTTTAAACTTAAGCTTACCTCTAGGAGTACTTATTAGAAAAATCACTTTAATCGACCTTCCAAAGTAAGGTTTAATAGTAGTTGACTAAAAAATGACTAACGATCTCTTACCTCGTTTCCCCATAGTATCGATAAACGGGACTACACTAAAGCTCTGTATTACTTGAACAATACATATATTGTGTAGAACCTCTAGTATGTGCTCGTACTTATGAACATTAAACATGCAGAAAAACATCACACACCATAGGCGCATCATTAGCCCTCAGGTGAGGAGAACATGGCAACTCTGGAGTGAGAGCCTAATCACGGATTTATAGACCAAGCTCTAGATTAGCCAAGGTTCTTTTTTGCTAGTAAAGAGGAGAAATAATAAGAATGTTCCTATCTGGCATAATAAAATTCACAACAATTTAAATTATTCACTGACTATAACCTCATTGTAAAGGGAGAGGATAATTTCTTATATTTAAACACTTCATTGTAAACCATAGTTTAGTTATAGTAAACTTTACTTTCATGTTTAATGATTAATGTAGTAAACCTAGTTTATTTAGCTGCAATTGAACCAATTTCAACATTCTTTCTTAATTAAATTTTCTATTGTCTGAATATTGTGTTTTTGCATCAGTATCATATGTATTCCCACCTCCCTGTAGGATCAATACCTAGGACTCCATTAGAGCTCTATATTACTTGTGGGATACGTATACTTGCAGTTATATCATAGTTACTATTTAAAATTGAAAATACACATTAATTCACTGAGAGTGGTAGCTTTAAAGATTTTAAAAGAGATAAAACTGGTTATACTCAAGTAATGTTTGTTGCGATTGTTCTACATAATTAATAGTTTAGTTGTCACGTGTGTTGTGGTGTTGTAAACATTCGACAACACACGAAAACCAGCATCAGTGGCCGACACCGGTACGAAGCACCCGATCAAAATCAAAACATCTAAGGGTCGGCAGTCAACTCTCAAGCATCACAAAACGATGCTTTTATAGCTTAGATGTATTAGGAGTACCGATTTGGTTCCTCTCTAGTAACGAAAAGCTCCGCATACGATAATGAGTAAACTATTGCCAAGGCTAGGCCAAGTGTGGTGAACCAACTGAGCAACTAAGGGGAAGTATCATACTTACGTGGGTTGGGCAACAAACCTATAAATGATCACACGTCACACAAATTGTAAATAAAAAATGATAAAGGTAAAACAACATTAATGTCAAAAAATGCAATAATTTTCCTTAGTTTAATCGGGGAATGCTGAAGCAAAAAAATATTTCCATTTAACAAAATTTTGTTCATGAATTTTCCTTACATAAATTTCAAGTTCTGGCAAAAGCCAAACAAATTTTTTTTGTGAACATGAATAATGAAATAAAGAAAAGTCTAAGGAGCGGTCAAGCTGCCAATGCTGTCAGCTTTGCTTGGTTCCATAGATTCCTCCCTGTAGTTTGTTAGGTTAGGAAGAAGGATAGATAGCTGCTCCAGATTGGCCCACCTCGGCCGTCCCTGACAAAAATGTGGGTTGTCAAAGATTTTCCTACCCAGCGCTGATGGGAAAAATACCCTTGACATGCTCCTTAGTGAGAATCATCTGAGTTGCCTCCCCCTTTAATTTCTTATTATCTTAAACAAAAGCCACATGTTCTCCTCATATAATTTTATCTACCTCAGCCAAATTTCAATGGAGAATTATAGACTTTCGATCATCCGTCTGGCTCTTTTCTTAGCCTCCCTGCTCCGGGTGATTTCTTTGTTCATCAGCTTCTCGGTGGTCACTTTCTTATCTTCCATCAGGAAGAAAGCTTTCACCTGGAAATGGGTAGTAGACCACACCATTAAATGGAAGTGTGGTAACCCATATGTCAATAGTCTGCCCTTTCCAAGCCCTTAAAAGTTGCCCAAAGGAGTTAGACTGAATAATCTCCGCTAAGAGACAGGTAAATCACCGTTGCAGGCATATCCATGTAACAACCCCTCCAATTATCCACCTGGGTAAATAACCCATTAAAAATTGATCTAATGTTAGTGCTCTCCCCACGGATGGAACCTACCTATGGATGAAACCTTTAATTTTGTCGATGAGGAGAGGGTAAATATTTTATGGGGGCCAACCCCTCCAGCTGTTAAGAGTCTTCCTATAGGCTGAACTCCACCTCGTCATCGACATCAGCCTTATCGTTGGCTTTGATGTTAAAATTTACCAATTGAATAGGTAGTTCTTGGTTCACCTCACTATTGGATTGGAGAGGCTTTTGGGATTTGGCAAAGGCTAAAAATCTATGAAAGAAGCTTCACTTTATTTTCTTTGCTTCATGCAAACTCAAAGACTCCACCCCTATTTATACTCGTGGCACTTCCTAAATTAATGGCTAGGATTATGCCACCATAATTCTAATCCAATGGTTACAATAATTCCCCACCTACCACACAATAATTCAACACCTATCATACAATAATTCCACACCAACTACACCTACCACACATTCTAGAATAAGCTTCTAGATGGGGTTCTTATTAGACTTTATTTAAACAACTAAAATCAAGTTTTTATTTCAACACCCCCTCTTAAACTTAATTTTGTGACTCCAAGTAAACTTCTCATTTTAATAAAGTCTTCACTTTTGAGTTGCTTGGTAAAAATATCAGCAACTTGATCTAGGGACTTCACATACTGCACTTGTATCTCCTTTCTTTCGATGCATTTTCTGATGTAGTGATAGCGTGTATTAATGTGCTTGCTTATATCGTACAAAACTAGATTCTTTGCTAGCGCTATTGCAGACTTGCTATCAATTGAAATCTTGATCACCTCTTCTGGTGGTATACTTAACTCTTATAATAAGTTTCAAAGCCAAATTGCATGGCAAACACATGAGGTTGCAGCCACTTACTCTGCTTCACACGTAGAAAGAGTGACAATTGGTTGTTTATTTGACATCTAAGTGAAAGCAGTATCTCATATGAACAACACGAACCCTGTAGTGGTCTTTCTATCATCCATGTCTCCAGCCCAATCACTGTCTCTATATCCTTCAAGCTTGAAATTGTTAGATGATGAGTAAAGTAAGCCAAAATCAATTGTACCTTTGATATTGAGCATAATTCTTTTAGTGGTCTTCAAGTGGGTAGCAGTTGGAGTCTCCATGTAGAGACTAACAAATCCAACAGCATGAAGGATATCTAGCCTTGTGCATGTCAAGTAGCGCAAACTTCCAACCATACTCTTGAAAAATGTTGGATCAATTCTTTTTCGCTCATCAAACTTTGATATCTTTACTCCACCTTATACAGGATTATTAATAGGTTGACTATTATCCATCTTAAACTTCTGCAATATCTCCCTTGCATAACCTTCTTGAGAGATGAAAATCCCATCTTCTGTTTTCTTGACTTCAATGCCAAGATAATATGCCATGAGCCCAATATCTATCATCTCAAACTCCTTCGTCATCGCATCTTTGAATTTTTCAAGCATGCTTGGATTATTTCCTGTGAAGATCAAGTCATCAACATATAAACAAACAATCAAGACATTTCCATCATCATTCTTGATGTAAAGAGCATGCTTGTAAGGACACTTTATGAAGCCCTTCTCTTGCAGATACTTGTCTATTCAGCTATTCCATGCTCTTAGTGCTTGCTTCAACCCTTAGAGAGCCTTTTTTAGCTTTAAAACCTTGTCTTCTTGTCTTTTGATTTCATATCCCGGTGGTTGCTGAAGGTAGACTATTTCTTCAAGTATTCCATTAAAAAAGGCATATTTTACATCCATTTGATGTATTCTCCACTTTTTTTTGGTTGCCAAAGAGATGATTGATCTAATAGTTTCTAATCGAGCAACAGGGGCAAATACCTCATCTTAGTCGATGTCTGTTCTTTGACTGTAGCCATTTGCCACCAATCTTGCCTTGTATCTTTGAATTTCTCCTTTGGAATTCTTATTTGCTTTGTACACCCATTTCACACAAATTGCCTTGTGCCCTTTCGGAAGTGAAGCTAGCTCCCATGTGTCATTCTTCTCGATTGCCTTGATTTCTTCATCCATTGCATCTTTCCACTTCTTGTGTTGTATGGCATCTTGGAATTCCATGGGCTCACAGTCGGCAAAGAGACAAAAAAGAGTAAGATTATCTTGATTGTCAGTTACCTCATAAAGATCTTGTAATCTTCTGAAGTGTGGTACTCTTTCACTTGAATTTTCTGTTGAATTTGATGACGATGCGTCACTTTGAGTACTTGTAGTTAATGTTGTTTGTGGAGTAGTAGGCTCTTCTCTTGTTTGTTCGATCAGTGGCTTCTCTACGTCTTCTTCTTGCAAGTATTGGAAAAAGTTGTAGTCCTCGTCATGTGATTCCCAATCCCATTCTCCTCCTTCATCGAATATGAAATCTCTCTTATGATTGACTTCCCTGTATTTGGATTGTATAGCTTTTAGCCTTTCAAGTTGGTGTCGTAACAATTGAAGATGAAATTTTTGCTCTTATCATCTAGCTTACTTCTTTTTTTGTAGGGTAAGTGTACATGAGCTACGCATCCAAAAACTCACAGATGAGAGATGTCTGGCTTCCTTCCACTCAATGCTTCTTGTGGTGTCTTTCCCCACACACTTCTTGTTGGTGATCGGTTAGCCAAATAAAAGGCACATGCGGCTGCTTCTACCCAAAACTTCTTTGGTAATTTCTTGCTTTTTAACATGCTTCTTGCCATGTTAAGGATGGTTCTATTCTTCCTTTCTGCTACTCCATTTTGTTGGGGGGATCTTAGAACAGTTAGAAGTCGATGTATTCTGTTGGCTTCACAGAATTCTTGAAATTCTTTCGAAGTGAATTATCCTCCTCGATCAGGTTGCATAGCTTTGATCTTGAGACCACTCTCCTTTTCTACATCTGCCTTAAACTTTTTGAGCATTCCAAAAACCTCTAATTTTTGTTTTAAGAAATACACCCATGTTTTTCGTGAGAAATCATCTATGAAGAGAAGAAAATAGTTGCTCTTACCAAGTTAGTTTGGCTTTATTGGACCGCACACATCTGTATGTATGAGCTTCAGAGGCTTTTGGGCTCTTGAACTTGACTCCCTTAGAAAGCTTTTCCTGAAGTGCTTTCCGAGCAAAAATCCTTCACATAATTGATCAGGTTGGTTGATGCAAGTTAATCATCTCACCATCTCTTTCTTTGAAAGCAATTCGAGTCCTCCGAAGTTGAGATGCCCAAATAGAAGATGCCAAAGCCAAGAAGCATCATGATAATAGGCCTTGAGACATTTGGCAAAATCGTTTTGAATGTTAAGCAAGATCATTCTATTTTTAGACATTGACACCATAGCAATCAAGTTACCAATATTGTCTTTTAAGAAGAGAGTATTTTCTTTCAAGTGAATATCATATCCCTTCTCCAATAGTTGCCCTAAACTCAAGATGTTACTCTTCATATTCGACACAAAGTAAACATTAGAAATAAATTGATGCTTTCCATTTTTCTGGAAGATGAGAATGTCTTAAACTCATCTCCAAATGACACATTGCTGCTTACTGATTCGTCAAGCTCTACGAACATGCTTCGTCTCCCACACATATGGTTGCTTGCACCAGTGTCCAGGTACCATGTACTATCTTCACCTCTTTCATTTTCCTTTGTTGACCTCCATTTTGGTGAGATATTTTCTTTTTCTTAGTGCTTAGGATCTAGCCATAGGACTTCTCCTTGACTATCCTAGAGGACTAGAATTGGGACCCACCCTTTAGCAATTTAGCTACTTCTTAACTCCTCTTGGGACCCCACTTGGATGGTTGCAAACCCCTAAATCACCTTGGAAGGTTAAAACCACCATATGGGGAACCAATAGTGAGTTCATATAGGATTGTTTAGACTTAGGGTGCCCCTGGGTTACTTGGGCTTCTCTTGCACACACACACACCCCTAATACCATAAATACCCCTTTTGGCCCAAAATTCCAAAAAAATCCAAAAATTCCCAGAAAATTCCAGAAAATCTCAAAAATTCCCAATTTCATTTTATTCAACTACACCATAAGCTAATTTTGTCAAAATTAGCCACTTTTACCAAAATCCCTAATTTGACCTATCTTTAACCCATGTGGACCCAATATCAAACCAAGTCAACTCAATTGAACTCAATTTTGCCCAAACTCAATTCCAAACTTCAATTCAACATCTCCAATACCAATCTAAACTAAATCCAAGGCCAATTTGGTCCACATTTGAGTTCAATTTCAACTTTAAACCAAAACCCCAATTTTAACCTCTGACCCAAACTTACCCAAATTCAACCCAATTCAACTCATATTTCCCCCAAATCAACTCTAAACTCTCTCTCATACATCCCTACACCAAATACAACATCAATTGTCCTTCAAATTGAATCCAAACCCCATGGAAAATCATTTGAAACCAAAATCCCCAAAATTTGCCTTAAGGTTGTCACCTAGCCCTAAATCTCCAAATTAAATCCCCTAAACCCAAAATTTCCACCCAATTTCTATCCTAAACATTTCCTAACAATCATTGGAAACATTTTGAACTATCAATTGAGCCTTAGTCAAGCTCTAGCCAAACATAAACCCAACCTAACCCATGGTGACCAAAATTTACCAAGACCCCAAAATCCTCTAAATTGAAACCCCAAATGAACTCAAATCCACTTCATGTCTTCATGAAAAGTCTTCCTTACAATCATCTAAACAATGTTGATCAATCAATTTGATCTAATTCAAAATCAAACTAAAGCTAACCTAACTCAAACCCATGTGAACCCATGTGTACACATGAACCAAATTGAAATTAAACCAAACCAAATTTGATCAAATCAACCCCTTGGCTGCAAACCCTAGACCCCTAGGGTGGCTTTGACCTGACCCAACCCATGCCCCATGAGCCATGGACCAATGGTCAACCACTTTGGACCAATGGGCTAAGCCACAAGGCTAAGGCCATGTCCCATTCTTAATCTCCCTTTAAGCAACCATCTATGCCAAATCAATTAAGCTAAACTCCTCCTCCACTCCTCCTCAGCCTACTCAACCGCCTGACCATCCTTGCCAGCCACCCCAACCGCCAGAACAGTCACGCTCAAGCACCCCTTTGTCCTTGAAAATTCAAAATTGAACCTGGGCAGTGGCCAATCATTTCACCAGCCACCCTGCCTACACTGCACTCACCCTAAGCGACCTAAACTACTCATTGCCTTGCCCTGAGCTCCCCTCTCTGGCCATGGCTATAAAATCCCTACCTTTCGGCCTCGCCAAAGGTGCTGAAATTTCTTTCACCAAACTCCCCCAAATTGCTCCCAGACCTTCTCCCAGCCTAGAGAAGAAGAGCCCCACTATTTTCCTGCCCTAATTCCCACTGGTTGAGCTCAATTTCAGAGCTCAATCTCAGGCCAGAAAACAGGACACCTCTTGAAACTCCACCAAAACCAAATTAAACTCACCCACACCTTCCCAACACCAAGAGAAGGAGTTCCCCAGTGAAAGCCCCTCTCCTAGCCTCCCAGTTGTTCTATCAGCCAGACCTTGGAATCGGGCTTGGTCGAAGTCATACCTAGGCAGCTCACCAGGACCAGAGACTTCATCCGGAGGCTCCTCTCACTCCAACGAACGTACTGATCATCTCTGATTGAAGCTTCACTTCTCAGAGCCAAGGTATTGACCTCTCCTCCCTCCCGAGCTTCCAGCAATTCTCAATTTTGTTTTGTGCAATTTTAATACATGTTAGCTGTATGGATAGCTTCGTCTAGGCTAGACGCATAGATAGAGACCAACCACATATGATTTGGTTGAGTCTGGAGCGAGATCTTAAGGTTTTAGGGTGGATGGCTCTCGGGATGAACCAGACAGAGACGATGACCAGCGACCGTCCGATCGCACGTATATCGGGTGAACAACAGAGATAAAGTCGGACAGAACTACGGGACATAAAGCGCTAGCTGACGAGACACGTACGTGGATGGCGGCATCAAATGGCAGAGCGATGCGTGGTATTTCGGAGTTGTTGAGGATACAGTCAGCGCCGCGTGGTTAAGTAGAAAAATAGGGATTTTCTGATTTTATTAAATACCCAGAACTTCAAAAATTAATATCTTTGCATAGAAAAATCCTAAAAATAAAAGAAAAATACCCTCTTGCTCAGTGAACAGAGGAGAATAATGTGGAAAAAGAATTGATCTATTTTTTTGAGTACTTTATTTTTAATTAATTTAATATTATTTTGAATGTTTTAATTCTCCATCCATGCATACAATTCACCATGGCATGAGACCATATGGCTTTTGTAGCCTCTGATCTTGGGAACATTCCCTAAATTTCCAAGGTCAGAGGCTATCTCTGTGGCAAGTTATCTATTTTCTAATTTTATGTGCCTGTTTTGGTATTTTAATTCCAATAATTAGTATGTTGATTGATAAAATCTAGAAAAATTAGGGGAAGTATCTCTGGACTCGAGGACCCTACGAAAATTATGGTTTGAGTTAATTCATTTAAATGAACCTTAATTTGGTCAAAACATTAAAATTAAGATTAACTTAATTTGAAGCAACCACTCATTAAAATAGCACAAAATCAATTCTCCACTGATCCTTAGGGTCTGTTGACCTCATTTTTTATGAGGTCTTTTGCTTCTCTCTTTAGTACTTAGGATCAAGTCTTAGGCTTTTCCTTTGACTAATCTTAGAGGACTAGAAATGGAACCCACCCTTTAGAAATTCAAACTACTTCTTAACTCCCTACAAACCCCATAAGCTTGATTGTAGACCCCTAATGACTTAGAGGGTTGAAATCAAATGTGGAGGTTTAAAGGATGAGTTCCTTATAAGACCTTTTTGGCCTTAGGAATACCATGGATGGCCTGGTCTAGCGAGGATTGACTTGCACATACACTACACTCTCACACACATTCCAAGTCCTAAAACTACACTCTCACCCAACTTGACTTCCTGACTCATGTAGGTAATTCATATGGATGGTCCTTAACCCCCTCAGCCCATGGCTAAGAGGGTTAGGAACAACATAATGAATGCCCCAAATGAGTCCTCTCATGGCTCATATGGGCTTGATATGGCTTCATAGCTCAACCAAAATGATTCCATTTCACTCACACTTGATAAATCTTCCTTTTTTCAAAATTTCAATTTTTGACCCCCTGGGCCCCGGACCCACCAAACCTACTAAATACCCTTGAAATGACCCAAAATTTGTAAAATTACCTAAATTACCCATAATCCCTCAAAATCAATCCTAAACACTTCCCACCACTCAAATTGATCATCTTTGGCCAAAAATACCAAAATTTCCAAAAAATACCTCTAAACCCCCCAAAATTACCAAAATACCCTTTTACCCCAAAAATCCAAAAAATTCAGAAAATTCCTAAAAAAAATCAAAAAATCACAAATATTCTCAATTTCATTTTGTTCAACTACACCATGGACCAATTTTGCCAATTTACCCCACTTTTACCAAAACCCCCAATTTGACCCATTTTTAACCCAAGTGAGGCCAATGTCAAACCAAACCACCCCAATTGACCTCAATTCTGGTCCAATTCAATTCTAAACTTCAAATAAATATCCCCAACATCAATGTATACCAAATACAAGTCCAATTTGATTGACATTTTAGCCCGATTTCAATTTGAAGCCTAAGGCCTAATTTTGGCCCATGACCTAAACCTAGCCCAAACTAGCCCAATTCAACTCCAATTGGCCCCAAATCTTTTCTAAAGCCTTCCTAACACCCCCATAAACAAAAAACTAACTTGATTTGCCCAAAATTTGAACCTAAACTCCACCCAAACCTAACCCAAAACCAAAATCCCTTAAATTGACCTAAGCCCAAACTTAACCCAAATGGGCCCAAATCCTAAAATCAAAGCCCAACCAAATTTGAAAACTCTTTGTGACACTCCCATGAACATTTCTTAACATTAATTTTACATCAAATCAAACTTTATCCCAACCTTAGCCCAAGTTAGCCCAATTTGGCCCACCTTGGCCCCTTTACCAAAAGACCCCGCATTAAACCCAATTCAATTCAAAATCACTTCAAATTTGTTCCAAATCACTCATGACACATCCCTAAACTAAACCCGCATGGTCCTTCACAAAAATTTCATCCAAAAGTCCATTTTAAAATCCAAAAGCCCACTTCCTTAAACCACTTTAAAAGCCCATCCAAAACCATTTCAAAAGCCCAAAATAAATCCAAAGCTCACATGACATCTTCATTGATCATCCATTCAATCAAGACCACCCCCTATGTCCAAAATCCATCATGTTTATCAAACCAAAATGGCATCATGACAAATCCCATTAAAAGAATTCAAAATTTTTAAAATTCCAAATAACCCATTTCCATGAAATTGAGCCAAGCCATGAGCAAGCCATAGACAAGCCTTGGAGCCATGCTTAAGCCACATGGAAGCCATGAGAATCTTAGGATTTTCAACCCTCCCTAAATGGCAATAGGAGGAGATCCTTTTAACACTCCCTAAAAGTCATTAGCCATACCCATGTTCCACCCTAACCCAAAATTAATCCAAATATATTTGGATGGGGACTTCTCCACTCCAAACTAGCTGACTCATCTGATCTCCCTCAGCCCAAATTAGTCCCTTGGTGGGTGCACCAAACCCAAATACATGAATTGACCAAAAT
Organism: Papilionanthe hookeriana x Papilionanthe teres; assembly: GCA_022702705.1. Lineage (NCBI taxonomy): Eukaryota > Viridiplantae > Streptophyta > Magnoliopsida > Asparagales > Orchidaceae > Papilionanthe > Papilionanthe hookeriana x Papilionanthe teres. The sequence continues at coordinate 165,897,852 of CM040422.1, read as the reverse complement.
CAAGCCAAAATGACCCTTGCCCCATGCCATTTTAATCAAACCTCCTTACACATGGCAATAGCCAATTACTTGCACCTAACTCAATCCCTGGACTCACTGAGTCAAGATGGTGACCTGACCCTGCCGGAAAACACAATGGCCGAGAGCTCCATGTGAGCCAAATTTTTCAATTCTCCCTGGCTGAGCTGTCCTAACCCAAATGGACACCATGGTTGTTCTTCTCCTCCCCTGAGCAGCTGATCCCAGCCTCGAATTACCCCTGGGAAACCCTCCAGCCACCTCTATTTAAACACCAACACCCTGTCGGCATATTTTTAGGTTATGTGTTTTGAAAAGGGGTTGCCTACAGAAATTATCGACGAATTTTCATATTTTAAATTTAATTTAAATATATATATAGTTTAAAAGATAGATAACATTTGATTTTGAAAGTAATTTTAAGTTTAAAAGTTTTAAGATATGAAATCAAACCGATGTCACATCCCAAATAGTTTATATAAACGAGCACCGCACCACAAATCGTGTATCTATCCCGAGAATAGGCACACTGCTTAATGATGGGGCTCAATTAAATAAACTAGGAGATTTGTGACATATGTTTGGTCTGTGAACCAATTTTATAAGCCGACAAGTTCCCCTGCTTAATATAAAGGAATTAAGCAGGGTTTATATTACCTGGGTTCTTAAAGTTCCCTATAAGGGCAAGCCCCTATAGTTAATTACATCTTAAATGACGGGAATCACTTAAGAAAACTCTCGATAATGATCAGTGGTTTTGCTCTCAAGAATTTCAAAGTTTAAGGTTTTCAAAGGATTAGATTTTTGGAAATTCAAAAGGGAATGACTCAAAATTTGGAATAATTTATTTTTTGAGAATCCAAAGGAAGAGAAGTAGGAGAAGCTGAGGATCCAAGAAGAAGCTTGACAACTTCCCAAACTATCCTATTGTTTGGCTTAGGTTTGAGAAAATCCTAATATTATCTGATATTTCAATCTTGCCAACTTTAATTAATTAGAAGTTATATTCCTATGACATAATCATATGATCAGCCTCGAAGATGTGAGAGTTTTATGTCGTACCGAACGACTACCTTGGAATCCTAAAACCAGTTAGGGCTTATATTTACATGACATGATCGTGCAAATTCCTAACGAAGAGTTGAGGATTTATGTTGCACTAATAAAACTACCTCGAAGTCCTATGGCTTGGTTGTTTAATTCTAAGAAAGTTTAGTTGATGTAGATCCAAGTTTTGCTGATGACGATGGCCGTGCTGCCCACCATGCTCCGAGCTCCTTATTGTTGTAGGGGTTTAGTTTTAGAAGTCATAAATCAGGAGATGAGAGAAGTGTTTTAGTTTAGAGAAAATCTTAAAATCCAAGTGTTTTTTAATATTTTAATTAAAACAAATCTTAAAGTTATTAGAACAGAACCGATTAAGATCCCACGGTTCCGTCATCCCGGCACCGTTATTTTCATTGAATTCACTTAGTCCAGATGAATTTGCTAAACTCAACTGAATGAATTCCACACTTTCATTTAGACAGTGGGAAATCCCGTTAGCAACACATGGGTTACATCATCCGAGGTATTCCCGATCATTCAACGAGACGTTTTAATTGAGTTGTAATTGTAGTTTTGTGTTCTGTTTGTGATTAAATTTTGAGTTGTTTTATATTTTGAAGTGTTGTGGCAGTGATTTTTATCTTGTAATGACTTTTAATTTAGTTTTGGTTTCAGTTCAGGGACTATCCTAAAGGTTTTGGTTTTCATGCAACAGTTGTTTATCATGCAAGAAAAGAAAGTGCAATGCGATTAATTAAATTGCGAGAAGGTAAATTGCAATAAAAGCATACCTGGAGGGTCTTCCCTTCATCCCAAGCTGCACTTGAAACACATGTTAGAGCATTTAAGTATTTATAGCAATTACCTAGGTAAAGCTAAGGGCAAGGTTTCTGGTTTTCTACCAAGATCCTAGTCCTATAGCTAGTCATTCCTATGACGTCTAGGTTTTCAATTTTGTTTATGGATGATTTTTTGCACCAAAGAATAATTAAGTTCAATTGGTCTTATAAAACACCCCGTCATATTGAGGAAGTGATTAAGACGAATCTTAAACATCTTTTCAATATTGCTGGAATTATTCTAAGTCCAAACGAATTTAATTAATCAGGTGAATTAATCATCCGAGGTTTAATTAAGTTTTGTTCTTTTGCTCAGTGAACTAGGATATTTGAATATCCTATGAGTGAAGTAACACTTCACTTGATACTCCGTTTAGGAGTTATGACAACAAGAGCTTTTGAGGGCAAATTGATGTTTAAGTGATTTGTGATTTAATTTAATTTTAATTAATGGGTTTAAGTTTGGAATAGTGTTCAAGTTGTTTTTAGACCTATTTTGAATTCTTTATGTCTTAGGTGATGTTATATTTAATTCAATTTAATTTAATTTAATTTAATTTAATTTAATTTGGTTTAGTTTTAATTTTAATTTAATTTAAATTTTAATTTTAATTTAATTTAAATTTTATTTTATTTTATTTATTTAATTTAATTTAATATGTTTTAATTTAATTTAATTTAATTTAATTTAATTTAATTTTAATTTTAATTTTAATTTTAATTTAATATTTTATTTTTTTATGTTTGAAAGATGATTTAATTTAATTGTTAAAATATTAATTTAATTGAAATTTTTGAAGGATTTAATTTAAATGTTTTAATTTTAGTTTAATTTAATGATTAAGTCTTTTAGTATCTTAAATCCTGATTTTGGATTATCATTTTAATTGGGGATTAAATATTATTGAAGTGATTAATTTAGGGATTCTTAAATTAAAGTATAAATGTCTTCTTAATAATATCCCTATTTTAATAATTTCAATTTTTATTAATCTTCCAAATTTCATTAATTAAATGATTAAAGTTTACTCTAATTAATCTTAAAAATGATTGATGGGTCTCTATCCTTTAATTATTTAAATTTCAATCATCCAAATTAGATTAGGATCAAATATTTTACTTTCTCATTTTATTAAACTTAAAGTTTTAATTAAGGGTTAAAATTTTAATTACCATTTTGACCTTCAAGCTTAATAACTTCATAACTCACTAAATTGAGCTTAAATGAATTTGAAATTTTTATGTGGCTTCACTCACATGTCAATTAAGACATTAGAGGAGAAAATGTGATTTTTCTATATTTAATTTATTTATATAATTATTTTTTGTAGAAAATAGGGATTTCCAAGGAAAATTCAATAAGATGACCAAGAGAATTTTTCTACCCTTAAGAAAATCATGGGGCACTCCTAATGACTAGAGGACCATTTGGACTAATTTTGGTGATTTTTTGAATTATATTTTATTTATTAGAATTATTTTGAGTTTTGGAGCATTAATTAATTTTAAAATAAAATTAAAGTTGAAAAATAGATTTTATATTTTTCTTAAATCTCTCTAACCTCAAGGAGTCCAGAGAAATAAATTTTATATTTTTTGATTTTTCTTTGATTTATTAGAATTATTTTGGTGAGAAGGTTGGAAAATATATTTTTTAATATTAAAAATTACATTAAGCCTTTAAAATTCAATATCTTACCTTAGGGACTTAAGAAAAATATTTGGTTTGTTCCTAAATGATTAGTATTCAAAATGTGACATTTTGGTGATTTTTAATATCTTTATGATTTTTATTATTTTTTTAATTATTAAAAATATTAAAATAATGATAAAAATCAACATTTTTAGAAAATTATAATTTTAATTTTCCTAAGTTTCTTTGATATCAGAGAAGCTCCAAAACTATTTTTGTGAATTTTTGAAAAGTATTTTTTGAGTTATAAATTTTTAAAGTTTAATTTTATCCATTTTGCTTAAGAGGCTTAATCAACCCATTTGGTGGGGTTGACCAAGTCCAATTGGTTTCAAATTTTTATGTGGTGTTCTCCTATCCCTAGAGGATAGTGGAGAATTGTTTTTAAGTTAATTTAATGAATGGTTAACCCTAATTAATTGAAGTTCAATTTTGGGTATTTAGGCCAATTGGGGTTGTTCAAAGTGAATTAATTCAAAAACAATTTTTCCTAGGTCTTTCTAGTCACAAGTAACATCACCAAATTTTTCTAGAATTTATTTCTCAACATGCTAATTATTGGAATTAAAATACTCCAAACAGTAACATGAACTTGAAAAATCAATAACTTCTCATATGGATGGCCTCTGACCTTGGAAAATTCAGGGAATGTTCCCAAGTTCAGAGGCTTCAAAGGCCTTATGGTCTCATGCCATGGTGAATTTCCTATATGCATGGAGAATTAAAATAATGTAGAGAGTAAATAAATCATTAAAAATGAAATACTTGATAAAATTATTTGATTTCTTTTTCACATTATTCTCCTCTGTTCACTGAGCAATAGGATATTTTTATTTTATTTTTAGGATTTTTCTACACAAAGTTATGAATTTTTGAAGTTCTGGGTATTTAATAAATAAGAAAAATCCCTATTTTCCTACTTATCCACGCGGCACCGCGTCAACCTCGGCGTCTCCGAAGCTCCACGCGTCGTCTCTTAATTTGGCACCGCCATCTGAATGGGATGCCACGCGGCCCAAGGTTCATGTCTCGTTGCTCCGTCCGACGCGATTCTGGTCGTCCGCTCGATACACGCGCGATCCGACGGCTCCCGGTCATCGTCTACAACTGGTGTGAACCCGTGACCGTCAACCTTCTAACCCTAATTTCTCACTCGATTCTCAATGGATTTTTGTGTTCTTATGCTCTATGGATTCGTCTTGAAGAGACGAACACATCCATACGGTAAACATGAATTGGAATTGATTCAAATTAAATGGAGAATCTCTGTAAGCTCATGAAGAAGAGTGAGTCCATACCTTTGCTCAGAGAAGTGAAGCTTCGATCTGAGAGTTGTGTCACCATCGATTGGGTCCAAGCAAGCTCCAAATGAAGTCCCTTGGCCTGGTGAATTGTCTATGTATGATTTCGACCACAGGCGATCACAAAGTTTGGAGGCTGGGAGCAATGGTTGGCCTGGTGAGGGGGCTTTTTCTGGGAAACTTCTCCTCTTGGTCTGGTGAAGGTGTAGGACCAATCAATTTGGAGATTGGCTCTCTGTGGTGAAGTGTCCTGGTTTTGAGCTTGGATTTCAACTCTGAAATTGAGCTCACATAGAGGAAATGGTAGGGGGATTTCATCAAGTTCTCTATGTGTAGAGAGTGGTCTGGGATGATTTTGGCAGGGTTTCAGTAAGTTTTTGTTCACCACCTCTCATGGCCGAGAGGAGGTGGTGTTTAAAAAGGCATGGCTGGAGGGCTTCCCAGGGGGGTTTGAAGGTCGGGATCACTGCTGCGGTGAGGAGAACAAGAGCTATGCTTGTCCATTTGGGTTGAGACAAGTCAGCAAGGAGAATTGAATTTTTGGCTCACATGGAGCTCTCGGCCATGGTGTTTTCCGGCGGCTCGGTGGCTGGCCGGGCGAGCACTAGTCACCATCTTGACCGAGTGGGGTCAGGGGTTGGCAATGGTGCAGTCAATTGGAGTTTGACATGTGTAAAGGGGCTGAATTGAAATGAAATGGGGAGAGGCTCATTTTGGGTTCAATTTGGTCAACCCATGTATTTGGGCTTGGTTCACCTTCCCATGGCCTAATTTTGTTCCAAGGGGATCAGTTGGGTCAGCTGCCATGGAGTGGTGAAGTCTCCATCCATGGTGAGGTGGCTAAACTTGGTTTAGTGTGTGACATGGTTATGGTTAAAAAGGCTTAATGAAGGATTAGGAAAGGGGGCCCTCATTTTGCCATTAATGGCTTGGTCACATGTCAAACCTTCCATGGCTTCATATGGCTTGTAAATGGCTTGCTCATGGCTCCATGTGGCTTGGGACAAAGCTTGGTCATTTACATGAAAGACGGTTTTGAATTTTTGGGACTTATGGGTGATTTTGGCATGAGGCCTAATTTAGGATTATTTGATGATTGATTTAGGACTTAAGGGATGATATCAATTAATGGGGTGATGAAAAGAATGTCATATGGAATTTAGCATGAAGTTTGGGCCTTTGAAATTTAGTGAAGATGGGCTTTTAAAATGGTTTAGGGAAGTGGGCTTTTGGATTTTAAAAATGGATTTTAGGATGAAAGTTTGGTAAAGGCTTGGGCCAAATAATTGTTGGGTTTGGTTTAGGGATGTGTCATGAGTGATTTGAAATAAATTTGAGGTGGTTTGGGCTTGAATTGGGTTGGATTTGGGTTCATTTGGTACATGGGCCAATGTAGGTCAAATTGGGCTAATTTGAGCCAATTTTGGGCTAGGGTTGAAATTGATGTAAAATTAATGTTGGGAAATGTTTATGGGAGTTTTTCAAAGAGGTTTCAACTTTGGTTGGGTTTTGGTTTTGGGACTTGGGCTTATTTGGGTTAAGTTTGGGTTTAGGTCAAAATTGGGCTTTTTGGTTTTGGGTTGAATTTGAGTGGGGTTTGGGTCCAAATTTTGGGTAAATTATGTTAGTGTTTTATTTGTGGGGATGTTAGGGAAGGTTTAGAAAAGGTTTAGGGTCAATTGGAGTTGAATTGGTTTGGTTTGGACTAAATTTGGGTCATGGGTCCAAATTGGGCTTTAAGGTCAAAAGTGAAATTGGATTCAAATGTCAATCAAATTGGACCTGGATTTGGTCTAGATTGATATTGTGAATATTAAATTGAAGTTTAGAATTGAATTGGTCCAAAATTGGGGTCAATTGAGTTTGTTTGGTTTGACATTGGGCTTACTTGGGTTGAGAATGGACTAAATTAGGGGTTTTGGTAAAAGTGGGGTAAATTGACAAAATTAGCCCATGGTGTAGTTGACAAAATGAAGTTATGAATATTTTGGATTTTCTGGGAATTTTCTGAATTTTTGGATTTTTTTGGCTAAGAGGGGCATTTTGGGTATTTGGAGGGTATTTGGTGGTATTTTTGGAATTTTTGGTATTTTTGGCTATGGATGATCAATTTGATTGGTGAGGAAATGTTCAAAGTTAATTTTGGGGAGTTTTGGGTGATTTGGAAATTTTGGAGGATTTGGGCAATGCTAAAGGCTTTTTTGTAGGTTTGGTAGGTGTAGGATCCGCGGGGCCAAAAATTGAAATTTTGGAATAATGAAGACTGATCAAATATGAGTGAAATGGAAGCACTTTGGTTGAGCCATGAAGCCATGTTAAGCCTATATGAGCCATGAGATGACTCATTTGAGGCATTCACTATGTTGTTCCTAACCCTCTTAACCAGGGGCTTAGGGGTTAAGGTCCATCCATATGAATTACCTACATGAATCAAGGAGTCAAGTTGGGTATGGGTGTGGTTTTAGGATTTGGATTGTGTGTGTGAGAGTGTAGAGTGTGAGTGTAGTGAGTGTGTAAGTCAACCCTCACCAGACCAAGCTACCCAGGGTGGTCCTAAGGCCAAAGAGTCCTATGGGGAACTCATCCTTTAAACCTTCACATTTGATTTCAACCCTCTAGGTGATTAAGGGTCTACAATCAAGCTTGTGGGGCTTGCAAGGAGGCAAGAAGTGGTTCAAATTTCTAAGGGATGGGTCCCAATTCTAGTCCTCTAAGATAGTCAAAGGAAAAGCCTAAGGCTAGATCCTAAACACTAAAGAGGGAAGAGAAGACCTCATCAAAAATGAGGTCAACACACCCCTCGGCCAAAGGGGGAGTTGAACAAAAACTTACCAAAACTCTACCAAAATCATTCCAGACCCCTCTCCAGACATAGAGAACTTGATCCCCACTCAAATCCAGCCCTAAAACCCTCTCTGTGAGCTCAATTTCTGAGTTGAAAATCCACCCAAAAAACAGGACACTTCACCACAGTGAGCCAATCTCCAAATTGATTGATCCTACACCTTCACCAGACCAAGAGGAGAAGTTCCCCAGCAAAAGCCCCCTCACCAGGCCAGCCATTACTTCTAGCCTCTAAGTTTTGTGATCTGCCTTGGTCACTTTATACCTAGACAATTCCCCAGACCCAAAGACTTCATCTGGAGCTTGCCTGGACTCAATCGAAGGTGACACAACTCTCAGATCGAAGCTTCACTTCTCTGAGTAAAGGTATGAACTCATTCTTCCCCCCGAGCTTCCAGTAATTCTCCATTTTGTTTGGGTTAATTTCATAGCCTATAAACTATATGGATGTGTTTGTCTCCTCAAGACGAATCCATAGAGCATAAGAACACAAAAATCCGTTGAGAAATGAGAGAGATCTTAGGGTTTGAGTGTGGACGGCTATCGGGACACACCAGTCGGTGATGATGATCGGCCGCCGTTGGATCGAGCATGTATCGAATGGACGGTGCAGATCTCGTCGGATTAGAAGATGGAGCGGGACCACGAGACGCGTGGCTGCTGACACAAGTGGCGGCGCCAAATCACAGCGCGACACGTAGGGGCTTCGGAGCTGCCAAGGTTAACGCGGCGCCGCGTGGATAAGTAGATAAATCCTTATTTTATGAATTAATTAAATACCCAAAACTTAGAAAATTCATATCTTTACATAGAAAAATCACAAAAATAAAATAAAAATACCCACTTGCTCAGTGAACAGAGGAGAATAATGTGGAAAAGAAATCAAGTTAATTTGATGAGTATTTTATTTTTAATAATTTATTTACTATTTTCAATATTTTGATTCTTCATTTGCATAGACAATTCACCATGGCATGAGACCATAGGGCTTTTGAAGCCTCTGATCTTGGGAACATTCCCTGAATTTTTCAAGGTCAGAGGCCATCTCTGTGAAAAGTTATTGATTTTTCAAGTTCATGTCACTGTTTTAGGTATTTTAATTCCAATAATTAGCATGTTGTGAAATAAATTCTAGGAAAATTTGGTGATGTTTCTTAATACCAGAGGACCCTGTGAAAAGTATATTTTAAGTTAATTCATTCATAATAACCTTAATTGGCCTAAACCCCTAAAAATAAATTTGAATTAACTAGGGTTAACCACATATCAAATTCACTTAAAAACAATTCTCCATTACTCTTTAGGGTTAGAAGAACCTTACATAAAATTTTGAAATCAATTGGACTTGATTAACCCCACCAAATGGATTGATTAAGCCTCATAAGCAAAATGGAACTTTAAAAATTCATAACTCCAAAAATACTTTTCAAAAATTCACAAAAATGGTTTTGGGGCTTCCCTAATATCAAGGGAGTTCAAGAAAATTAAAATTGAAATTTTCTAAAAAAGTTGATTTTTCATAATATTTTAATATTTTAATAATTAAAAATATAATAAAAATCACAAAAATATTAAAAATCATAAAAATGTCACATTTTGACTCCTAATCATTTAGGAACAAACCAAATATTTTTCCTAAGTCCCTAGGATAAGATATTGAATTTTAAAGGCTTAATGTAATTTTTAATATTAAAAAATGAATTTTCAACCTCTTTCACTAAAATAATTCTAATAAATCAAAGAAAAATCAAAAAATTATAAAATTTGTTTCTCTGGAATCCTTGAGGTCAGAGAAATTTAACAAAAATATAAAATCTATTTTTCAACTTTTATTTTATTTTAAAATTAATTAATACTCCAAAACTCAAAATAATTATTATAAATAAAATATAATCAAAAAATCACAAAAATTGGTCCAAGTGGTCCTCTGGTCATTAGAAACATCCCATAATTTTCTTAAGGACAGAAACCTTTTCTTGGCCATGTTGTTGAATTTTCTTTGAAAACCCTTATTTTCTACTAAAAATAATTATATAAATAAATTCAATTCAGAAAAATCACATTTACTCCTCTAATGTCTTAATTGACATGTGAGTGAGGTGACATAAAAATTTCAAATTCATTTGAGTTTAATTTAGTGAGTTTAACCCTTAATTAAGACTTTAGGTTTAATCAAAATGGGGGGTAAAATATCTGTTTTTAACTTTCTCTTGGATGATTGAAACTTAGGGAAATTAACGGGTAGAAACCCACTAAACACTTTGAAAATATCAAAATGAAACTTTAATTAATTAAATGATTTGAATTTTGGAAAGAATATATTTAAAATTTGGATTATTAAAATAAGGATATTATTCGAGAGGATATTTATTCTTTAATTTAAAAATCCCTAAATAACTCACTTTAACAATAATTAGTTCTTAATTAAAAATTAAAATAATAATCTAAATTAACAATTAAAACTAAAATAAAAACTAAAATAAAAACTAAAATTAAATTAAAAATTAAATTAAATTAAAATTAAAAATTAAATTAAACTAAAATTAAATAAAATTAAATTAAAAATTAAAATTAAACTAAAAATTAAATTAAATTTAAATTAAATTAAAATTAAAATTAAATTAAAATTAAAAATTAAATTAAATTAAATTAAATTAAATTTAAATTAAATTAATATCAAATTGAATTAAATTAAAATCAAATTGAATTAAATTAAAATCATTTAACAACAAACCTAAATGAAATCATTAAGAATTAAATCAAAACATATCAATAATTTCAACACCTCTTTCTATCTAAGTAAATTTAAAACATGAACATCAATTTGAAATACTAAGATAATTAAAAATGTAAAGATTTAAATCAAATCTAAAATAATTTGAACACTATTCCAAACTTAAAATCATTAAACTAAAACTCAAACTTTAAATTAAGAATGATTAAAATTCTCGATAAATCAACTTGCCCTTAAAGGCTTTAATTATTATAACTCTTAAATAGAGTATTAAGTGAGATGTCACTTCATTCATCAGGTAATCAAATACCTAAGTTCACTGAGCAAGAGACAAAGTTCAAGTAAACTCCTAGATGATTAATTCACCTGTGTAATTAAATTTACTTGGACTTAAAATAACCCCGGAAGTATTGAAAAGATGTTTAGGACTCACCCTAAACACTTCCTCAATACGAAGAGATGTTTTAGAAGAACAACTGAATCTAATTGTTCTTTGATGAAGAAAATCATCCTTAAACCAACAACCAAGACGTCATAGGAAATGAATAGTTATAGGATTAGGAATTTGGTAGACAACCAAAACCCTTTCCCTTAGCTTTACCTAGGTATTTCTTGTAAAATATATTTAAATGCTTTAACATGTGTTTTAAGTGCAGCTTGAGATGACGGGAAGACCCTCCAGGTACGCTTTTATTTTATTGTGGTTTACTTTATTGCAAATTACTTACGTGCACTATACTTTACTTTCCTTGCATGATAAATAAAACTGTTGCATGAAAACCAAAACCTTTAGGATAATCCCTAAATTGAAACCAAAACTAAATTAAAAGTCATTGCAAGATAAAATTCACTGCCACAACATTCTAAAATATAAAACAACTCAAAATTTAATCACAAATAGAACAACAAAACTACAATTGCAACTAAATTAAAACGTCTCGTTAAATGATCGGGAATACCTCGGATGATGTAACCGACGTGTTGCTAACGGGATTTCCCACTGTCTAAATGAAAGTGTGGAACTCATTCAGTTGAGTTTAGCAAATTCATCTAGACTAAGTGAATTCGATGAAAATAACAGTGTCGGGATGACGAAACCGTATGATCTTAATCGGTTCTGTTTAAACAACTTTAAGATTTGTTTTAATTAAAATATTAAAAACACCTGGATTTTAAGATTTTCTCTAAACCAAAACACTTCTCTCATGCTTTGATTTATGACTTCTAAAACTAAACCTCTGCAACAACAAAGAGCTCGGAGCATGGTGGGCAGCTCAGCCATCGTCATTAGCAAAACTCGAATCTACTTCAGTAAAACTTTCTTAGAATAAAGTAATCAAGCCATAGGACTTCAAGGTAGTTTGCCTAGTGCAACATAAATCCTCAACTTTTTGTTAGGCATTTGCATAATCATGTTATGCAAATTAAGCCCTAACTGGTCTTAGGATTCCGAGGTAGTTATTTGGTACGACATAAACCCTCACATCTTCGAGGCATTTGTATGTTCATATCATACAAATATAAGTCCTAATTAATTAAAATTCACAAGATTGTAATATTAAATAAACTCCCAAATCGAAGCCAAACAATAAGATAGTTTGGGAAGTTGCCAAGATTCTTCTTTGATCCTCAGCTTCTCCTACTCCTCTTCCATTGGACTCCTGAAAATAAACTGTTCCAAATTTGATCCATTCCCTATTGAAATCTCCAAAATTCAATCCTTTGAAACCTTAAACGTTGAAATTCTTGAGAGCAAAACCACTGATCATTATCGAGAGTTTTCTTAAATGTAATTAACTACAGGGGCTTGCCCTTATAGGGAACTTTAAGAACCCAGGTAATATAAACCCTGCTTAATTTCTTTATATTAAGCAGGGGAACTTATCGGCTTATAATGTTGGTTCGCAGACCAAACATATGTTACAAATCTTCTAGTTTATTTAACTGAACTGCATCATCAAGTAGTGTGTCTATTCTTCGGAATAGATATACAGTTTATGATGCGGTGCTCGTTTATATAAACTATTTGGGATGTGAGATCGGTTTGATTTCATATCTTAAGATTTTCAAACTTAAAATTACTTTCAAAATCAAATGCTACTTTCTAAATTATATATATATATATATATATATATATATTTAAATTAAATATAAAATCTAAAAATATGCCGACAATTTCTAGCGACTCCATTGGGGAACTAGTTCCTCTCTCCATTTTGATTAGATGGTTTTGCTTTCATAAATCGATAGTGAGTCCATATCCCTAGTGGACCAAAACTATCATTCTTCTGTTGGAATACCCCGTTCATTTCTGTCTTGAACGAGTTTAGCCAACTCCTCTCGGATTTAGGAGCCACTGTTTAGACACCCCTAAACGGAGAGGTTCCGAGATCCTTTTACCTCTTTTTTTAGGTGGGGTGGACCCCCAATAGGTGTTAGTTTAGGAGCGGTCCTTCGAGTCGGGAAGTCTTGCATAAGACTTTCTTTTCCTTTCCAATTCTAAATCGGGCCCTTTTCCTTTTCTATAACATTTTTCCTTTAATCGTTTTGTTTCTAACAAATGAACTTGCTAATAAACAACCTCCTAATAAACAATCTCTTTTAAAAATCACAAATACACTAAGATAAACGAAAATGTGTTCGGACTCTTTCTTTTTCGTCCTAAACTTTACGACGAAAAGAAGCATAATTCGGGACTGACATTCGAAATCTGCCCTGCAGAAAATGACTGCCCCAAAGTTAATCTTCTCCTTCACCAATGGAATGGACTTTGCCGTTTACAAGGATGAGCTGCCCGACAATGGAATCATCCGTTTCGGACAAGGATTCGGCAACACAGATATCAAATTTGTTGATGTCACTCTGTTCACACTAATGGACAAAGTGTCAGAAACTGAAGAGCCCGTGATTGAGTTCAACCTGAAATCGACTCAAGAATTCCCTCCCCTGCAAAGGATTCCAGTTGAAAGAAGTACTAATATTCATAGGAGGATTATTGTCTCTACCCCCACCGTCTAGTCATCTCTGCACCTACCCTGACTTCTGCCAAACTGAAGGGGAAGAAAATCCAAGTCTGTGATGAGCCTGTCACCGTGGAGGGTACAGATTTTGCTACAATACCATCTGTTTTTTAGATTGGGTCCAGTTCGAGAATTGCACCCCTAACTCGGACTCAAAGAAGAAATAGAAACAGAAAGATCGCCAAGATCGAGAAAGCTAGAGCTGCTGAAGTTGCTTTTCTAGAAGAAATCCCTGAGGAAAGAGAAGAACTGCCTGAGTATATACCTCTATTGAAAGGGAGCAGGTTTCACCCTCTCTCAGCCGCATCAGGTGAATAGAATGTCCGTAGGATCATCGCTGCATTACCCAGACCTACGTACTACAATAATTACAAGAGAAAAGGGGATAAGACTACGCCATTGGCTTGACTGCAAGCTATCATAAAAAGATTGACAAAGAAAAAAAGATTCCCTGTGTCAGAAATCATAAGAAGGATAGGACAGGTACCAGGTAAATCCCGCCTCGGACCGCGAATAGAACCTATTGCAGCCACAGAGAAACCAAAAAAGAAAATAAAAGCCAGTTCACCCATTTTTGTATCGTTCTACAAATTAGGGAGGATACCACCTTCCAGCATATAGTCGATAGATTATCCGGTCCTAGGCTTCCGGCTGCAAGAAGGATGGTATGGCGACCTACTACTGGCGAGCTAAGACCGAAATAATGTCCTGAGAAGAAAAGTCTCGTCAGGAGACTTGAATCAGAAGAAAGTGCTACTGCAATGAAGGGGACTCCTGGAAAGGAAGTTCAACAAGCGTCACGAGACAACTGCGAGACCGTGCAGAAAAGGCCACTAGAGGATGCCACGGACAAGTTAAGGACTGACATCTGACAATTAGCAAAAGAAAGAGAAGAAAAACTAGAAGATGAAGTTGACTCATCAGAGTTCATGGATGAGGAGTATGCCGAGATCAACATGGTTGAAACATGAGCTCCAGAAGCTGCAAAAAGAGATGAACCAGAAGTAATGAGGGCACAGCTTCGGGAAAGAGATGGCACAATTTCCCAGATGGCAAAGAGGATGGAAGAGATGGCTGCTGCCTTAGCCACTCTCCAGAGTCAGGTACAACCTCAGAAAGAGACACCCCTAGAGATTATCCATATTGTAGATGGAGGAAAAGAGGTCACATCCGTCAACAGAGACGAACAACCAAAGAAAGATCCTGCACAAAGCATGATTCCAGAAAAGGACATTAAGAGCATGGTAAAACATCAGGTGCGAGAAGACCTAGCACAATCTACGAGTGGAGCATCTATTCAGACGGGTAGACCTTACCCCGAAGATTTCTATGCAGTCCAATACCCGAAAGGCTTCGTACCACCTCTGTTCAAGACTTTTGATGGTACCGGAAACCCTCGGTAGCATGTCTCACATTTTCGTGCTAGTTGCTGCCATGCCGGTGGAAGTGACGCTTTACTCTTCCGACAGTTCGTCAGCAGTTTATCAGGGATTACCTTCGACTGGTATGCAGAGTTGTGGAATGGTTCAGTAAAGAACTTTTTAAAACTAGAGAATCTCTTCGTTAAACGATTTGTCGGGGCTCAGCATCACATCATTATCGGTGATCTAGTGGTAGAGCAACAGAAGCCGAACGAGACTTTACTGGATTACATACTTTGATGGAGAAACTTAAGCATGAAGTGTGAACCACAGCTTCAAGAACAACATGCAATTGACATCCTACTTAAAAGTATCCATGGCCCGATAGCACTCCTCCTTAAAGGATTTAAATCAAGACTTTCGAGAAGTTGCTTAGCAAGGCCGGGAGCTTGCAAGAAGAGGCAAAGCAGTTAAGTTTCGTAGACAAGAACAATAAGCAGAAGCCCGTGAAAACATTCAAAAAGAAATCTGGAATCATCGCGGCAGTAGATAAGGGCAAGCAGCCGGTTCAGATACAGTCAGAGCGGCCACAGTCTAGTTATCAACCACCACAACAGACCTATCAGCAACCTCAGCAGGGCTATCAGCAACCTCAGCAGGGCTATCAGCAGCCTCGTCCGAGCTATCAGTCACCTCAGCATTATGAACAACTACCTCATTCATCGCGTACCTTAAGAGAACTTCTAAATAGAGAATATCCATTCAAAACTGAAGCAGTAGCGAAGATGTTCCGCAGCTTAATGAAGACACCGGATTTTCAGCTGTCAGAGCCCAAGAAGCCGGAGGAAGTCAATAAGAAAGATCATCCGAACTATTGCCCTTACCAGCAGATGCTCGGACACAAGATAGAGGATTGCATCACTTTCAAGAGTTGGTTTGATGACAATCTCTGGAGAGGGAACATAACGATCCCAAAGGAATACATGAAGGAACCCCAGAAAGGAGGTTCCGTCAATGTTAATTCCTCGGATCTTATTGTTTCGATAAACCCATACACGACTGATGATGGATGGAGTACTGTTTGGACAAGATCATCGAAGAAAATTTTGGATCACATCCAGACCGCTTTGGTACGCTCTTCAACTCAGAGTTTGAAACCTGTCGAGCTGGCACTATCACTTGCGATTGAAGAACCGCCCCGGAAGGAGGAGAAGATCGTGGAAGAAAAGAAGATCGAGGCTCCGAAGGGTAGACTAGGGGTTGCTTATCCTAGGATGGTTTTTTCCGATTCGGGGGAGAAATCCCTCGAACTCCTGACTATGTATGATTATCTGCTTGCTCCGGCGGGATCTTATAATGATAAGGGTTATAGCGTTGGCTACATTTTGACTGTTTCTAACGATTACGTAACTAACGACAACCGGCTTAATCCGGATCTCGATTCCAATACAAATAACGATTCTCAAATCATACACAACCTCGATGACCACGACGAAGAAGATGTTCACAAAGGAGGCTACGAAAGCTCGACAAGCAACGAGTCCATTTATGAATTTCGAGGAGCTCCGATCACGATAGAATTAGAACCATCAGACACCGAAGCAACTTCAGAAGAGCCAGTTGTTCCGATTCAAGAGGAGACACCGGTAAATTTAGAAGAGATAGTAGAGGTCAATCTAAGAAGCGGAAAAGTTCTACCCCCGAGAATGGGTCCAAAGGATAAAGGAAAGCAGTTGGTTGCTCAGGAAGAGCCGAACCCAGCAGAGGAACTGCCCATTCGGGAAGAGACCGAGGAACATGGTAATAAAGTGGACTACAACGTGCTAGCCCATCTTAGGAAGCTACCAGCCAAGCTAAGCATATACGACACTCTACTCCTGTCAAAGGAGATGGGGGAGGCTCTGATCAAGTCTTTACTTGATCCAGAGATTTGTCTAGCCCAAATGGTCGGTAATTCCTTCGACGAGGTTTGCTCATTAAGAGAACAGCGAGGTGTTACCTTCACGGACAATGATCTATTACTGGGAACAGCTGATCACAACCGACCATTATACATTTCAGTCACTATTGGAATGTTTACGCTCTCCAGAGTGTTGGTTGATCCGGGAGCATCAATCAACATAATGAATCTTCGGACGCTAGCGTATTTGGAAATTGATGCTCTCGAGCTTGAAGCAGACAAGATGCTATTAAGAGGCTTCAATCAAAAAGGAGAAAGAGCTCTTGAATTGATAATACTACTAATGAAGACCGGTGAATTAGCAAAGACAACCGCAAAATGCCACATAATTGATTTTGAGACATCGTTCAACGCTCTACTGGGTCGGCCATGGATCCATGAAAACCGGATGGTACCGTCGTCTCTGCACCAGTGCATAAAGTATTATGAAGGAGGGGAACAGTGCATCAAAGGTGATTTGCAACCATTCTCCATGCATGAAATTGGAATTCATGAAGATGCGGCCTACTACACGCCTCCGAAGAAAACAATCGTTTCCAGAAATACCATACCAAATGAAGTAAAAGAAATTTGAGACGATGAAGAACCTGAAGTTCTAGTCCACCAGCTTACTCACCACTCCCTTACGGCGAGATGGTGAAGATTTCTCCGGGACTCGCACCCGAGGTCGAGTCCGAGGACGAGGACGTGGAAGAAATGTTGGAACAGTTGGACAGAAGAAACCGGTCATCGATGTTGATTGGGAGAACAATTTCGAAGAAGAATAAGAAATTGAGAAAGAAGCAGTGACAATAAGTTAAAAGAAACCCCAGTTCAAGATCTCTCTCGAAGATGAAAAGAATGAAGAATATAAATCAATGTATGAGAATATTAACCATTATGTACATACTATGACCCTGACCCTGACCCCGATCCATTCTAATAAGATCGAGGGTATGGTGGTCAAGGAAGTGCATGGTGATGGTGCTAAGCCGATCAAGTTCCATCGTGGTGCTTCTTCTTCCAATACTGAAAAAGATGTACGATTTGAAGATGTTACTTCATCTGAATTAATGGAATTACCATTTGAGTGGTACTCTCCCTGTGTTCAAAATTTAATTCAGCATGGTGTCTTACCTTGACAATGGACAAAAGATCAATCACAACATTTTGAAAAATTATGGAAAAATGTCGGTCAGCTTCCCATTTCAAAACATGGTCTCGGATTCGACACAGTAGGATCAGTTGATGATACGGGATTTTGCTTGGTTGTTACTTGCGAGCCTAATAAAGAGTGCTTAGAAGCTTTTGAAGATCTGGAGGATCTACCAATCGGCGACGCTCCAACAGAATTCGAGGAAGAAATCAAATCTACAATAGATGAGTTAACGGAAGTTAACTTAGGTACTAGCAAAGAGCCTAGGCCAACCTTTGTTAGCTCCTTACTCAATAAAGAAGACTCCGAGGAAATAATCAAGCTACTAATGAAATTCAAGGACTGTTTTGCTTGCAGCTACGACGAAATGCCAAGATTAGCTCTGGAAGTCGCAGTTCACAGACTAGAAGTGGATCCTACTTCCGTTCCAGTCAGACAAGCTCCCAGAAGAATGCGTCTAGAAATTGAGCAACAAGTAATAGCTGAAGTTAAGAAGCTAATGGACGCTAAATTTGTCCGTGAAGAACAATACCCAACTTAGTTAGCCAACGTGGTACCACTCAGAAAGAAGAATGGTCAGATCAGAATCTGCGTGGATTTCAGAGATTTGAATAAAGCATGTCCAAAGGATGAATTCTCATTACCAATTCCAGAACTGATGATCAACATCGCTTCAACACATGAAATCTTCTATTTCATGGATGGATCATCAGGATACAACCAGATAAAGATGGCACCAGAAGATGAAAAGCTCACGACATTCAGAACGCCGATCGGAGTGTATTGCTACACAATAATGCCATTCGGACTAAAGAACGCAGGAGCAACATACCAAAGAGCGATGACGAAGATTTTTCATAATCTCATTCACACCAAGTCGAGTGCTGCGTGGATGATGTGGTCATCAAAAGTAAACTGCAGGAAGATCATTTGTATGATTTGAGAATTGTTTTCGAGCGACTAAGACAATTTAACCTTAAGATGAATCCCTTAAAATGCACCTTTGGCGTCACCTCCGGGAAATTCTTAGGATTTGTTGTCCGACATCGTGGGATTGAAATCGATCCAGAGAAGATTAATACTATTTTAGAAATGCCTCCTCCCAAAACTTTGAAACAACTACGATCCTTTCAAGGGAAGTTGGCATATCTTCGACGCTTTATCTCAAACTTGTCAGGTAGGTGTCAGCCCTTCTCGGCATTAGTTAAAAAGGACGCCAAATTCGTTTGGGATGAGAAATGCCAGCAGGCTTTCAAGGACGTTAAGCAATATTTAATGACACCTCCTGTCTTAGCAGCCCCAGTCTCAGGTAGACCGTTGATACTTTATACCACGGCTTTAGACAACTCCCTTGGAGCCCTGCTAGCCCAGGTCAATGACGAGGGGAAAGAAAATGCTCTCTACTATCTAATTCCGACGGAAGTAAAGTATCCTCCGATTGAGAAACATTGTTTGGCCCTGATCTTCGCCGCTCAAAAGCTCAGGCATTACATGCTTTCTCATAAAGTCAACCTTATTTTGAGAGTTAATCCGTTGGAATACTTCATGACCCGACAGACGCTTTCTGGCAGACTTGCCAGGTCGTCGATGATACTATTGTAATTCGACATAACTTTCGTTCCTCTTCGCGCCGTAAAGGGACAAGTCCTAGCAGACTTCCTTGCAGCACACCCTTTACCGGCAGATTCATCTCTCGACGACGATTTGCCTGGCGAGCAGATAATGAGCCTAGAAAACCCTGATGATCGACGTTGGAAACTATACTTCGACGGTGCGTCCTCAGCACAGAAGAACAAAGAATTGCAAACGATAGTGCCCGGTAAGGCAGGAATCGGACTAATCTTTATAACACCGGAGCGGGGCATGTTAAGATACTCCTACCACTTAACAGAACCGTGTACAAACAATGAGGCAGAATACGAAGCCCTTATAACCTGATTAGAATTAACCATTAAGATGGGAATAACGGATATCAACATCTACGGGGATTCTCTGTTGATCATTCAACAAATCGCTAGACAATACAGAAATATAAAGCCAAGACTCGAGCAGTACTTTCAGTATGCCATGAAATTGCTGGAACAAATTCCAAACGTAACAATCTACAAGATTCCCAGAAAAGAAAATGCTCTCGCCGATGTACTAGCCCGCCTTGCAAAGGAATTTGCCTGCTTGCAGGATGAGTCAGTTGAAGTGTCAGTTCAAGGACGACAGGTCCTATCACAGCTCGACATGAATACAACACATAAATTAGAAGAAGCAGAAGAAACAATTGCAACAGTGACATAAAATACAGAAGATTGGCGGCAGCCATTAATATACTACTTGCAGATAGGAAACCTACCTGACGATAAGTCGTTTGTCCATCAAATCAAGAAAAGAACTCTGTCTTACGCATTAATAAACAATACATTATACAGCAGGTCTTTTGATCAGATGTGGCTAAGATGCCTGAGCGGGTCCGAGGCTCGTGAAATCGTTAAAGAAGTACATTTAGGACTTTGTGGTGCTCATCAGGCGGGCCCGAAAATAAAAATGAAGATTAAAAGACTAGGGTACTATTGGCTCTCAATGATGACCGACTGTATGAAAGTTGCCAAAAGTTGTCACCAGTGTCAAGTGCACGGAGTGGTTCTACACCAACCTCCAAATGTGCTACATCCAACAATCGCGTTGTGGCCATTTGAGTGTTAGGGCACAGATATAGTGGGTCTGATAGAACTGCCTTCCTCAAGAGGACATCGCTTCATTCTTGCAGCTACAGACTACTTTTCTAAATGGGCAGAAGCTATACCACTCAGAGAGGTGAAGGCACACCACGTGCTACAATTTTTTAAGAACCAAGTCGTTTACTATTTTGGAGTACCACGCAGAATCATTTCAGATAATGGGTCTGCATTCAAGAGTACAAAGATCAACAATTTTGTCAGAAGACACGGGATCAATTGGCGATACTCAATGATCTACTACCCAAGAGCAAACGGCTTGGCCGAGGCTTTTAATAAAACTCTCGTTCAAATTTTAAAGAAAACTTTGGACGACAACAGGAGAAATTGGCATGAGAAGTTGTTAGAAGCCTTATGGGCCTACAGAACAACTTTTAGGACTCCTACTCAATCTACGCCTTACGCTTTAGTCTACGGGTCCGAGGCCGTCTTGCCCCTGGAAGTTCAGCTTTCGTCACTCCAAATTGCAGTTGCAGAAAAGATCACTACAGAAGAAAATACTAGACTACGGCCGGAAGAATTAGAAAGCTTGGAAGGGAAAAGACTTTCCGCACGAGCAGAATTTGGACTCGTATCGAGGCCAAGATGAGCCGAGCCCATGATAAACTGGTCCGCCCAAGAACTTTCAAAGTCGGTGACTTAGTTCTTGTTCTCAGAAGACCTACTCTTGCACATCGCAAGATAGGTGGTAAATTTGAACCAACATGGGAAGGGCTGTTCGTGGTCGAGACAGTATAGCCTCTGATCCTTTCCTTGTTTATTTGCAGGGAAATGTCGAACGGGCGGTTGGTTCTAAACTTTAGAAATGGCGTGAGTCTAGCACTTGATGAAAAGAGTGTGAGAGATGGAGCAGTGATAGAGATTGACTCAGACTTCACACCAGTCGGCTTATAATACGAAGAAGATGATTGGATCCCAGTTGACCGAGAAGAACTTCACAGCCAGACAGTGATGAAAATGTGGGGCCCGAGCCACCAATCCAGCAGCAAGAAAAGAAAAACAAACGCCGCACATGCAACCGAAGAGGATAAGAAAGTTAAGTTCGTGGTTACCACAGCAGAGGGTAGGCTTGTCAGCGCCGTGCCCACATAAATTCAAGGGGTAAGGAGAGCTACTCTCACTGCTACCCAGCAAAGAAATAAGAATCATCGCATTCGCAAAAAGTTAACCAAGTTAGCAGAAGATCAATATAAATAGACAGCGGATACCGTTAGTGCAAATGCTCCAAGGAGACCGGTTCGTGAGGAACCAGAAAGAAGAAAGTCAACTCCAAGAAGGTAGGAACAGATAAAAGAAATATCAAGAAAAGCAGAAATAGAGTCGATACCTCGATGTCGAGCATACGTACCGGATCCGAAGAGTC
This sequence comes from Papilionanthe hookeriana x Papilionanthe teres, assembly GCA_022702705.1. NCBI lineage: Eukaryota > Viridiplantae > Streptophyta > Magnoliopsida > Asparagales > Orchidaceae > Papilionanthe > Papilionanthe hookeriana x Papilionanthe teres. The sequence continues at coordinate 165,875,811 of CM040422.1, read as the reverse complement.
TTGTTGTGAAAGCAACCCCGGAGGATGTCCCTACGGAGATGTCGGCATATTTTTAGGTTTGTGGTGTATTTTGAAAAGGAGGTCGCCTATAGAAATTATCGGCGAATTTTAGATTTTAAATTTGATTTAAATATATATATATATATATATAATTTAGAAAGTAGCATTTGATTTCGAAAATAATTTTAAGTTTGAAATTTTTAAGATATGAAATCAAATTGATCCCACATCCCGAATAGTTTATATAAAAGAGCACCACACCAAAAACTGTATATCTATCCTGGAGAATAGACACACTGCTTGATGATGGGGCTCGATTAAATAAACTAGAAGATTTGTGACATCTGTTTGGTTTGCAAAACAATTTTATAAGCCGACAAGTTCCCCTGCTTAATATAAAAGAATTAAGCAGGGTTTATATTACCTGGGTTCTTAAAGTTCCCTATAAGGGCAAGCTCCTATAGTTAATTACATCTTAAATGACGGGAATCACTTAAGAAAACTCTCTATAATGATCGGTGGTTTTGCTCTCAAGAATTTCAAAGTTTAAGGTTTTCAAAGGATTGAATTTTGGAAATTCAAAAGGGAATGGATCAAATTTCGAACAATTTATTTCAGGAGTTCAAAGGAAGAAAAGTAGGACAAGTTGAGGATACAAGAAGAATCTTGGCAACTTCTCAAACTATCCTATTGTTTGGCTTCAATTTGGGGATTCATTTAATGTTTCATCTTGCTTGTTTTAATTAATCAGGACTTATATTCGTTTGACACAATCATACAAATAGCCTCGTAGATGTGAGGGTTTATGTCGTACCGAACGATCACCTTGGAGTCCTACGACCGGTTAGGGCTTAATTTACATGATTTGATCATGCAAATGCCTAACGAAGAGTTGAGGATTTATGTTGCATTAGGCAAACTACCTCGAAGTCCTATGGCTTGGTTATTTAATTCTAAGAAAGTTTTGCTGAAGTAGACTCAGGTTTTGCTGATGAAGATGGTCGTGCTGCCCGCCGTACTCCAAGTTCCTTGTTGTTGTAGAGGTTTAGTTATAGAAGGTGAAAATCAAGAGATGAGAAAAGTGTTTTGGTTTAGAGATCTTAAAGTCCAGGTGTTTTTAATATTTTAATTAAAACAAATCTTAAAGTTGTTTAAACAGAACCGATTAAGATCCCACGGTTCCGTCATCCCGGCACCGTTATTTTAATTGAATTCACTTAGTCCAGATGAATTTGCTAAACTCAACTAAATGAGTTCCACACTTTCATTTAGACCTTGGGAAATCCCGTTAGCAACAAGTGGGTTACATCATCCGAGGTATTCCCGATCATTCAACTAGACGTTTTAATTTAGTTGCAATTGTAGTTTTGTTGTTCTATTTGTGATTAAGTTTTGAGTTGTTTTATATTTTTGAAATGTTGTGGCAGTGAATTTTATTATGTAATGATTTTTAATTTAATTTTGGTTTCAGTTCAGGGACTATCCTAAAGGTTTTGGTTTTCATGCAACAGTTGTTTATCATGCAAGAAAAGTAAAGTATAGTCCATGTATGTAAATTGCAATAAAGTAAATTGCAACAAAATAAAAGCGTACCTGGAGGGTCTTCCCGTCATCCCAAGCTGCACTTAAAACACATGTTAAAGGCATTTAAATATTTCAACAAGTACCTAGGTAAAGCTAAGGGAAAGGTTTTGGTGGTCTACCAAAGTCCTAATCCTATAGCTAATCATCTCCTATGACGTCTCGGTTCTTGTGTTTTGGTTTAAGGATGACTTTCTTTACCCATGAACAATTAAATTCAGTTTTTCTTATAAACATCCTATCATATTGAGGAAGTGCTTAAGACGAGTCTTAAACATCTTTTCAATATCTCTAGGATTGTTTTAAGTCTAAGAGAATTTAATTATACAAGTGAATTAATCATCCAGGAGTTTAAGTTTTGTTATCTTGCTCAGTGAACTAGGACATTTGAATATCCTATGAGTGAAAAAACACTTCACTTGATGCCTCATTTAAGAGTTATAGCAATAAGAGCTTTAAAAGGGCAAATCAACTTATTAAGTATTTTAATGATTTAAACTTAATGATTTAATTTTAATTTTTACTTAATTATAAAAAGTTAGTTTAAGTTTGGAATAGTGTTCAAGTTATTTTTGATTTAATTCTTAATGATTTCATTTAGGTTTGTTGTTAAATTTTTTTAATTTAATTTAATTCAATTTAATTTAATTTTAATTTAATTTGATTTGATTTGATTTAATTTTAATTTAATTTAGTTTAAATTTAATTTAATTTAATTTAATTTTAATTTAATTTAATTTAATTTAATTTAATTTCAATTTAATTTTAATTTAATTTTAGTTTAATTTAAATTTAGATTATTATTTCAACTTTTAATTAAGAATTTAGTATTATTGAAGTGATTTATTTAGGGATTTTTAAATTAAGGAATTAATATCCTCTTAAATAATATCCCTACTTTAATAATTCCAATTTCTATTATTCTCCCAAAATTTCAATTAATTAATTAATTAAAGTTTTATCTTAATTATTTTTGAAATGATTAGTAGATTTCTACCCTTAATCATTTAAGTTTCAACCATCCAAAAATCAGTTTAAAATCAAATGTTTTACCCTCCCCTTTGATTAATCCTAAAATTTTAATTAAGGGTTGAAATTTCTAATTACCATTTTGCCCTTCAAGCTTAATAATTCTATAACTCACTAAATTAAGCTCAAATGAACTTGAAATTTTAATGTGACCTCACTTACAAGTCAATTAAGGCTTTAGAGGAGAAAATGTGAATTTTCTGTATTTAATTTATTTATGTAATTATTGTTATTGGAAAATAGGGGTTTTTATGGAAAATTCAATAACATGACCAAGGAAATGGTTCTGTCCTAAAGAAAATTATGGGAGATTCCTAATGACTAGAGGACCATTTAGACCAATTTTGGTGATTTTTTGAATTATATTTTATTTATTAGAATTATTTTGATTTTTGGAGTATTAATTAATTTTAAAATATAATTAAAGTTAAAAAATAGATTTTATATTTTTCTTAAATCTCTCTGACCTCAAGGAGTGTAAAGAAATAAATTTTGTATTTTTCTGATTTTTCTTTGATTTATTAGAATTATTTTAATGAAAAGGTTGGAAAATACATTTTTTAATATTAAAAATTACATTAAGCCTTTAAAATTCAATATCTTATCCTAGGGACTTAAGAAAAATATTTGGTTTGTTCCTAAATAATTAGAATTCAAAATGTGACATTTGGGTGATTTTTAATATTTTTATGATTTTTATTATTTTTTAATTATTAAAAATATTAAAATAATGATAAAAATTAACTTTTTAAGAAAATTATAATTTTAATTTTCCTAAGTTCCTCTAATATCAGAGAAGCTCTAAAACCAGTTTTGTGAATTTTTGAAAAGTATTTTGTGAGTTATGAATTTTTAAATTTCAAATTTATTTAAGGGGGTTAATCAGCCCATTTGGTGGATCAAACCAAGTCCAATTGGTTTTAAATTTTTATGTGGTGTTCTCATATCCCTAGAAGATAGTGGAGAATTGTTTTTAAGTTAATTTGATGTGTGGTTAACCCTAATTAATTAAAGTTCAATTTTAGGTATTTAGGCCAATTAGGGTTGTTCCAAGTGAATTAACCCAAAACTTATTTTTCCTAGGTTTCTCTGGTCATAAGAAACATCACCAAATTTTCCTAAAATTTATTTCTCAACATGCTAATTATTGGAATTAAAATACTCAAAACAGTAACATGAACTTGAAAAATCAATAACTTCTCATAGGGATCGCCTCTGACCTTGGAAAATTCAGGGAATGTTCCCAAGTTCAGAGGCTACAAATGCCCTATGGTCTCATGCCATGATGAATTGTGTATACAAATGGAGAATTAAAACAATGCAGAGAGTAAATAAATCATTAAAAATAAAATACTTAATGAATTTACTTGATTTATTTTCCACATTATTCTCCTCTGTTCACAGAGCAAGGGGGTATTTTTATTTAATTTTTAGGATTTTTCTACACAAAGTTATGAATTTTTGAAGTTCTAGTAATTAAATAAATAGAAAAATACCCTAATTTCCTACTTATCCACGCGGCGCCGCGTCAACCTTAGCCTTTCCGAACGGCCACACGGCGTCTTCTGGTTCGGCGCCGGCATCAGACTCAGCACTCCAGGGGCCCGCGGTTCATGTATCGTTGCGCTGTCAGGCTCGATCCTGACCATCTGCTCGATACACGAGCGATCCAACGGCTCCCAGTCATCGTCTACGACTGGTGTGAACCCGTGACCGTCGACCTTCTAATCCTAATTTTTACTCGATTCTCAATGAATTTTTGTGTTCTTATGCTCTATGGATTCGTCTTAAAGAGACGAGCAAATCCATACGGTAAACATGCATTGAAATTGACTCAAACTAAATGGAGAATCTCCAGAAGCTCGGGAGAAGGAGAGAGCTCATACCTTTGCTCGGAGAAGTGAAACTTCAATCCGAGGGCTATGTCACCTTCGATTGGGTCCAAGCAAGCTCCGGATGAAGTCCCTTGGCCCGGTGAATTGCCTAGGTACAAAAGTGACCACAGCTCGATCACAAAGATTGGAGGTCGGAAGCAATGGCCGTCCTGGTGAGGGGCTTTTGCTGGGAAACTTCTCCTCTTGGTCCGAGTGAAGGTGTAGAGTTAATCAATTTGAGGATTGACTCACCGTGGTGAAGTGTCCTAGTTTTGGGCTTGGATTTAAACTCCGAAATTGAGCTCGCGAGAGAGGAAATGGCGGGGGATTTCAGTGGGGTCAAGTTCTCCAGGTGTGGGGAAGAGTCTGGAATGATTTTGGCAGAGTTTCCTTAAGGTTTGTTTCAGCACCTCTCCCATGGCCGAGAGAGGTGGTGTTTAAATAGGCATGGCTGGAGGGCCTCCCAGGGGGAGTTAGGGGTTGGGATCAGCTGCTCTGGTGAGGAGAAGAACAGCTGCAATGGCCATTTGGAGTGGGGCAGCTCAGCAAGGTGGAATTCCAAAACTTGGCTCCTCCCAAGGTCTCGGCCATGGTGTTTTCCGGCGGTTCAGGTGGCTGGCCAGTAGGCAAGGGTCACCCTCAAGTTCAGGTGGGTCAGGGCTGGGGTTTTGTGTAGGCAATTGAGCTTTGCCATGTGTCAAAAGCTTGATTTAAAATGGAATGGGAGAAGGCCAATTTTTGGCTTGATTTGGTCAAGTCTACCTTTTGGGCTTGGTTCACCCTTCAAGGTGGCTTTGGGTGTTGTGGGGAGTCAAAGGAATCAGCTGGTTTGGCATGGAGAAGTCCTTATCCAAATATATTTGGATTAAATTTGGGTTAAGGTGAAACATGTTTAAGGTTAATGACTTTTAGGAGGTGCTTAAAGGACCTCCTCCTTTTGCCATTTAAGGAAGTTCGACAAATTAGAGATTCTCATGGCCTGCCAATGGCTTACATGTGGCTTCATGGCTCCATATGGTTTGGGAAAAGATTTGGTCAATTTCATAAAAAAGGATTTTGTGAATTTTGGCATTTTGATGGGAATTGTTATGAGGCTTGATTTGGAATTGTTTAATTGATAAATTAGGACTTTAGGAATGATTTTAAATTGAATATGTGATGAAGGAAAGTGTCATGTGGGCTTTAGATTGATTTGGGCTTTTGAATTTGGTGGAAGTGAGCTTTTAGGAAGGTTTAAGGGAGTGGGCCTTTATGTTTAACAATGGGCTTTTAGATGAAAAATTTTGCAAAGGGCCATGCCAAATAAATGTTGAGTTTAGTTTAAGGATGTGTCTTGAATGATTTGAAGCAAATTTGAGGTAGTTTGGAATTGAATTGGGTTGAATTTGGGTTCATTTGGTAAATGGGCTAATGTAGGTAAAATTGGGCTAATTTGAGCCAATGTTGGGCTAGGGTTGAAATTAATGTAAAATTAATGTTTGTAAATGTTTATGGGAGTGTTTCAAAGAGGTTTCAACTTTGGTTGGGTTTTGGTTTTGGTTTTGGGTTGAATTTGAGTGGGGTTTGGGTCTAAATTTTGGGCAAATTATGTTAGTGTTTTGGTTGTGGGCATGTTAGTGAAGGTTTAGAAAAGGTTTGGGGTTAATTGGAGTTGAATTGGTTTGGTTTGGGCTAAGTTTGGGTCATGGGTCCAAATTGGGCTTTAAGGTCAAAAGTGAAATTGGATTAAAATGTCAATCAAATTGGACTTGGATTTGGTCTAGATTGATATTGTGGATATTGAATTGAAGTTCAGAATTGAATTGGACCAAAATTGGGGTCAATTGGGTAGATTTGGTTTGACATTGGGTTCACTTGGGTTAAGAATGAGCTAAATTGGGGGTTTTGTTTAAAGTGGAGTAAATTGACAAAATTGGCTCAAGGTGTAGTTGGACAAAATGAAATTGGGAATAGTTGGGATTTTCTGGAATTTTCTGGGAATTTTCTGAATTTTTGTATTTTTGGGTCAAGAGAGAAATTTTGGTAATTTGGAGGGTATTGGGGGATACTTTTGGAATTTTTGGTATTTTTGGTTATGGATGATCAATTTGATTGGTGAGGAAATGTTCAAGGTTAATTTTGGGGAATTTTGGGTGATTTGGAAATTTTGGAGGATTTGGGCAATTTTAAGGGCTTTTGGTCGGTTTGATAGGTGTAGGGTCCCTGGGTCAAAAATCGAAATTTTGGAAGAATGAAGATTGATCAAATATGAGTGAAATGGAATCACTTTAGTTGAGCCATGAAGTCATATTAAGCCTATATAAGCCATGAGAGGACTCATTTGAGGCATTCACTATGTTGTTCCTAACCCTCTTAACCAGGGGCTTAGGGGTTAAGGTCTATCCATATGAATTACCTACATGAGTCAAGGAGTCAAGTTGGGTATGGGTGTGGTTTTAGGATTTGTATTGTGTGTGTGAGAGTGTAGAGTATGAGTGTAGTGAGTGTGTAAGTCAACCCTCACTGCACTGAGCCACCTGGGGTGGTCCTAAGGCCAAAGAGTCCTATAGGGAACTCATCCTTTAAACCTTCACTTTTGATTTCAACCCTCTAGTTGATTAGGGGTCTACAATCAAGCTTGTGGGGTTTGCAGGGAGTTAAGAGGTGTTTGAATTTCTAAGTGTTGGGTTCCATTTCTAGTCCTCTAAGATTAGTCAAAGGAAAAGCCTAAGGCTAGATCCTAAGTACTAAAGAGAGAAGCAAAGACCTCATCAAAAATGAGGTCAACAAATGGACACCCAATAGGTGTGGTGTGCTAACCAAGTACACCGTGCGTATTGGCGTTGGCCGAAAAGATCGACAAAACCAACACATATGTCCAAGTGACAAACTTAGAACAAAGTAGAAGAATTTCCGCTAGGGAGTATCATGTATATTTCCAAGACCGGAGGTTCCTGAACTCTCTGCGGGAATGGAAAAGGAGGTGAACTCCAAATCACCAGATCTGGGGAATTCGATTTAGATTTCATTTTTTAATTTTAAATTTCAAGTTTTAATGTGTGAGCTTAGATTTTGAGTTTTAATTTAAATTGAAGTTTGATTTAAAATCAATTTGAGAAAATTTTGAATTTGAAATTTGGATTTGAAATGAGAGTTGAAACCTAGGTTCCAACCTCCGGACTCGCAAGGAAAACCGGAATTTAGGTACCGGCCTCGGAGTGTGCATCGAGTTTAAGTGTCGATTGAAAAGGATGAGAATCAGAATTTAGGTACTGATCTCGAAAGGGATGAGAATTGAAATTTAAGTATCAATCTCGAAAGAGAGTCGAAATTTAGGTATCGATCTCGAATGAGAGTCGGAATTTAGGTACCGACCTCGAAGGAAGAGAACTGGAATTTAGGTACCAGCCTCGGAATTTAGAATTCAAATTTAAGTATAAATTCAAAAGAGAATTGAAATTTAGGTATCGATCTCGAATGAGAGCTGGAATTTAGGTACCAGTCTCGGAAATTTTGAATTGAAATTTAGGTATCAATTCGGATGAGAATCGAAATTTTGGTATCGATCTCGGAATGAGAATTAGAATTTAGGTACCGATCTCGAAATTTTGAATTGAAATTTAGGTATCAATTCAGATGAGAATCGAAATTTAAGTATCGATCTCGGAATGAGAACTGGAATTTAGGTACCAGTCTCGGAAATTTTGAATTGAAATTTATGTATCAATTCGGAAGAGAATCAAAATTTAGGTATCGATCTCAGAATGAGAACTGGAATTTAGGTACCAGTCTCGGAAATTTTGAATTGAAATTTAGGTATCAATTCGGATGAGAATCAAAATTTATGTATCGATCTCGAAATGAGAACTGGAATTTAGGTACCATTCTCGGAAATTTTGAATTGAAATTTAGGTATCAATTCGGATGAGAATCGAAATTTAGGTATCGATCTCGGAATGAGAACTGGAATTTAGGTGCCAGTCTCGGAAATTTTGAATTGAAATTTAGGTATCAATTCAGATGAGAATCGAAATTTAGATATCGATCTCGGAATGAGAACTGGAATTTAGGTACCAGTCTCAGAAATTTTGAATTGAAATTTAGGTATCAATTAGGATGAGAATCGAATTTTAGGTATCGATCTCGGAATGAGAATTGGAATTTAGGTACCAGTCTCAAAAATTTTGAATTGAAATTTAGGTATCAATTCGGATGAGAATCGAAATTTAGGTATCGATCTCGGAATGAGAACTGGAATTTAGGTACCAATCTCGGAAATTTTGAATTGAAATTTACTGTGGAGATTTGGATTTAGAGGGAGATCGAAATGAGATATGAAAGTGTTCCATATCCCATGGGAATCAATCAAAGTTTGATTATTTGGCGAAGGGTACGAATCCATTCCATTCGAATCAAATTGAAAATTCTTTGTGATTCTGAAATCATCCCGAGAGAGGGTTTCAAAGGAGGTCTGGAATAGATCTTGATTTGAAGAAGAGTTGGAGGATTTGAAAAGATGGAATTAAACTGGAATTCACTTTGAGCTTTTGATTTGTTTTGTTTGTCCTTTAACTATCCCATTTTTTTTGTTTATTTGGTGTTCATGTGGATTTGAAGTTCTTTTTAATGTTTGGATTTTTATGGAAGAGAGTTCTTATTTATTTTCCTTTTCTTTTTTGTTCTTTGTTCAAAGTTCATTTAACTTTAATGGCGTTTCCCAGTCAATTTACACAAAAAGAGGAGAAGGTAAAATGTGACATGATCACTTTCATTCCAATCTTGTTGAAGATACATCATACAACTCGATCTGAAATATTTCTCATACAATCCATGACTCAAAACGGGCTATGTATGATTCTTGTTGATCCATCCAAAAAGTATCTGTTAAATCCATGTCTGAATAATGAGGAGATACACGGTCAATAACATCACCTTCCAAGCCATCCTTGGCAGGAATGCCACATGGATGTGCATTGGAGGTGTGCTATTTCCCGTGTAACTCACAGCTCGTAGGGTCGGAGACTCTCCAATTCTATATCTGGCTGGAAGTGGTAAGGGGCCTTTCTGTCGTCCATCCTTCTAAAAGTGACGGAGATCCGCTCCACTGGTACTCCCGATATACAATGTTTTGTGATGTCTGCTCCATTTCCTTGTAATATCATGACGGAACCTACCGGAAGTGGTATCTCCACCGGCCCTCGAAACTTACCCGGGCCTGCTATCCGGAGGTCAGATCCGAACATGATATTGCATTGGTTGACGAACGAAACTGTGCAGAAAGGTCTGACAAAGTCATGGTGGTCTATGTGTGGAGGTATGCAGTCGCCCTTTTGATAAATGTTGATGATGCAACTGTTGGGTATGCAGTCTGCTGGTAGTACCCTCCCCGTTATCATTCTTTTCACCATTCTTTTAATTATCCTCGGCATTGGATCCACCTCACCGTGACGGAGTATCCCTAGTGGATTTTCTCTTCTATCCTCTGCGAAGTTATAGCAACATCCGCATTGTATTGTGACTCTTCCTTTCCCTGGCATCCATTTCCGGGGTTCCGAATAAGTATTTTCTCTTAGACGGCATGCTCGACCCATTTTCTGAAGTTCTAAGATGCAATCCACAATCTGCTGTTGCTCGTACTCTGAGAATACACCTGTGTGTAACTCGAGGCCTTCCAAAATGTTGATTCTTTTGCCTCTAATCCTTTCAAAGTATTCGAAAGTCTTCTTCTCGACATTTTGCATTCTTTCTAGTTCATATTCCGGGATGAACTGCAAGTGATGAGGCCTAGTAACGTATTGCGGGATGTATGGCTCAATCCCGTCACGTTCTCCTACATACCTTGGCTCCTCGGGGATTGTCTCTGTCGGGACATCCTCCGGGGTTGCTTCAGCAACAAGGTTCTTCAGATATGGTATCTCTATCTGGCGTCGAGGCGATCTCACTGCCTCTATCTTCTCAGAATTTCCCTTATCCTTTCTGCTGTTCTCGGAGCTTGTTCTCTGTTTTCAGGTTCCTGATGAACCGGTATCTTTGAAATGTGTGTGTCGGTGAAGGTGGTTGTTTCCTCGTGTTGATCTGCTACTAGTTTAGTCAACATCTTGCGGATACGGCGATTCTTATTCCTTCTTTGAGTAGTAGTGAGCATAGCTCTCCTCAGTTCTTGTATTTCTGCTAGCGCGGCACTGACGAGCCTGCCCTCTACCGTGGCAACTACTGACTTGATTTTCTTGCTTTCCTCGGTGTTTGTCTTTCTTTTCTTGTTGCTAGATTGGTGGCTCGGGCCACCCATCTTCATCACTTTCTGGCTATGAAGCTCTTCCCGGTCCACTGGGACCCAATCATTTTCTTCATATTGTAGGCTGGCTGGTGTGTAGTCAGAATCAATTTCTATCACTGCTCCATCCTTTACCCTCTTTTCATCGAGTGTGAGACTCACGCCATTTTTAAAGTTTAGGACCAACCGCCCGTTCGACATTTCCCTGCGAAGAAGATAAGGAAAGGATCAGGGGTTGTACTAAGAACAAGAACATTAAGAAAGTATTTATCACTGAAGATTCTTATTTTCTTATTTTAATTTAAAGGAAGGTAGGAAAAGTTGAGGAAAGACCAGGAACGAAATTTGATTTGAAAGGAAGGGTAAAACTTATTATGATTCAACATATTTTATTTTTAGTACATATTTTTTTTATGATTTTTTTTTCTTATCCATTTTTATGTTTTTGGGTTCGGACCCAGTCACAAAGTGATTGCTTCACCCGTGTTTCTAGGGATAAGACTCTATTTTAGAGGCCACCCTTCGAAACATCAGGTTGTGTAATACTTCTTTAAATACCGTCCATTGATTGGAAGCATTTGTCGTTCTCCTTGGCAATTCACAAGTTGGTAGGAGCCTCCTGAGTAGATTGCCTCGACCACAAATGGCCCTTCCCAAGTCGGTTCAAATTTGCCTCCTATCTTGCGATGTGCAAGAATAGGCCTTCTGAGAACAAGAACTAAGTCACCAACTTTGAAAGTTCTTGGGCGGACTCGGTTTATCATGGGCCCGGATCATCTTAGCTTGGTACGGTTCCAAATTTTGTTGCGTCGCAAGTCTTTTCCCTTCCGAGTTTTCCAGTTCTTTCAGTCGTAATCTGGCATTTTCTTCTGTAGTAATTTTATTTGCAACTGCAATCCTGAGTGATGGAAGCTGGACTTCCAATGGTAACACTACCTCGGACCCGTATACTAAAGCGTAAGGCGTAGACTTAGTAGGAGTCCTGAAAGTTGTCCTATAGGCCCAAAAGGCTTCTAACAACTTCTCGTGCCAATTTCTTTTGTTGTCGTCCAAAGTTTTCTTTAGAATTTGAACGAGAGTTTTATTAAAAGCCTCGGCCAAGCCGTTTGCTCTTGGGTAGTAGATTGTTGAGTATCGCCAATCGATTCCATGTCTTCTGACAAAATTGTTGATTTTTGTGCTTCTGAATGCGGACCCATTATCCGAAATGATTCTGCGCAGTACTCCGAAACGGTAGACGACTTGATTTTTAAAAAACTGTAGCACGTGGTGTGCCTTTACTTCTCTGAGTGGAACTGCTTCTGCCCATTTAGAAAAGTTGTCTGTAGCTGCAAGGATGAAGCGATGTCCTCTTGAATAAGGTGGTTATATCGGTCCCACTATATCTGTGCCCCAACACTCAAATGGCCACGACGCAATTGTCGGATGTAGCACATTTGGAGGTTGGTGTAGAACAACTCCGTGCACTTGGCACTGGTGACAACTCTTGACGACTTTCATGCAGTCGGTCATCATCGAGGGCCAGTAATACCCTAGTCTTTTAATTTTCATTTTCATTTTCATTTTCGGACCCGACTGATGAGCGCCACAAAGTCCTGAATGCACTTCTTTGACAATTTCACAAGCTTCGGACTTGCTCAGGCATCTTAACCACATCTGATCAAAAGACCATCTGTATAATGTATTGTTTATTAATGCGTAAGACAGAGTTCTTTTCTCGATTTGATGTGCTAATGACTTATCGTCTGGTAATTTCCCTGTTTGCAGGTAGTCTATTAGCGGTTGACGCGAATCCCCTGCGTTTTCTGTCACTATTGCAACTGATTCCTCTGCTTTTTCTGATTTCTGTATTATATCCATGTCGAGCTGTGGTAGGACCTGTCGTCCTTGAACTAACACTTCAACTGACTCATCTTGTAAGCAAGCAAATTCTTTTGCAAGGCGAGCTAGTGCATCTGCGAGAGCATTTTCTCTTCTGGGGATCTTGTAGATTGTTACATTCAGAATTCGTTCTAACAATTTCATGGCATACTGAAAGTATTGCTCGAGTCTTGGCTTTAAAATTCTGTATTGTCCGGCGATCTGTTGAATGATCAACTGAGAATCTCTGTAGATGTTGATATCCATTATTCTCATTTGAATGGTCAGTTCTAGTCCTATTATGAGGGCTTCGTATTCTGCCTCATTGTTTGTGCACGGCTCTGTTAAGTGGTAGGAATATCTTAATATCCCCCGCTCCGGTGTTATAAAGATTAGTCTGATTCCTGCCTTACCGGGCACTATCGTTTGCAATTCTTTATTTTTTTGTGCTGAGGACGCTCCGTCGAAGTATTGTTCCCAACGTCGATCATCAGTGTCTTCTAGGCTCATTATCTTCTCGTCTGGCAAGTAGTCATTGAGAGGCGATTCTGCCGGCAAAGGATGTGCTGCAAGGAAGTCTGCTAGTACTTGTCCCTTTACGGCATGAAGAGGCACGAAAGTTATGTCGAATTGCAATAGTATCATCGACCACCTGGCAAGCCTGCCAGAAAGTGTTGGACGGGTCATCAAATATTGCAACGGATTAACTTTCAAGATAAGGTTGACCTTATGAGAGATCATGTAATGCCTGAGCTTTTGAGCGGGAAAGATCAGGGCCAAACAATGCTTCTCAATTGGAGGATACTTTACTTCCATCGGAATTAAACGACGGCTTAAGTAGTAGAGAGCATTTTCTTTTCCCTCATCATTGACCTGGGCTAGCAGGGCTCCAAGGGAGTCGTCTAGAGTCGCGGTATAAAGTATCAACGGTCTACCTGAGACTGGGGCTGCTAAGACAGGAGGTGTCATTAAGTATTGCTTAATGTCCTCGAAGGCCCGTTGGCATTTCTCTTTCCAAACGAATTTGGCGTTCTTTTTAACTAATGCCGAGAAGGGATGACACCTACCTGACAAGTTCGAAATAAAGCGTCGAAGATATGCCAACTTCCCTTGAAAGGATCGTAGCTGTTTTAAGGTTTTGGGAGGCGGCATCTCTAAGATAGCTTTAATCTTTTCCGAATCAATTTCAATCCCGCGATGTCGGACAACAAATCCTAAGAATTTCCCTGAGGTAACGCCGAAGGCGCATTTTAATGGATTCATCTTAAGGTTGTATTGCCTTAGTCGCTTGAAAACAATTCTCAAATCATACAGGTGATCTTCCTTCAGTTTGCTTTTGATGACCACATCATCCACGTAGCACTCAACTTGGTTGTGAATGAGATAATCAAAAATCTTTGTCATTGCTCTTTGGTATGTTGCTCCAACGTTCTTTAGTCCGAATGGCATTACTGTGTAGCAATACACTCCGATTGGAGTTCTGAATGTCGTGAGCTTTTCGTCTTCTGGTGCCATATTTATCTGGTTGTATCCTGAAGATCCATCCATGAAAGAGAATATTTCATGTGTCGAAGCGATGTCGATCATTAACTCTGGAATTGGTAGTGGAAATTCATCCTTCGGACATGCTTTGTTCAAATCTCTGAAATCCACGCAGATTCTGATCTGACCATTCTTCTTTCTGACCTGTACCACATTGGCTAGCCAAGTCGGGTAGTGTTCTTCACGGACAAATTTAGCGTCTATTAGCTTCTTAACTTCAGTTATGACTTGTTGTTCAATTTCCAAACGCATTCTTCTGGAAGCTTGTCTGACTGGAACGAAAGTAGGATCCACTCCTAGCCTGTGAACTGTGACTTCTGGAGCTAATCCTGGCATTTCATCATAACTCCAAGCAAAACAGTCCTTGAATTCCATTAGTAGCTTGATTATTTCTTCGGAATCTTCTTTATTGAGTAAGGAGCTAACAAAGGTTGGTCTAGGCTCTTTGCTAGTACCTAAGTTAACTTCTATTAACCCGTCTATTGTGGATTTGATTTCTTCTTCGAACTCTGGTGGAGCGTCTCCAATTTATAGATCTTCAAGCTCTTCTGTAATTTCCAAGCAGTCTTCATTAGGTTTGCAAGTGACAACCAAGCAAAATTCCGTATCGTCAACTGATCCTACTGTACCGAATCCGAGACCATGCTTTGAATTGGGAGGCCGACCGGCATTGCTCCATAGTCTTTCAAAATGTTGTGATTGACCCTTTGTCCATTGTCGAGGTAAGACACCACGCTGAATTAAATTTTAAACACAGGGAAAGTACCACTCAAATGGTAATTCCATTAATTCAGAAGAAGTAACATCTTCAAATTGTACACCCTTTTCATTATTGGAAGAATAAGTACCACGGTAAAATTTTATTGGTTTAGCACCACCGCCATGCACTTCCTTGACCACCATACCCTCGATCTTATTAGACTGGATCGGGGTCAGGGCCATAGTGTGTACATGGTAGTTAATCTTCTTGTACATTGATTTATATTCATCATTCTTTTCATCTTCGAGGGAGATCTTGAATTGTGGTTTCTTCTGGTTTATTGTAGCTGCTTCTTTCTTGACTTCTTCTTCTTCCTCAGAGCTGTTCTCCCAATCAACGTCGATGAAGGGTTTCTTTTGTCAATTCATCCCAACATCTCTTCAACGACCTCATCCCCGGCCTCGACCTCGGATGCGAGTTCTGGAGAAACCTTCACCATCTCGCCGTAAGGGAGTGGTGAGTGACTGTTGGATTAGAACTTCAGGCTCTTCGTCGTTTTGAACTTCTTTTGCTTCGTTGGGCATGGTATTTCTGGAGAAGATTGTTTTCTTTGGAGGTGTGTAATAGGCTGCATCTTCATGAATTCCAATTTCATGTACGGAGAACGGTTGCAAGTCACCTTTGATGCACTGTTCTCCTCCATCATAGTATTTTATGCACTGATGCAGAGACGACGGTACCATCCGATTTTCATGGATCCACGGCCGGCCTAGTAGAGCATTGAACGATGTCTTAGAGTCAATTATGTGGAATTTTGAGGTTGTCTTTGCTAAGTCACCGATCTTCATCAACAGTGTTATTGATCCAAGGGCTCTTTCTCCTTTCTGGTTGAATCCTTTTAGTAACATCTTGTCCGCTTCAAGCTCGTGAGCATCAATTTCCAAGTATGCTAGCGTTCGAAGATTCATTATGTTGATTGACGCTCCTGAATCCACCAATACTCTGGAGAGCGTAAACTTTCCGATTGTGACTGAAATGTACAACGATCGGTTGTGATCGGCTGTCCCGAGTAGTAGATCACTGTTTGTGAAGGTAACACCTCGTTGTTCCTTTAACGAGCAAACCTCGTCTAAGGAATCTCCAGCCATCTGAGCTAAACAAATCTCTGGATCAAGTAAGGCCTTGATCAGAGCTTCCCTCATCTCTTTTGATAAGATGAGAGCGTCCTAGATGCTCAGTTTGGCTGGTAGTTTCCTAAGATGGGCTAGCACGTTATAGTCCACTTTGTTACCATGTGTTTTAATTTCTTCCCGAATGGGCAATTCTTCTGCTGGGGTTGATTCTTCCTGAACAACCACCTGCTTTCCTTTGTCTTTTGGACCCATTCTCGGAGGTAGAACCTTTCCGCTCCTTAAGTTGACTTCTGTGATTTCTTCTGAATCTGGTACTGAGTTTACTGGTGTCTCCTTTTAAATCGGCATGACAGGTTCTTCTGGAGTCGCTTCGGAATCTGAAAGCTCTAACTCTATTGTGATTGGAGCTCCTTGAAATTCATAAATAGATTCATTGCTTGTTGAACTTTCGTAGCCTTCTTGGTGAATGTCTTCTTTGTCATCGTGATTGTCGAGGTTGTGTATGATTTGAGAATTGTTATTTGTATCGAAATCGAGATCCGGATTAGATTGGTTGTCGTTAGTTGCATAATCGTTAGAAACAGTCAAAACGTAGCCAACACCATAACTCTTATCATTATAAGATCCCGTCGGAGTGAGCAAATAATCATACAGAGTCAGAGGTTCGAGGAATTTTTCCCCTGAATCGGAAACAACCATCCTAGGATAAGCAGCCCCTAGTCTAGCTTTAGGAGCCTAGGTCCTTTCTTCTTCTACGATCTCTTTCTTTTCTACAGTCTTTTCCTCCTGGGGTGGTTCTTCAATTGCTAGTGATAGTGCCTGCTTGGCAGGTTTCAAACTCTGAGTTGAAGCATGCTCCGAAGAGGCCTGGATGTGGTCCAAAATTTTCTTCGATGATTTTGTCCAGACAGACTCCATCCATCATTAGTCGTGTACGGGTCTATCGGAACAATAGGATCCGTTGAAATAACATTAACGGAACCTCCTTTCTGGGGTTCTTTCATGTATTCATTTCGAATCGTTATGTTCCCCTTTCAGAGATTGTTGTCAAGCCAACTCTTGAAGGTGATGCAATCCTCTATCTTATGTCCAAGCATCCGGTGGTAAGGGCAGTAGTTGGGATGGTCTTTCTTATTAACTTCCTACGGCTTCTTGGGTTCTAGCAGTTGAAAATCTTAAGTCTTCATCAAACTGCGAAACATCTTTGGCACTGCTTCATTCTTGAACGGATATTCTTTGTTTATGAGCTCCTTTAACGTGCGCCGCGGCGAGGCGGTTGCTCATGTTGTTGAGTTGGTCGATAACCGGATCGAGGTTGTTGGTAGTTCTGCCGAGGTTCGTCGATAGCTGGGTTGCGCCGCACCTGCTGTATTTGCATTGGCTGCTTGCCCTTATCGACTGCCACGACGATCCCGGATTTCTTTTCAAATGCCTTCACAGGCTTCTGTTTGTCTGTCTTGTCGACGAAACTTAGCTGTTTCGCTTTCTCTTGCAAGCTTCCGACCTTACTTAACAACTTCTCAAAAGTCTTAATCGTAAATCCCTTAAGGAGAAGTGCTATCGGGCCGTGAATGCTTTTAAGCAAGATACCGACTGCATGCTGCTCTTGTAGCTGTGGTTCACACTTCATGCTTAGATTTCTCCATCGAAGTATGTAGTCCACTAAAGTTTCGTTCGGTTTCTGTTTCTCCACCACTAGATCACCGATGGTGATATGGTGCTGAGCTCCGGCAAACCATTTCACGAAGAGTTTTTCTAATTCTAAAAATGTCTTTACCGAACCGTTCGGTAACTCTGCGTACCAATCGAAGACGATCCCTGACAGGCTGCTGACAAATTTTCGGAAGAGTAATGCGTCACTTCCACTGACGTTGCAACAACTAGCGCGAAAATGTGCAACATGCTGTCGAGGGTTTCCGGTACCATCAAAAGTCTTCGAACATAGGTGGTACGAAGCCTTTTGGGTATTATATCGCATCAAATTCTTCGGGGTAAGTTCTACCCGTCCGAATAGATGCTCCGCTCTTAGACTCGTGCTAAGGCTTCTCGCACTCGCTCGTTCTACCATGTTCTTGATGTCCTTCTCCGGAATCATATTCTGAGTAGAATCTTTCTTCGGCTGATTATCTTCGTTAACGGATGTAATCTCTTTTCCTCTGTCTGTAATATGAATAACTTCTGGAGGCGTTTCTCTTGGGGGTTGAACCTGACTCTGAAGAGTGGCTAGGGCTGCATCCATCTCTTCCATCCTTTTCGCCATTTTAGAGATCCTATCATCTTTTTCTCGAAGTTGTGCTCTTAACATTTCTGGTTCATCTCTTTCCGCAGCTGCCGGAGCACCTTGCGAAGCTGACGATGCTCGTGTCTCAACCATGTTGATCTCCACATATTCATCATCCATGAATTACGACGAGTCAACTTTATCTCCAAACTTTTCTTCTCTTTCTCTTGCTAATCGTTGAATGTCAGTTCTTAGCTTTTCCATAGCGTCCTCCAATGATCTTTTTCGTACGGTTTCGCAGTTATCATGTGATGACCATTGGATTTCTTTCTTGAGAGTCCCCTTCATTGCAGTGGCGCTCTCTTCGGACTCGAGTCTCTTGACGAGACTTTCCTTTACTGGTCGTTGTTTCGGTCTTAATTGGCCAGTAGTAGGACGCCATACCATCCTTCTAGCAGCAGAAGGCCTAGGACCGAATGGTCTGTCGGCTGAATGTTGGAAGGTGGTATCCTCCCTGATCTGTAAACCTGAAACAACAATAGGTGGACTAGCTTTCATCTTCTTATTTGGCTTTTCTGTGGCAATAACGAGTTCTACTCGCGGCCCAAGACGGGATTTGGCTGGCACCCGCCCTATTCTTTTTAAAATCTCTTATACAGGACATTTCTCTTTCTTTGTTAACTTCTCTATCACAGTCTGCAGTCGGGCAAATGGTGTAATCCTAGCCCTTTTCTTTCTGCTGTTGCTATAGTATGCGGGTTGAGGTAATGTAGAAGCAATCTTGCAGACATTTTCCTCGTCAGCTGTGGCGGAGAGGGGATGCGGAGAGGGGATGGAATCTACTTCCTTCCAAAAGCGGTGTATACTCAGGCAATGGTATGTACTCAAGTAGTGGTGTGTACTCAGGCAGCTCTTCCAAGAAAGCAACTTCAGCAGCTCTGGCTTTCCTTGCAATCTTTCTACTCCTGTTTCTCCTCTGAGTTCGTGTTAGGGGTGGAACCCTTGAGCTGGACCCAATTTGGAAAACAAAAGATCTCGCATGGAGAACTGTACCCTCCACGGTAACATGCTCGTCACAAATTTGAATTTCCTTCCCCTTCAGTTTGGCGGAAGCCGGGGTAGGTGCAGAGACGACTAGACCGGTGGGGGTAGAGACAACAGTCCTCATATGAACAGTATTATTCCTCTCAGCTGGAACCCTTTACAGGGGAGGGAACTCTTGAGTTGACTTGAGGTTGAACTCGATCAAAAGTCTTTCAGTTTCAGGCACTTTGTCTGTAAGTGTGAAAAGGGTGACGTCAGTGATCTTGACATTTGTATTCTTGAATCCTTGCCCGAAACGGATGATTCCATTGTCAGGAAGCTCCTCCTTGTAGACAGCTAGGTCAAGTCCGTTGGTAAAGGAGAAAATCAGCTTTGGGGCAGACATTTTCTGCAAGGTAGATTCTGATTGTCAGTCCCAAGTTATGCTTCTTCTCATCAGGACGAAAAGAAAGGAATCGAAAAGAGTCCGAACACATTTTTGTTCATGTATTTATAAAAAGGAGTTATTTGTTAAAAGAGTCATTCATTAGAGGATTTGTTTATTAGAAATGGAATGTTCAAAGGTGTAGAGAAGGTAAGGAATCCGATGCAGAATTGGAAAGGAAGAGAAAGTCTTATGCAAGACTTCTCGACTCGAAGGACCGATCCTAAACTAACACCTATTGGGGGTCCACCCCACCTCAGAAAAGAGGTAAAAGGACCTCGGAACCTCTCCGTTTAGGGGTGTCTAAACAATGGCTCCTAAATCCGAGAGGAGTTGGCTATACTCGTTTAAGACAAAGATGAATGGGGTATTCCAACGGAAGAATGGTAGTTTGGTCCACTAGGGGCATGGGCTCACTACCGATTTATGAAAGCAAAACCATCTGACCAAAATGGAGAGAGGAACTATTCCCCAGCGGAGTCGCCAGAAGTTGTCGGCATATTTTTAGGTTTGTGGTGTATTTTGAAAAGGTGGTCGCCTATAGAAATTGTCGACGAATTTTAGATTTTAAATTTGATTTAAATATATATATAATTTAGAAACTAGCATTTGATTTTGAAAATAATTTTAAGTTTGAAAATTTTAAGATATGAAATCAAACTGATCCCACATCCCGAATAGTTTATATAAACGAGCACCACACCACAAATTGTATATCTATCCCGGAGAATAGACACACTGCTTAATGATGGGGCTCGATTAAATAAACTAGAAGATTTGTGACATCCGTTTGGTTTGCGAACCAATTTTATAAGCTGACAAGTTCCCCTGCTTAATATAAAGGAATTAAGCATGGTTTATATTACCTGGGTTCTTAAAGTTCCCTATAAGGGCAAGCCCCTATAGTTAATTACATCTTAAATGACGGGAATCACTTAAAAAACTCTCGATAATGATCAGTGGTTTTGCTCTCAAGAATTTCAAAGTTTAAGGTTTTCAAAGGATTGAATTTTGGAAATTCAAAAGGGAATGAATCAAATTTCGAACAATTTATTTTAGGAGTTCAAAGGAAGAAAAGTAGGAGAAGTTGAGGATACAAGAAGAATATTAGCAACTTCTCAAACTATCCTATTGTTTGGCTTCAATTTGGGGATTCATTTAATGTTTCATCTTGTGTGTTTTAATTAATCAGGACTTATATTCGTATGACACAATCATACAAACAGCCTCGAAGATGTGAGGGTTTATGTCGTACCGAACGATCACCTCGGAGTCCTAAGAACGGTTAGGCTTAATTTACATGATATGATCATGCAAATGCCTAACGAAGAGTTGAGGATTTATGTTGCACTAGGCAAACTACCTCGAAGTCCTATGGCTTGGTTATTTAATTCTAAGAAAGTTTTGCTCGAAGTAGACTCGGGTTTTGCTCGATGAAGATGGTCGTGTTGCCCGCCGTGCTCCAAGCTCCTCGTTGTTGCAGAGGTTTAGTTATAGAAGGTGAAAATCATGAGAAAAGTGTTTTGGTTTAGAAATCTTAAAGTCTAAGTGTTTTTAATATTTTAATTAAAACAAATATTAAAGTTGTTTAAACAGAACCGATTAAGATCCCACGGTTCTGTCATCCCGGCACTGTTATTTTCATTGAATTCACTTAGTCCAGATGAATTTGCTAAACTCAAGTAAAAGAGTTCAACACTTTCATTTAGACCTTGGGAAATCCCGTTAGCAACACGTGGGTTACATCATCTAAGGTATTCCCGATCATTCAACTAGACATTTTAATTTAGTTTCAATTGTAGTTTTGTCGTTCTGTTTGTGATTAAGTTTTGAGTTGTTTTATATTTTTGAAATGTTGTGGCGGTGAATTTTATCTTGTAATGATTTTTAATTTAATTTTGGTTTCAGTTCAGGGACTATCCTAAAGTTTTTGGTTTTCATGCAACAGTTGTTTATCATGCAAGAAAAGTAAAGTACAGTGCATTTAAGTAAATTGCAATAAAGTAAATTGCAACAAAATAAAAGCGTACATGGAGGGTCTTCCCGTCATCCCAAGCTGCACTTAAAACACATGTTAAAGGCATTTAAATATTTCAACAAGTACCTAGGTAAAGCTAAGGGAAAGGTTTTAGTTGTCTATCAAAGTCCTAATCCTATAGCTAATCATCTCCTATGACGTCTCGGTTCTTGTGTTTTGGTTTAAGGATGACTTTCTTTACCCATGAACAATTAAATTCAGTTGTTCTTATAAACATCCTATCATATTGAGGAAGTGCTTAAGACGAGTCTTAAACATCTTTTCAATATCTCTAGGATTGTTTTAAGTCCAAGAGAATTTAATTATACAAGTGAATTAATCATCCAGGAGTTTAAGTTTTGTTATCTCGTTCTCAGTGAACTGTGACATTTGAATATCCTATGAGTGAAGTAACACTTCACTTGATGCCTCATTTAAGAGTTATAGCAATAAGAGCTTTAAAAGGGCAAATCAACTTATTAAGTATTTTAATGAATTAAACTTAATGATTTAATTTTAATTTTAACTTAATTATAAAAAGTTAGTTTAAGTTTGGAATAGTGTTCAAGTTATTTTTGATTTAATTCTTAATGATTTCATTTAGGTTTGTTATTAAATGTTTTTAATTTAATTTAATTCAATTTAATTTTAATTCAATTTAATTTAATTTTAATTTAATTTGATTTGATTTGATTTAATTTTAATTTAATTTAGTTTTAATTTAATTTAATTTAATTTAATTTAATTTAATTTAATTTAATTTAATTTCAATTTAATTTTAATTTAATTTTAGTTTAATTTAAATTTGGATTATTATTTCAACTTTTAATTAAGAATTAAGTATTATTGAAGTGATTTTTTTAGGTATTTTTAAATTAAGGAATAAATATCCTCTTAAATAATATCCCTACTTTAATAATTCCAATTTCTATTATTCTCCCAAAATTTCAATTAATTAATTAATTAAAGTTTTATCTTAATTATATTTGAAATGATTAGTAGATTTCTACCCTTAATCATTTAAGTTTCAACCATCCAAAAATTAGTTTAAAATCAAATATTTTAACCTCCCCTTTGATTAATCCTAAAATTTTAATTAAAGGTTGAAATTTTTAATTACCATTTTGCCCTTCAAGCTTAATAATTCTATAACTCACTAAATTAAGCTCAAATGAACTTGAAATTTTTATGTGACCTCAATTACATGTCAATTAAGGCTTTAGAGGAGAAAATGTGATTTTTCTGTACTTAATTTATTTATGTAATTATTTTTAATGGAAAATAGGGGTTTTCAAGGAAAATTTAATAACATGACCAAGGAAATGTTTATGTCCTAAAGAAAATTATGGGATATTCCTAATGTCCAGAAGACCATTTGGACCAATTTTGGTGATTTTTTGAATTATATTTTATTTATTAGAATTATTTTAAGTTTTGGAGTATTAATTAATTTTAAAATAAAATTAAAGTTAAAAATGGATTTTATATTTTTCTTAAATCTCTTTCACCTCAAGGAGTTCAAAGAAACAAATTTTGTATTTTTCTGATTTTTCTTTGATTTATTATAATTATTATAGTGAAAAGGTTGGACAATAAATTTTTTAATATTAAAAATTACATTAAGCCTTTAAAATTCAATATCTTATCCTAGGGACTTAAGAAAAATATTTGGTTAGTTCCTAAATGATTAGAATTCAAAATGTGACATTTTGGTGATTTTTAATATTTTTATGATTTTTATTATTTTTTAATTATTAAAAATATTAAAATAATGATAAAAATCAACTTTTTTAGAAAATTATAATTTTAATTTTTCTAAGTTCCTCTGATATCATAGAAGCTCTAAAACCATTTTTGTGAATTTTTGAAAAGTATTTTGTGAGTTATGAATTTTTAAAGTTCAAATTTATTTAAGGGGGTTAATGAGCCCATTTGGTGGATCAAACCAAGTCCAATTGGTTTCAAATTTTTATGTAGTGTTCTCCTGTCCCTAGAGGACAGTGGAGAATTATTTTTAAGTTAATTTGATGTGTGGTTAACTCTAATTAATTAAAGTTTATTTTTGGGTATTTAGGCCAATTAGGGTTGTTACAAGTGAATTAACTCAAAACTTATTTTTCCTAGGTTTCTCTGGTCATAAGAAACATCACCAAATTTTTCTTAAAATTTGTTTCTCAACATGCTAATTATTGGAATTAAAATACTCAAAACAGTAACATGAACTTGAAAAATCAATAACCTCTCATAGGGATGGCCTCTGACCTTGGAAAATTCAAGGAATGTTCCCAAGTTTAGAGGCTTCAAAAGCCCTATGGTCTCATGCCATGATGAATTGCCTATGCAAATGGAGAATTAAAACAATGCAGAGAGTAAATAAATCATTAAAAATAAAATACTTAATGAAATTACTTGATTTCTTTTCCACATTATTCTCCTCTTTCACTGAGCAAGAGGGTATTTTTATTTTATTTTTAGGATTTTTCTACACAAAGTTATAAATTTTTGAAGTTCTAGTAATTAAATAAATAGAAAAATACCCTATTTTCCTACTTATCCACGCGGCGCCGCATCGACCTTAGCCTTTCCGAACGGCCACGCGACGTCTTCTGGTTCTACGACGGCATCCAACTCAGCACTCAAGGGGCCCGCGGTTCATGTACCGTTGCACTGTCCGGCTCGATCCCGACCGTCTGCTCGATACACGCGCGATCCAACGGCTCCCAGTCATCGTCTACGACTGGTGTGAACCCGTGACCGTCGACCTTCTAACCCTAATTTCTCACTCGATTCTCAACGAATTTTTGTGTTCTTATGCTCTATGGATTCATCTTGAAGAGATGAACACATCCATACGGTAAACATGCATTGAAATTGACTCAAACTAAATGGAGAATCTCCAGAAGCTCGGGAGAAGGAGAGAGCTCATACTTTTGCTCAAAGAAGTGAAGCTTCAATCTGAGGGCTATGTCACCTTCGATTGGGTCCAAGCAAGCTCCAGATGAAGTCCCTTGGCCTGGTGAATTGCCTAGGTACAAAAGTGACCACAGCCGATCACAAAGCTTGGAGGCTGGAAGTAATGGCTGGCCTGGTGAGGGGCCGTTTGCAGGGAAACTTCTCCTCTTAGTCTGGTGAAGGTGTAGAGTCAATCAATTTGAGGATCGACTCACTGTGGTGAAGTGTCCTGGTTTTGGGCTTGGATTTCAACTCTGAAATTGAGCTCACAGAGAGGAAATGGCAGGGAGATTTTAGTGGGGATCAAGTTCTCCAGGTGTGGGGAAGAGTCTGGAATGATTTTGGCAGAGTTTCCTTAATTTTTGTTTCAGCACCTCTCCCATGGCCGAGAGAGGTGGTGTTTAAATAGCATGGCCTGGAGGGCCTCCTGTGGGGAGTTAGGGGTTGGGATCACCTGCTCGGTGAGGAGAAGAACAAGCTCGCAATGGCCATTTGGAGTGGGGCGGCCTCGAAGAAGGTGGAATTCCAAAACTTGGCTCCTCCCGAGGTCTCGGCCATGGTGTTTTCCGCGGTTCAGGTGGCTGGCCGGCAGGCAAGGGTCACCCTCAAGTTCAGGTGGGTCAGGGCTGGGGTTTTGTGTAGGCAATTGAGCTTTGCCATGTGTCAAAAGCTTGATTTAAAATAGAATGGGAGAAGGAAAATTTTTGGCTTGATTTGGTCAAGTTTACCTTTTGGGCTTGGTTCACCCTTCAAGGTGGCTTTGGGTGTTGTGGAGAGTCAAAGGAATCAGCTGGTTTGGCATGGAGAAGTCCTTATCCAAATATATTTGGATTAAATTTGTGTTAAGGTGGTTAATGACTTTTAGGAGATGCTTAAATGACCTCCTCCTTTTGCCATTTAAGGAGGGTCGACAAATTAGAGATTCTCATGGCTTGCCAATGGCTTACATGTGGCTTCATGGCTCCATATGGCTTGGGAAAAGATTTGGTCAATTTCATAAAAAAGGATTTCGTGAATTTTGGCATTTTGATGGGAATTGTTATGAGGCTTGATTTGGAATTGTTTAATTGATAAATTAGGACTTTAGGAATGATTTTAAATTGAATATGTGATGAGGGAAAGTGTCATGTGGGCTTTAGATTGATTTGGGCTTTTGAATTTGGTGGAAGTGGGCTTTTAGGAAGGTTTAAGGGAGTGGGCCTTTATGTTTAACAATAGGCTTTTAGATCAAAAATTTTGCAAAGGGCCATGCCAAATAAATGTTGAGTTTAGTTTAAGGATGTTTCTTGAATGATTTGAAGCAAATTTGAGGTAGTTTGGAATTGAATTGGGTTGAATTTAGGTTCATTTGGTAAATGGGCCAATGTAGGTCAAATTGGGCTAATTTGGGCCAATGTTGGGCTATGGTTGAAATTGATGTAAAATTAATGTTTGGAAATTTTTATGGGAGTATTTTAAAGAGGTATAAACTTTGGTTGGGTTTTGGTTTTGGGACTTGGGCTTATTTGGGTTAGGTTTGAGTTTAGGTCAAAATTAGGCTTTTTGGTTTTGGGTTGAATTTGAGTGGGGTTTGGGTCCAAATTTTGGGAAAATTATGTTAGTGTTTTGTTTGTGTGGATGTTAGGGATGGTTTAGAAAAGGTTTGGGGTTAATTAGAGTTGAATTGGTTTGGTTTGGGCTAAGTTTGGGTTATGGGTCCAAATTGGGCTTTAAGGTCAAAAGTGAAATTGGATTCAAATGTCAATCAAATTGGACTTGGATTTGGTCTAGATTGATATTGTGGATATTGAATTGAAGTTTAGAATTGAATTGGACCAAAATTGGGGTCAATTGGGTAGATTTGGTTTGACATTGGGTTCACTTGGGTTAAGAATGGGCTAAATTGGGGGTTTTATTAAAAGTGGGGTAAATTGACAAAATTGGACCATGGTGTACTCGGACAAAATGAAATTGGGAATAGTTGGGATTTTCTAGAATTTTCTATGAATTTTCTGAATTTTTGTATTTTTGGGTCAAGAGGGGCATTTTGGTAATTTGGAGAGTATTGGGGGATACTTTTGGAATTTTTGGTATTTTTGGCTATGGATGATCAATTTGATTGGTGAGGAAATGTTCAAGGTTAATTTTGAGGAATTTTGGGTGATTTGGAAATTTTGGAGGATTTGGGCAATTTTAAGGGCTTTTGGTAGGTTTGATAGGTGTAGGGTCCCTGAGGTCAAAAATCGAAATTTTGGAAGAATGAAGATTGATCAAATATGAGTGAAATGGAATCACTTTGGTTGAGCCATGAAGTCATATTAAGCCTATATGAGCCATGAGAGGACTCATTTGAGGCATTCACTATGTTGTTCCTAACCCTCTTAACCAGGGTCTTAGGGGTTAAGGTCCATCCATATGAATTACCAACATGAGTCAAAGAGTCAAGTTGGGTATGGGTGTGGTTTTAGGATTTGGATTGTGTGTGTGAGAGTGTAGAGTATGAGTATATTGAGTGTGTAAGTCAACCCTCACCAGACCAAGCCACCCAGGGTGGTCCTAAGGCCAAAGAGTCCTATAGGGAACTCATCCTTTAAACCTTCACTTTTGATTTCAACCCTCTAGGTGATTAGGGGTCTATAATCAAGCTTGTGGGGTTTGCAGGGAGTTAAGTGGTGTTTGAATTTCTAAGTGGTGGGTTCCATTTCTAGTCCTCTAAGATTAGTCAAAGGAAAAGCCTAAGACTAGATCCTAAGTACTAAAGAGAGAAGCAAAGACCTCATCAAAAATGAGGTCAACAGTAGACTATCCCCGAGGAGCCGAGACATGCAGAAGAATGTGCTGGGGTTGAGTCATACATCCCGCAGTATGTTACTAGACACCGAGGACTTCAGATAATCCCAGAATACTAGCTGGAGAAAATGCAAGTAGTTGAGAAGAAAACCTTTGAATACTTTGAAAGAATTGGAAATAAGAGGGTCAACATCTTGGAAGGCTTAGAGCTGCATACAGATGTTTTCTCAGATTATGAGCAACAACAAATTGTAGACTGCATCCTTGAATTGCAGAAAATGGGTCGAGCTGGCCGCCTGAGAGAAAAAACATATTCAGAACCCCGAAGATGGATGCCAGGAAAGGGAAGAGTTACAATCCAATGTGGATGTTGCTACAATTTTGCCACAGACAGGAAAGGAAATCCACCAAGGATACTCCGTCGTAGTCAGGTGGATCCAATGCCAAGATTCATCAAGAGAATGGTGAAAAGGATGATAACATGGAGGGTACTGCCTGCAGATTGCATAACCAACAGCTGCATTATCAACATCTACAAGGAAGGTGACTGTATACCTCCGCATATAGACCATCATGACTTTGTTAGACCCTTCTGCACAGTATCATTCGTCAACCAGTGCAACATCATGTTTAGATCTAACCTCCGGATTGCAGGCCCTGGTGAGTTCCGAGGGCCGGTGGAGATACCACTACCGGTACGTTCCGTCCTGATGTTAAAAGGAAACGGAGCAGATGTTGCGAAGCATTGCATTCCAGGAGTGCCTGTTGAACGGATCTCAGTTACTTTTAGAAGAATGGACGACGGAAAAATGCCTTACCACTTTCGACCGGATCCGGAATTGGAGAGTCTCCAGCCCTACGAGTCGTGAGTTACATGGGAGATAGCACACCTCCCGTGCACATCCATGAGGCATTCTCGCCGGGGATGGCTTGGAAGGTGATGTTATGGCCCATGTTTCTTACTATTCAGACATGGATTTTTTACAGACACTTTTGGATGGATCAACAAGGAGTTTACACAGTCCGTTTTGGATTTACATGGATTGTATAAGACATTAAATTTCTGAGGATTTACACAGTCCCTAGGTTGAAACCTAGGTTTCAACCCTCATTTTAAATCCAAATTTCAAATTCAAAATTTCCTTAAATCGATTTCAAATTAAACTTTAAATCGACATCTAAACTCACACATTGAAACTTGAAATTTAAAAGTAAAGTGAAACCTAAATCGAATTCCTCAGATCTTGTGATTTGGAATTCACCTTCTTTTCTTTTCCCTAGCGAGAGTTCAGGAATCTCCAGTCTTGGAAATATACCTTATACTCCCCAGCGGAAATTCTTCTACTTCCTCCTAAGTTTGTCACTTGGACATCTGTGTTGGTTTTGTTCATCTCTTCGGTCAACGCCAATACACGCGGTGTGCTTGGTTAGCACACCACACCTATTGGGGTTCCATTTGTTGACCTCATTTTTGATGAGGTCTTTTGCTTCTCTCTTTAGTACTTAGAATCTAGCTTTAGGCTTTTCCTTTGACTAATCTTAGAGGACTAGAAATGGAACCCACCCTTTAGAAATTCAAACTACTTCTTAACTCCCTGCAAACCCCCCCCCCCCCCACAAACTTAATTGTAGACCCCTAATCACTTAGAGGGTTGAAATCAAATGTGGAGGTTTAAAGGATGAGTTCCCTATAGGACCTTTTTGGCCTTAGGAATACCCTAGATGGCCTGGTCTGGCGAGGGTTGACTTGCACATACACTACACTCTCACACACATTCTAAGTCCTAAAACCACACTATCACCCAACTTGACTTCCTGACTCATGTAGGTAATTCATATGGATGGTCCTTAACCCCCTAAGCCCCTAGCTAAGAGGGTTAGGAACAACATAGTGAATGCCCCAAATGAGTCCTCTCATGGCTCATATGGGCTTGATATGGCTTTATGGCTCAACCAAAATGATTCCATTTCACTCACACTTGATCAATCTTCCTTTTTTCATAATTTCAATTTTTGACCCCCGGGGCCCCGGATCCACCAAACCTACCAAATACCCTTGAAATGACCCAAAATTTGTAAAATTACCTAAATTACCCAAGATCCCTCAAAATCAATCCTAAACACTTCCCACCACTCAAATTGACCATCTTTGGCCAAAAATACCAAAATTTTCAAAAATGCCCCTAAACCCCCCAAAATTACCAAAATACCCTTTTACCCAAAAAATCCAAAAAATTCCTAAAATTCCCAAAAAAATTCCATAAAATCCCAAATATTCGTAATTTCATTTTGTTCAACTACACCATGGGCCAATTTTGCCAATTTACCCCACTTTTACCAAAACCCCCAATTTGACCCATTTTTAACCCAAGTGAGCCCAATGTCAAACAAAACCACCCCAATTGACCTCAATTCTGGTCCAATTCAATTCTAAACTTCAAATCAATATCCCTAACATCAATTTAGACCAAATCCAAGTCTAATTTGATTGAAATTTGAGCCCAATTTCAATTTGAAGCATAAGGCCCAATTTTGGCCCATGACCTAAACCTAGCCCAAACTAGCCCAATTCAACTCCAATTGCCCCAAATATTTTCTAAAGCCTTCCTAACACCCCCATAAACAAAACACTAACTTGATTTGCCCAAAAGTTGAAACTAAACTCCGCCCAAACCTAACCCAAAACCAAAATCCCTTAAATTGACCTAAGCCTAAACCTAACCCAAATGGGCCCAAATCCCAAAATCAAAGCCCAACCAAAGTTGAAAACTCTTTGTGACACTCTCATGAACATTTCTCAACATTAATTTTACATCAAATCTAACTTTAGCCCAACCTTACCCAAGTTAGCCCAATTTGGCCCACCTTGGCCCCTTTACCAAAAGACCCCACATTAAACCCAATTCAATTCAAAATCACTTCAAATTTGTTCCAAATCACTCATGACACATCCCTAAACTAAACCCAAAATTTATTTGGCATGGTCCTTCACAAAACATTCATCCAAAAGCCCATTTTAAAATCCAAAAGCCCACTTCCTTAAACCACTTTAAAAGCCCATCTAAAACCATTTCAAAAGCCCAAAATCAATCCAAAGCTCACATGACATCTTCATTGATCATCCATTCAATCAAGACCACCCTCTATGTCAAAAATCCATCATGTTGATCAAACCAAAATGGCTTCATGACAAATCCCATTAAAAGAATTCAAAATTTTCAAAATTCCAAATAACCCATTTCCATGAAATTGAGCCAAGCCATGAGCAAGCCATAGACAAGCCTTGGAGCCATGCTTAAGCCACATGGAAGCCATGAGAATCTTAGGATTGTCAACCCTCCCTAAATGGAAAAAGGAGGATATCCTTTAAACACTCCCTAAAATTCATTAGCCATACCCATGTTCCACCCTAACCTAAAATTAATCCAAATATATTTGGATGGGGACTTCTCCACTCCAAACCAACTGACTCATCTGACCTCCCTCAGCCCAAATCAGTCCCTTGGTGGGTGCACCAAACCCAAATACATGAATTGACCAAAATCAAGACAAAATGACCCTTTCCCCATGCCATTTTAATCAAACCTCCTTACACATGACAAAAGCCAATTGCTTGCACCAAACTCAATCCCTGGACTCACTGAGTCAAGATGGTGACCTGACCCTGCCGGCCAGCCGCCTGGGTCACCGAAAAACACTATGGCTGAGAGCTCCATGTGAGCCAAAATTTTCAATTCTCCTTGGCTGAGCTGTCCCAACCCAAATGGACACCATGGCTGTTCTTCTCCTCCCCTGAGCAGCTGATCCCAGCCTCCAATTGCCCCCCTGGGAAGCCCTCCAGCCACCTCTATTTAAACAGCACCACCCCTCGACCAAAGGGGGAGTTGAACAAAACCTTACCAAAACTCTGCCAAAATCATTCCAGACCCCTCTCCAGACAAAGAGAACTTGATCCCCACTGAAATCCAGCCCTAAAACCCTCTCTGTGAGCTAAATTTTTGAGTTGAAAATCCACCCAAAAACAGGACACTTCACCACAGTGAGCCAATCTCCAAATTGATTGATCCTACACCTTTACCGGACCAAGAGGAGAAGTTCCCCAAGCAAAGCCCCCTCACCAGAGCCGGCCATTGCTTCCAGCCTCCAAGCTTTGTGATCGGCCTTGGTCACTTTCATACCTAGACAATTCCCTAGAGCCAAAGACTTCATCTGGAGATTGTCTGGACTCAATCGAATGTGACACAACTCTCAGATTGAAGCTTCACTTCTCTAAGCAAAGGTATGAACTTATTCTTCCCCCCGAGCTTCCAGTAATTCTCCATTTTTTTGGGTTAATTTCATAGCCTATAAACCATATGGATGTGTTTGTCTCCTCAAGACGAATCCATAGAGCATAAGAACACAAAAATCCGTTGAGAAATAAGAGAGATCTTAGGGTTTGGGAGTGGACGGCACTCGGGACACACCAGTCGGAGATGATGATCGGCCGTCATTGGATCGAGCGTGTATCGAATGGACGATGCAGTTCGCATCGGATCAGAAGATGGAGCGGGACCGCGAGACGCGTGGCTGCTGACTCAAGTGGCGGCGCCGAATCACAGCGCGACACGTAGGGGCTTCAGAGCTGTCAAGGTTGACGCGACGCCGCATGGATAAGTAGATAAATCCCTATTTTCTGAATTAATTAAATACCTAGAATTTAGAAAATTCATATCTTTGCATAGAAAAATCACAAAAATAAAATAAAAATACCCTCTTGCTCAGTGAATAGAGGAGAATAATGTGGAAAAGAAATCAAGTTAATTGAATGAGCATTTTATTTTTAAAAATTTATTTACTGTTTTCAATATTTTGATTCTTCATTTGCATAGACAATTTACCATGGCATGAGACCATAGAGCTTTTGAAGCCTCTGATCTTGAGAACATTCCCTAAATTTTTTAAGGTCAGAGGCCATCTCTATGAAAAGTTATTAATTTTTCAAGTTCATGTCACTGTTTTAGGTATTTTAATTCCAATAATTAGCATGTTGTGAAATAAATTCTAGGAAAATTTGGTGATGTTTCTTAGGACCAGAGGACACTGTGAAAAATATATTTTGAGTTAATTCATTCATAATAACCTTAATTGGCCTAATCCCCTAAAATTGAATTTGAATTAATTAGGGTTAACCACACATCAAATGGACTTGAAAACAATTCTCCATTACTCTTTAGGGTCAGAGGAACCTTACATAAAATTTTGAAGTCAATTGGACTTGATTAACCCCACCAAATGGATTGATTAAGCCTCATAAGCAAAATGGAACTTTAAAAATTCATAACTCCAAAAATACTTTTTAAAAATTCACAAAAATGGTTTTGGGGCTAATCTGATATCAGGGGATTTCAGGAAAATTAAAATTGGAATTTTCTAAAAAAGTTGATTTTTCACAATATTTTAATATTTTAATAATTAAAAATATAATAAAAATCACAAAAATAATAAAAATTAGAAAAATGTCACATTTTGACTCCTAATCATTTAGGAACAAACCAAGTATTTTTCCTAAGTCCCTAGGGTAAGATATTGAATTTTAAAGGCTTAATATAATTTTTAATATTAAAAAATGAATTTTCAACCTCTTTCACTAAAATAATTCTAATAAATCAAAGGAAAATCAGAAAATTATAAATTTTTTTTCTCTAGACTCCATGAGGTCAGAGAAACTTAAGAAAAATATAAAATCTATTTTTCAACTTTTATGTTGTTTTAAAATTAATTAATACTCCAAAACTCAAAATAATTATAATAAATAAAATATAATCAAAAAATCACAAAAATTGGTCCTAGTGGTCCTCTGGTCATTAGGAACATCTCATAATATTCTTAAGGACAGAAACCTTTTCTTGGTCATGTTGTTGAATTTTCTTTAAAAACCCTTATTTTCTACTAAAAATAATTATATAAATAAATTTAATTTAGAAAAATTACATTTTCTCCTCTAATGTCTTAATTGTCATGTGAGTGAGATGACATAAAAATTTCAAATTTATTTGAGCTCAATTTAGTGAGTTATGAAATAAATAAGCTTAAAAGGGCATAAAGGTAATTAAAATTTTAACCCTTAATTAAGACTTTAGGTTTAATCAAAATGGGGGGTTAAATATTTGATTTTAACTTTCTCTTGGATGATTGAAACTTAGGAAAATTAAGGGGTAGAAACCCACTAAACACTTTGAAAATATCAAAATGAAACTTTAATTAATTAAATTATTTGAATTTTGGAAAGAATATATTTAAAATTTGGATTATTAAAATAGGGATATTATTAAGAGGATATTTATTCTTTAATTTAAAAATCCCTAAATAACTCACTTTAACAGTATTTAGTTCTTAATTAAAAATAAAAATAATAATCCAAATTAACAATTAAAACTAAAATTAAAACTAAATTTAAATTAAAAATTAAATTAAATTAAAATTAAAAATTAAATTAAACTAAAATTAAATAAATTAAATTAAAATTAAAATTAAATTAAAAATTAAATTAAATTAAATTAAATTTAAATTAAATTTAAAATTAAATAAAATTAAATAAAATTAAATTTGAATTAAATTAAAATCAAATTGAATTAAATTAAAATCATTTAACAACAAACCTAAATGAAATCATTAAGCATTAAATCAAAACATATCAATAATTTCAACACCTCTTTCTAACTAAATTTAAAACATGAACATCAATTTGAAATACCAAGATAATTAAAAATGTAAAGATTTAAACTAAATCTAAAATAATTTGAACACTATTCCAAACTTAAAATCATTAAACTAAAACTCAAACTTTAAATTAAGAATGATAAAAATTTTGGATAAATCAACTTGTCCTTAAAGGCTTTAATTATTATAACTCTTAAATAGAGTATTAAGTGAGATGTCACTTCATTCATCTGGTAATCAAATACCTAAGTTCACTGAGCAAGAGACAAAGTTTAAGTAAACTTCTGGATGATTAATTCACATGTGCAATTAAATTTACTTGGACTTAAAATAACCCTAGAAGTATTGAAAAGATGTTTAGGACTCGTCCTAAACACTTCCTCAATACGAAGGGATGTTTTAGAAGAACAATTAAATCTAATTATTCTTTGATGAAGAAAATCATCCTTAAACTGACAACCTAGACGTCATAGGAAATGACTAGTTATAAGATTAGGAATTTGGTAGATAACCAAAACCCTTTCTCTTAGCTTTACCTAGGTATTTCTTGAAAAATATATTTAAATGCTTTAACATGTGTTTTAAGTGCAGCTTGGGACGACGGAAAGACCCTCCAGGTACGCTTTTATTTTAATGTGGTTTACTTTATTGTAAATTACTTACGTGCACTGTACTTTACTTTCCTTGCATGATAAATAAAACTGTTGCATGAAAACCAAAACCTTTAGGATAGTCCATAAACTGAAACCAAAACTAAATTAAAAGTCATTGCAAGATAAAATTCACCGCCACAATATTCTAAAATATAAAACAACTCAAAATTTAATCACAAACATAACAACAAAACTACAATTGCAACTAAATTAAAACGTCTCGTTGAATGATCGAGAATACCTCGGATGATATAACCCTCGTGTTGCTAACAGGATTTCCCATGGTCTAAATGAAAGTGTGGAACTCATTCATCTGGACTAAGTGAATTCGATGAAAATAACGGTGTCGGGATGATGGAACTGTGGGATCTTAATCGGTTCTGTTTAAACAACTTTAAGATTTGCTAAACCAAAACACTTCTCTCATCCTTTGATTTATGACTTCTAAAACTAAACCTCTGCAATAACAAGGAGCTCGGAGCATGGTGGGCAGCTCGGCCATCGGCATCAGCAAAACTCGAATCTACTTCAGTAAAACTTTCTTATAATTAAATAATCAAGCCATAGGACTTCGAGGTAGTTTGCCTAGTGCAACCTAAATCCTCAACTTTTTGTTAGGCATTTGCATAATCATGTTATGTAAATTAAGCCCTAACCGGTCTTAGGATTCCAAGGTAGTTGTTTGGTACGACATAAACCCTCACATCTTCGAGGCTTTTTGTATGATCATATCATACAAATATAAGTCCTAATTAATTAAAATTGACAAGATTGTAATATTAAATAAACTCCCAAATCGAAGCCAAACAATAGGATAGTTTGGGAAGTTGCCAAGATTCTTCTTGGATCCTTAGCTTCTCCTACTCCTCTTCCATTGGACTCCTGAAAATAAACTGTTTCAAATTTGATCCATTCCCTATTGAAATCTCCAAAATTCAATCCTTTGAAACCTTAAACTTTGAAATTCTTGAGAGCAAAACCACTGATCATTATCGAGAGTTTTCTTAAATGATTCCCGTCATTTAAGATGTAATTAACTATAGGGGCTTGCCCTTATAGGAAACATTAAGAACCCAGGTAATATAAACCCTGCTTAATTTCTTTATATTAAGCAGGGGAACTTGTCAGCTTATAAAGTTGGTTCGTAGACCAAACGGATGTTACAAATCTTCTATTTTATTTAACTGAGCCCCATCATCAAGCAGTGTGTCTATTCTTCGGGATAGATATACAGATTGTGGTGCGGTGCTCGTTTATATAAACTATTTGGGATGTGAGATCGGTTTGATTTCATATCTTACAATTTTCAAACTTAAAATTACTTTCAAAATCAAATGCTACTTTCTAAATTATATATATATATATATATATATATATATATATATATATATATTTAAATTAAATTTAAAATCTAAAAATATGCCGATAGGGTCAGAGGAGTTTCACATAAAAATTTGAAACCAATTAAAAATGATTCAACCTACTAAATGGATTATTTAAGTCATACGACCACTTTTAAACTTTAAAAATTCATAAAACCTAAAATATATTTCAAAAATTCACTAAACTGATTTTGAGGCATCTCTGATATCAGAGGGGTCTAAGAAAATTAAAATTGGAATTTTTCTAAAATTTTCTTTTTTAACCTATTTCCGAATATTTTAATAATTAAAAAGATAAAAAATAACAAAAATATTAAAAATCATAAGAATGTCACATTTTGCTTCCTAATCATCTAGAAACCAACCAAATATTTTTCCTAACTCCCTAGTTTGAGATATTGAATTTTAAAGGCTTAATGCTTTTTTTTAATATTAAAAAATGCATTTTTAAACTTTTCACTAAAATAATTCTAAAAATTCAAAGAAAAATCTGAAAAATATAAAATTTATTTCTCTGAGTTCTTTGAAGTCATAGGGACTTAAGAAAAATATAAAACTTAATTTTCAACTTTAATTTTATTTTATAATTAATTAATACTCCAAAACTTAAAATAGTTGTAATAAACAAAATATAAGTCAAAAAATCACCCAAATTGGTCCACGTGGTCCTCTAGTAAGTAGGAACATCTCATAATTTTTCTAAGGACAGAAACTTTACCTTGGTCATGTTGTTGAATTTTCATTGAAAATCCTTATTTTTCATTAAAATAAATATATAAATTAAATTAAAAATGGAAAAATCACATTTTCTCCTCTAATGTCTTAATTGACATGTGAGTGGAGTGACACAAAAATTTCAAGTTTATTTGAGCTCAACTTAATGAGTTATGAAGTGAACAAGCTTAAGAGGGCGTAAAGGTAATTAAGGGATTTTAACCACAATTAATACTTTAGGATTAATCAAAGGGAGGGTAAAATATTTGATCTTAACTTTCTCTTGGATGATTGAAACTAAGGGAATTAAAGGGTAGAAACCCATTGATCACCTACAAGATCAAAAATGAAATCCTAATTAATTAATTCATTCAAATTTTGGAAGAATAATTAAAGTTTGGATTATTAAAATTGGGGATGAGACTTAAGAAGGTACCAATTCTTTAATGTAAAGTCCCTAAATGGATTAATTAATAACATTCAACTCTTAATTGACTAAAATGATGATTGAAATTACTAATTAAAAGAAAGCAACCCTTACTTAAATATTTAAAAAATTAAATGATTTAATAATTTAAAATAAACTTAAAACATTAAAATTAATTTATAATCACTTACAATTTAACCCAAAACAAACTTGAAATGTTAAAAAAATAATTAATCTCAAAATAAATTACAATTAAGAAGCGATAATTAAAATCAATCTAAAATACTTAAAGCAAATTTGAATGACCAAAATTTAATGATATTAAATACTTTAAACACCTCTTTAATTTAAACAAATTTAAAACATTTAAAAGGAAAAGGCATTTTAAAATTCCATAACTAAACTAAGGTGTTCTGAAATAATAATTCAATCTTAGCGGTTAAATCCCTCAACAAACTGATTTTCCCCTGAAGACTCCCACCTTATAACCCATAGGTGGAGTATCAAATGAAATGTCACTCCACTCATCGGACAATCAAATGTCCAAGTTCACTGAGCAAGAAACAAAATTCAACTAAATTTTTGGATGATTAACTCACTTGTACAATGAAATTCATTTGGACTCAAAGTAATCCCAAAAGCATTGAAAAGATGTTTAGGACTCTGTTGACCTCATTTTTGATGAGGTCTTTTCTCTTCTCTCTCCTGAGTACTTTGGATCTACTCTTAGGCTTTCCCATTTGACTATCATAGAGGAGTAGAAATGGAACCCACCACTTAGAACTTCCAAACACCTCTTAACTCCCTTTAAACCCTATAAGTTTTATTGTAAACCCCCAAGTCACTTGGAGGGTTAAAATCAAATGTGGAGGTTCAAAAGATGAGTTCCCTATAGGACTCTTTGGCCTCAGGACTACCCCAGGTGGCCCGGTCGCAGTGAGGGTTGACCCGCACACATTACACTTTCACGGACATTTCAAATCCTAAAACCATTCATACCTAGCTTGACTTCCCGACTCATGTAGGTAATCCATATGGATGGTCCTCAACCCCTCAGCCTTGCCAAGAGGGTTAGGAACAACATAGTGAATGCCTCAAATGAGTCCTCTCATGGCTCTTATGGGCTTGATATGGCTTCATGGCTCAACCAAAGTGATTCCATTCTACTCAAACTTGATCAATCTTCATTTTTCCAAAAATACCCGCCAATTCCCCCCAATACCCTCCAAATACCCAAAATGCCTTTTTTAACCAAAAATCCATAAATTCCAAAAATTCCCAAAAAATTCCAGAAAATCCCAAATATTCATAATTTCATTTTGTTCAACTACACTATAAGTCAATTTTGTCAATTTAACCCACTTTTACTAAAACCCCTAATTTGACTCATTTTTAACCCAAGTGAACTCAATGTCAAACCAAACCACTCCAATTAACCTCAATGTTGATCCAATACAATTCTAAACTTCAATTCAATATCCTCAATATCAATTTAGATCAAATCCAAGCCCAATTTGATTAACATTTGGATCCAATTCAAATTTGAAGCTTAAAGCCCAATTTTGGCCCATGACTTAAACTTAGCCCAAACAAACCCAAGTCAACTCCAATTAGCCCCAAATCTTTTCCTAAACCTTCCTAATAACCCCACAAACAAAGCACTAACAATATTTGCCCCAAATTTGAACCTAAACTCCACCCAAACCTAACCCAAAGTCAAAATCCCCTAAATTTGCCTAAACTCAAACCTAACCCAAATAGGCTCAAATCCTAAAATTAAAGCCCAACCAAAATTGAAAACTCTTTGTTACACCCCATAAACATTTCTCAGCATTAATTTTACATCAAATCCAACATTAGCCCAACCTTAAACCAGCCCAATTTGACCCACTTTGGCCCCTTTACTAAAAAGACCCAAATTAAACCCAATTCAATTCAAAATCACTTCAAATTTGTTCCAAATCACTCATGACACATCCCTAAACTAAACCCAACATTTTTTTTTTGACCAAATCTTTTACAAAACTTCCATCTACCAATTTATTTTCAAGCCTAAAAGCTCACCTCCTTAAACCTTTTTAAAAAGCCCACTTCCAACAAATTCAAAAGCCCAAATTTCATTCCAAAGCCCACATGAAATTTTCCCTCATCATTCCCTATGATTTAAATCACCTTTAAGTCAAAAACCCATCATTTTGATTAAACCAAAATATCATCATGACAAAACCAATCAAAAAATCCAAAGTTTTCAAAAAATTCCAAATAATCTTTTTTCATGAAAATTGACCAAGCCATGGACAAGCCATAGGCTAGCCATGAAGCCATCCTTATGCCCCATGCAAGCCATGTGATTGGTTTTCATGTGACCATACCATATTTGGCAAGAGGAGGAGCCTCTTTCTTGATTCCCTTAAAGTAATTAAGCACTCCCATGTCTCCCCTAACCCATGCTTAAGCCTAATTGTATTTAGATTATGACTTCTCCCCACTAATCAAGCTGAATCAAAGGAGCTTTTCTCAGCCCAAATCTGACCATGGAAAGGTGAACTAAGACCAACCTCATGCTTTGACCAATTTGAACTTAAACTCCTCTATTTAAGCTCCATTCATGGCCAAAGAGAAGAGATGCATAAGATTACCTTGGGGAAACTCTGCCAAATTGTTCCCAAAGCTTCTCCAAGCACTCCTAAACTCAATCCAACCATTTCCAATTGATGCCTCACCTCTTGGACAAAGGTATCAAATTTTTTCTCCTCCAACCGAGCTTATTTTAAATTTCTATAAATATTCACATGCTTTAAGTATATCATCACCATATAGATGTGTGCTACTCGATTAGACGATCATTTTAAAAAACTTTCACTCAATTTCGTTGAGAAACGAGTGAGATATCAAGGTTTGAAGGTAGACAGTTTTGGGTGAATAGAACTAGGAGAGAGGATTAGTAGCCGTCCGATCACATGTGTATCGCAAGGAAGGCTGAGATGCAGACGTACGGGAGCTTCATTCATAAGCTAAAAAGCTCCAGCCAATCACGGAGCGACACGTGGCCCCCCTTGATATCGATAGTTTGAGAGGGAAATTGGATTTTTGATTTATTTTTGAACATAAACTTCAAAAAATCATAACTTTTCATAGAAAAATTAGAAAAATAAAATAAAAATATCCACTTTCTCAGTGAACAGAGGAGAACAATGTGAAAAAAAAATTGGGTTAATTTGATGAGTATTTTATTTTTAATTAACTATTTACTGTTTTGAGTATTTTGATTCTCCATTTGCATACACAATTTACCATGGCATGAGACTATATGGCTTTTGAAGCCTCTAATCTTGGGAACATTCTTTGAATTTTTCAAGGTTAGAGGCTATCTCTATGGCAAGTTATGTATTTTTCAAATTTATGTCACTGTTTTGGTATTTTAATTCGAATAATTAGCATATTGCTCAATAAATTTTAGAAAAATTTAGGGAAGTTTCTTAGAACCAGGGGACCCTAGAATAATTATGGTTAGGCTTAATTCATTAAGAATAACCCTAATCAGCTTAAATACTCAAAATTGAATTTTGATTAATTAGGGTTAACCACACATCAAAATAACTTGAAATCAATTCTGATCTTTAGGATACAAAGAACCATGCATAAAAAGTTGAAGTTAATTGGAAATTATTAGCCCCACTAAATAAATTAATTAAGCCACATGATCAAAATTAAACTTTAAAAATTCATAACTCCAAAATTACAATTCAAAAATTCACCAAATTGGTTTTGTGGGCTCTCTGATATCAGAGGAGTCTATAAAAACTAAAATTGAAATTTTCTAAAAATTTTCATTTTTAATGATATTTTTGATATTTAAATAATTAAAAAATAATAAAAATCATAAAAATATTAAAAATCATAAAAATGTCATATTTCACCTCGTAATCACTTAGGAGCAAACCAAATAATTTTCCCAAGTCTCAAAGTAAAGATATTGAATTTTAAATGCTTAAAACAATTTTTAATATTAAAAAATATATTTTTCAACCTTTTCACTAAATTAATTCCAATAAATCGAAGAAAAATCAAAAATAGTAAAATTTGTTTCTCTGAAATCCTTGAGGTTAGAGAGATTTAAGAAAAATATAAAATCCATTTTTCAATTTAATTTTATTTTATAGTTAATTAACACTCTAAAATTCAAAATAATTATAATAAATAAAATATAATTCAAAAAATCACTAAAATTGGTCCAAGTGGTCCTCTAGTTAGTAGGAACATGACCTAATTTTCTTAAGGATAGAAACCTTTCCTTGGTCATGTTGTTGAATTTCCATTGAAAATCCTATTTTCTTTATTAAAATAATTATATAAGTTAAATTAAATTCAGAAAAATCACATTTTCTCCTCTAATATCTTAATTGACATGTGAGTGAGGTTACATAAAAATTTTAAGTTCATTTGAACTCAATTTAGTGAGTTATGAAATAAATAAGCCTAAAAGGGCATAAAGGTAATTAAAGAATTTAAACCACTTTATTAAAATTTTAGGCTTAATTAAAATGGAGGGTAAAATATTTGATTTTATCTTTCTTGGATGATTGAAACTTTGGGAAATTAAAAGGGTAGGAACCCATTAATCACTTTTAATAAACCAAAAACGAAACTTTAATTATTTAAACAATTTAAATTTTGGAAGATTAATGGAAATTTGAATTATTAAAAATAGGGATATAACTTGAGAGGATATTAATTGTTTAATAAAAAAATCCCTAAATAAATCACTTCAATAATATTTAACTTTTAAATAAGATTAAAATGATAATCTAAACTAAGTAAATTAAAATTTAAAAAAAAATAACCCTTAAATTAAAGGAAAGCTCAAAATATTAAGTGGTTTAACAATTAAATTAAATTAAATTAAAATTAAATTAAATTAAATTAAGTAAAAATTAAATTAAAATTAAAATTAAATTAAATTAATATTTTAACAATTAAATTAAATTAAATTTAATTTAAAATATTGAAATTAAATTAAATTAAGTTAAATTCAATTAAATTAAATTTAAATTATATTAAATTAACATCACTCAATAATAAAAGTAAAAAAAAATTGAAATATTAAGATAATTCATAATTAAGAATATAAAAAATCAAACTAATCAAGATTAACCTAAAATATCATAATTAACCTAAACCAAATCATTAAGATATTTGAATAATCTAAGTGAATTTGAAACACAAATGATTAATTTAAAATATTAAGATCACTTAAAGTATAAAGATTTAAACCAAAAATAATTTGAACAATATTCCAAACTTAAAATTATTAATTAAAACCTCATAATTAAACTAAATCACTTTAAACCATTAACTCAAACTTCAAATTAAGAATGATTAAAATTCTCAACAAACTAACTTGCCCCTAAAGGCTTTAATTATTATAACTCTTAAATGGAGTATTAAGTGAGATGTCACTTCATTCATCAGGTAATCAAATGCCCAAGTTCACTGAGCAAGAGACAAAGCATAACTAAACTCTTGGATGATTAATTCACTTGTGCAACTAAATTTACTTGGACTCAAAATAATCTCGGAAGTATTGAAAAGATGTTTAGGACTCGTCCTAAGCACTTTCTCAATATGATGAGATGTTTTAGAAGAACAATTGAACTTAATTATTCTTTGGTGAAGAAAATCATCCATAAACAAAACACAAGAACCTAGACGTCATAGGAGATGACTAGCAATAGGATTAGGAATTTGGTAGACATCCAAAACCCTTCCCTTAGCTTTACCTAGGTACTTGTTATAAATAGTTAAATGCCTTAACATGTGTTTTAAGTGCAGCTTGGAATGACGAGAAAACTCTCCAGGTACGCCTTTATTTTATTGCAATTTACTTACACGCACTGCACTTTACTTTTTTTGCATGTTAAACAAGATTGTTGCATGAAAACTGAAACCTTTAGGATAGCCACAAAACTGAAACCAAAATTAAATTAAAAATCACACAAGATAAAATTCACCACCACAACATCTAAAATATAAAACAACTCAAAATTTAATCACAAAAAGAACAACAAAACCACAACTTTAACTAAATTAAAACGTCTCGTTGAATGATCGGGAATACCTCGGATGATGTAACCCACGCTTTGTTAACAGGATTTCCCACGGTCTAAATGAAGGTGTGGAACTCATTCAGTTGAGTTTAGCAAATTCATCTGGATTAAGTGAATTCGACGAAAATAACGGTGTCGGGATGACGGAACCGTGGGATCTTAATCAGTTCTGTTTAATCAACTTTAAGATTTGTTTTAATTAAAATATTAAATACATTTGGACTTTAATATTTCTCTAAACCAAAACATTTTTCTCATCCCCTGATTTTCACCTTCTAAAACTAAACCTCTGCGACAATGACAAGGAGCTTGGAGCACGGTGGCTAGCACAACCATCTTCTTCAACAAAACTCGGATCTACACCAGCTAAACCTTTCTTAGAATTAAATAACCAAGCCATAGGACTTCGAGGTAGTTTGCCTAGTGCAACATAAATCCTCAACTCTTCATTAGGCATTTGCATGATCATGTCATGTAAATTAATCCCTAACCGGTCTTAGGACTCTGAGGTAGTCGTTTGGTACGACATAAACCCTCACATCTTCGAGGCTATTTGTGTGATTATGTCATATAAATATAAGTCTAAATTAATTAAAATTGGCAGGATTACAACATTAAATTCCCAAATTGAAGCCAACTAATAGGATAGTTTGGGAAGCTGCCAAGATTCTTCTTGGACCCTCAGCTTCTCCTACTTCTCTTCCTTTGGACTCTTAAAATAAATTTGTTCCAAATTTGAGCTAATCCCTATTGAAATTTCCTAAATCTAATCCTTTGAAAACCTTAAACTTTGAAACTCTTGAGAGCAAAACCACTAACGTTTTGTGGTGTGGTGCTTGTTTATATAAACTATTCAGAATGTGAGATCGGTTTGATTTCATACCTTAAAATTTTCAAACTTAAATTTATTTTAAAATCAAATACTACTTTCCAAAATATATTTATATTTAAATTAAATTTAAAATTTAAAATTCACCGACAATTTCTTGCAGGTGACCCCTTTTTCTAAAGTACAACACAACCTAAAAATATGCCGACAGCTTCTGGCGACTCCGCTGGGGAATAGTTCCTCTCTCCATTCTGATCAGATGGTTTTTCTTTCATAAATCGGTAATGTATCCATGTCCCTAGTGGAGCAAACTACCATTCTTTCCGTTGGCATACCACGTTCATTTCTATCTTGAATGGGTATAGCCAACTTCTCTCGGATTTAGGAGCCACTGTTTAGACACCCCAAAACAGAGAGGTTCTGAAATCCTTTTACCTCTTTTCTGATTAGGGGTGGACCCCCAATAGGTGTTAGCTTAGGAGCGGTCCCTCGGGTTGAGAAGTTTTGTGAAACTTTCTCTTCATTTCCAATTCTGAATCAGGTCTTTTACCTTTTTTATACTTTAATCATTTTGTCCCTAACAAACAAATCCACAAATAAACAACCTTCTAACAAACGAATTCTCTTAAAAATCACAAATACATTAAGATAA
Organism: Papilionanthe hookeriana x Papilionanthe teres; assembly: GCA_022702705.1. Lineage (NCBI taxonomy): Eukaryota > Viridiplantae > Streptophyta > Magnoliopsida > Asparagales > Orchidaceae > Papilionanthe > Papilionanthe hookeriana x Papilionanthe teres. Next base: position 165,830,946 of record CM040422.1, on the reverse strand, counting down.
ACGAGAATGTGTTAGGAATCTTTCTTTTTCGTTCTAAGTTTTGTGACGAAAGGAAGCATAATTTAGGACTGACATTCAGAATCTACATTGCAGAAATTGACTGCCCCAAAGTTAATTTTCTCCTTCACCAATGGAATGGATTTCGCTGTCTATAAGGATGAACTTCCCGAAAATGGAATCGTCCGTTTTGGACAAGGATTCGACAATACAGATATTAAGTTTGTTGACGTTACTCTTTTCACACTAATGGACAAACTGCCACAAACTGAGGAGCCCGTAATGAGTTCAACCTGAAGTCGACTCAAGAATTCCCTCCCTTGCAAAGGGTTCCAGCTGAAAGAAGTACTGCTATTCGTAGGAGGTTCCGTCAATGTTATTTTAATGGATCCTATTATTCCGATAAACCCGTATACGACCGATGATGGATGGAGTACCGTCTGGACAAAGTCTTCAAAGAAAATTTTGGATCACATCCAGAACGCTTCGGTGCACGCTTCAACTCAGAGTTTGAAACCTGCCGAGCCGGCACTATCGCTTGCGATCGAAGAACCACCTCAGAAGAAGGAGAAGATCGTAGAAGAGAAAAAAATCGAGGCTCTGATTGATAGACTATGGGCTGCTTATCCTAGGATGGTTGTTTCCGATTCGGGGGAGAAATCCCTCAAACTTCTGACTCTGTATGATTATTTGCTCGCCCCGGTGGGATCTTATAATGATAAGAGTTTCGGTGTTGGCTACGTTTTGACTGTTTCTAACGATTACGTAACTAACGACAACCCACCTAATCCGGATCTCGATTCCAATATAAATAACGATTCTCAAATCATACTAAACCTCAATGACCACAACAAAGGAGAAGATGTTCACAAAGATGGCTACGAAAGCTCAACAAGCGGCGAGTCCATTTGTGAATTTCGAGGAGCTCCTATTGCGATAGAATTAGAGTCATCAGATTCTGAAGCAACTCCAAAAGAGCCAGTCGTTCCAATTCAAGGGGAAACATCAACAGATTCAGTACCAGATGCAGAAGAAATAACTGAAGTCAACCTAAGAAGCGGAAAATTTCTACCTCCGAGAATGGGTCCAAAGGATAAAAGAAAGCAGGTGGTTACTCAGAAGGAGCTAACCCCAACAAAGGAATTGCCCATTCGGGAAGAAACCGAGGAACATGGTAATTAAGTGGACTATAAAGTGCTGGCCCATCTTAGGAAGCTACCAGCCAAACTAAGCATATACGATGCTCTGATCCTGTCAAAGGAGATGAGGGAAGCTCTGATCAAGGCTCTACTTGATCCAGAGATTTGTTTAGCTGAAATGGCCAGTAATTCCTTCGACGAGGTTTGCTCGTTAAAAAAACAGCGAGGTGTTACCTTCACAGACAATGATTTATTACTGGGAACAGCTGATCACAACCGACCGTTGTACATTTCAGTCACTATTGGAAAGTTTACGCTCTCCAGAGTGTTGGTTGATCCAGGAGCATCAATCAACATAATGAGCCTTCGAACATTAGCATATTTGGAAATTGATGATCTCAAACTTGAAGCAGACAAGATGTTATTAAGAGGGTTCAATCAGAAAGGAGAAAGAGCTCAATGATCGATTACACTGTTAATGAAAACCGGTGATTTAGCAAAGAAAACTGCAAAATTCCACATAATTGATTCTGAGACATCGTTCAACACTCTACTGGGTCGACCATGGATCCATGAAAACTGGATGGTACCATCGTCTCTGCACCAGTGCATAAAGTATTATGAAGGAGGAGAACAATGTATCAAAGGTGACTTGCAACCATTCTCCATACACGAAATTGGAATTCATGAAGATGCAGCCTATTATGCTCCTCCGAAGAAAACAATATTCTCCAGAAATGTCATACCAAATGAAGCAAAAGAAGTGCAAGATGACGAAGAACCTAAAATTCTAGTCCAACATTTACTCACCACTCACTTAAGGTGAGATGGTGAAGGTTTCTCCAGAACTCGCACCCGAGATCGAGGTCGGGGACGAGGTCGTGGAAGAGGCGTTAGAACAGTTGGACGGAAGAAACCAGTCATCGACGTTGATTGGGAGAACAGTTCTAAAGAAGAAGAAATCAAGAAAGAAGCAGCAATAGTAAATCGAAAGAAACCTCAATTCAAGATCTCTCTCAAAGATGAAAAGAATGAAGAATACAAATCAATGTATGAGAAGATTAACCATTATGTACATACTATGACCCTGACCTCGATCCATTCTAATAAGATCGAGGGTATGGTGGTTAAGGAAGTACATGGTGGTGGTACTAAACCAATCAAGTTTTACTGTGGTGCTTCTTCTTCCAATGCTGAAAAAGATGTGCAATTCGAAGATTTTACTTCATCTGAATTAATGGAACTGCCTTTTGAGTGGTACTCTCCCTGTGTTCAAAATTTAATTCAACATGGTGTCTTACCTCGACGATGGACAAAAGGTCAATCACAACATTTTGAAAGATTATGGAATAATGCCAGCTGGCCTCCCAATTCAAAACATGGTCTCGGATTCGGCACAGTATGATCAGTTGACGATATGGGATTTTGCTTGGTTGTCACTTGCGAGCCTAATGAAGACTGCTTGGAACCCTCAAAAGATCTTAAAGATCTGCAAATCGGAAATGCTCCGCCAGAATTCAAAGAAGAAATTAAATCTACAATAGACGAGTTAATGGAAGTTAACTTAGGTACTAGCGAAGAGCCTAGGCCGACCTTTGTTAGCTCCTTACTCAATAAAGAAGACTCCGAAAATATGATCAAGCTACTAATGGAATTCAAGGACTGTTTTGCTTGGAGTTATGATGAAATATCAGGATTAGCTCCAGAAGTTGCAGTTCACAGGCTAGGAGTGGATCACACTGTTGTTCTAGTCAGACAAGCTCCGAGAAGAATGCGTCTAGAGATTGAACAATAAGTAATAGCTGAAGTTAAGAAGCTAATAGACGCTAAATTTTTCCGTGAAGAGCAATACCCGACTTGGTTAGCCAAAGTGGTACCAGTCAGAAAGAAGAATGGTCAGATCAGAATCTGTGTGGATTTCAGAGATTTGAACAAAGCATGTCCAAAGAACAAATTCTCGCTACCCATTCCAGAATTGATGATCGACATTGCTTCAACACATGAAATCTTGTCTTTCATGGATGGATCCTTGGGATACAACCAGATAAATATGGCACCGGAAGAAGAAAAGCTTACAGCCTTCAGAACGCGGATTGGAGTGTACTGCTACACAGTGATGCCGTTTGGATTAAAGAACGCAGAAGCAACCTATCAAGGAGCAATGAAAAGGATTTTTGATGATCTCATTCACAACCAAGTCGAGAGTTACGTGGATGATGTGGTCATTAAGAGTAAACTAAAAGAAGATCATTTGTATAATTTGAGAATTGTTTTCAAGCGATTAAGACAATATAACCTTAAGATGAATCCCTTGAAATGAGCCTTCGGCGTCACCTCTGGGAAATTCTTAGGATTTATTGTTCGACATCGTGGAATTGAAATCAATCTGAATAAGATTAAAGCTATCTTAGAAATGCTACCTCCTAAAACCTTGAAACAACTACGATCCTTTCAAAGAAAATTGACATATCTTCGACGCATTATCTCGAATTTGTCAGGAAGGTGTAGCCTTTTTCTGCTTTGGTTAAGAAGGATGCCAAGTTTACTTGGGACTCCAAATGTGAACATGCCTTCGATGACATCAAACAGTATTTAATAAAACCTCCTGTTTTAGCAGCCCCAGTCTCGGGTAGACCGTTGATACTTTATACCACATCGTTAGACGACTCTCTCGGAGCCCTGCTAGCCCAGGTCAATGATGAGGGAAAAGAGAATGCTCTCTACTAATTAAGCTGTCGTCTAATTCTGACGGAAGTAAAGTATCCTCCTATTGAGAAGCACTGTTTGGCCCTGATCTTCGCCGCACAGAAGCTCAGGCACTACATGCTTTCTCATAAGGTCAACCTCATTTTGAAGTTTAATCCGTTGCAATATTTGATGACCCGTCCGACACTTTCCGGCAGACTTGCCAGGTGGTCAATGATACTATTGCAAATCGATATAACTTTCGTTCCTCTTCATGCCGTAAAGGGACAAGTCCTGGCAGACTTCCTTGCAGCACACCCATTACTGGCAGAATCGCCTCTCAACGACAATTTGCCAGACTAGCAGATAATGAGCCTAGAAGACCCCGGTGATCAGCGTTGAGAACTGTACTTCAATGATAGTGCCCGGTGATCCACTTTTCGATATTTATACATACAACTATGATATGAAAATTAGCAACGGCACCAAAAACTTGATCCCATTCTGAATAAATATATACTGATGATTTTGTTATTGAATTTATGATTTATATTGTGGATACTACGCAAGTATACGTATCGTTATCAAGTAATATAGGGCTCTAATGGAGTCCTAGATATCGATCCCACAGGGAAGTTAGCAAATTTCAAAGATAATTTAAATTAAACTTACTTACTATTCTAGTATACGAAAATTAAGAATACTTAAACTAAAATAAACTAATGCTTAAGGTTGAATATAAGATTTCAGAAAAGTATCTTTCTCCTTGTTTTAGAGAATTAAGTGAATGAAGAATTAAATAAGTTTTTAATTGTATTGTGCCAAATAGGAGCATTCCTATTCTTTACCCTTTGGTCCAGGTGCAAAGAACATTGACTAGTCTTATGTTTGATTACTAATGCGCGGCTAGAGTCGGGAAGATACCGACTGCCACTTCAGAGCTCCCACGTTCCCCTAGCCTGAGGACTAACATCTACACTTTAGCTCTCAAACAATAAGGCTGAATTGAATATTTTAGTCTGTTACACTAAAATGTCCAATTCTACGCCCAATGGTTAATAATTCCCTATTTATTTGCACCCTCCTTCCAAGGCTTTTGACTTCCCTGAATCTTGGATGTAATCTTTAATATAGTTGATATTTCAACATATGTTAACAAATCAATTGGCCAGATTGAAAGTAAATTAAGATTTAAGTTAAAGATTAGCACAATTTCTATTTTCATATTTTAGGCACAATTATTTTAATTCATCATTTCAGATAAACTCAATAATAAGGAGAAAGGCTAAGGAAACTACTCAGAATGCATAGGAAAAATAACACAAAGCATGAATTTCATTAAAGTTAACAAACAAATAACAAATGTACTTATCTCAATTCTTCTCCCCAAGCAGATTCTTGAAGTTCCTTTGACTCTTCCTTCCAGTACAGCACACTAAAATGCTAAACACTCACTCAAAGACTCTTAAATTACACTTAACTTTCACACAAATGACAAAAACTGATACACCAATGACACACAACTGACTAGAATTCGTCTCTATTTATAGAAGGGGTCAAATCTCCAAAGGGTACTTAAGCACCTCTTCAAAAAGCGTCCAGGTTCATTCTATTTTGGCTCTTTTCAACTATCTCGCCGTCGGCGAGCTTCTAGAAGATGGGATAACCACGCCGATCTCGCTGTCGGCAGGCTCGATCTCGCCATCAGCGGGCTCCTTATAATATATTCAAAACTTTTCGGAAAAACTCGTCGTCGGTAGCCTAAATCTCGCCGTCGGCGGGACAGTTCAATTTTTATAAAATTGAGTCCTTTTTGCTCCAAATTCGCTTCTTTTGTGCTTTTTGCTTTCAATACTTATAAATTTTCATTCCTGCAATAAAATAAAGAAAATACCTTTCTTTAAATTTCAATTTCATATAAAATTGGTATGAAATTCTTAATATATTTTCTAGTGATCAAATTCCCCCAAACTTAACTATTACTTGTCCTCAAGTAATTTAGATACTACATAAAATTAAATGATTATTTGTAGTAAAGTTTTAATTCAGAAATACTATGAATTAGATTTAAATAAGTATTATAGTAAAGTTTAATAGAAATATTTTTAAAATAATTAAATTAATTCTATAGATATAAGGCTATTTAGTTTTGAACTTTAAGATTTCTAGTCTTCTATTTATTTTAAGAATGACTATACTTTTAATACTAAATTGCTTAAGATATTTAGATGAATGGAATTTCATGAAAACACAACTTAGTAAAAGACTAATCTATATATATAAGTTTAGAAATGTAATTGAAGTTTTTTCCTTTAGGTTGATAAAAATGAAGCCAATTTTTGATAAGGCATCTCCTCAAGCTTCTCCTCACTTTATATATATATATATATATATATATATATTTTCTTCTTTTTCTTTTTTTTTCTGGATTGATTTTCAATCCCTTTTTCTTTACTTATTTTAAGTGAGGATCACTAATTTTGGTTAGCCTGTTAATAATTTTAAACTTCATTTTCCTCTTCCTAAATTTAAAACTGGAAACATTTACTTACTTAATATATATTTCAAAGTTTTTACTTTATTGAGTTTCAATTTTTTTCTTTCTCAACTAAATACTTAAGAATTTCATATTGGAAAATATAGTTTTCCTTACTTTAAATAGTTAACTATATTCTTATACTTTTAAACTAAATTTCTTAATCTATAAAATTAGTTAATCGTTAAAAGTATTTCTCTTAACTTTCTATAATAATTAAATAAATTAATTTTAGCTTACTGAATTAAAATTACTTCAGGAAATCATTTTATAATAATTTTGAAAATGTAAATTGAGAACAATTTAATAATTAAATTTGTATTTTTCCCTCCCCTAAACTTAATTTTTTTCTATCTATCTACATAGGGTGAAAAGGAAATAAACTGTAATATTTAAATCATACCTTCGAGCTTTAGGTATTTCTTCTTTTTGAAGTTCTGCAAGCTTTTCCCATTACTTAATTAACATGTAATGCTAGTATTTTTCTACACACATAATATTAAAAAAGTGCTGGGTAAAGAAGTTTAATACAATACTACCACATTTTATACTAACATATTATACTACATCCACATACATTTACTCATTTAATCCAAGGTTACAATAGTCGTCTAAAAACATTAAAAATTAAAAAAAACTGTCTAAATTTAACAATAATATTAAAACAATCTACACTACATCATAATCAAGCTTATAAACTAAAACATCAATACTAAAATGTAAAACAACAAACAAACAATAACAACATCAGAATCTATAACTAAACAAATAAACATAACATCTAATCTTCTGCATCAAAATCCCAAACTATATCGTTATTTCCTGGATCAGTAGGAGGATTAGGCTGGTAATGAATATATGGGGGCCACTCAGAAAATACAACGTCAAGCTCTCCTCTCTTGTAATGATTTTCAGCATCATAATAGGCTATCTCATACTTTGAATGTCTTTGGAGATACTCGTTGTCATAATCATGTCTTCTTTCTAAGCTTCCAATTCTCTGATCAATATACTCCAGTTTTTCTTCTATTTTCTCAGAACTTTTCCGCTGTAAAGTCATCTCATTCATCAAATCTTGAAGGTAGGAGTACTATAGGGAGGTGGGTCATAACTAGTAGAGGGAATATCTCTACTTGAAGAAGGTATATAGCTCATTGTCCCAGATCTCCATCCTTTATGGGATTCATATTTCTTAATATTAGCCAGAGCAATGAGTTTCATAGAATCAACCCATTCCTCATCATCTCTTGCCTCTACCCCAGATAATTGGCAGAGTGCATAGATAAAACCAGGATGTCCTAGTCCTCCTCCACTTTCACTTCTTGAGGTGGCTAATATATTCCTATAAATTATACTTCCCACGATAATACTTTTTTGGTTCTGAATACAAAAATTCAAAACTGCTCTATCTCTTGTTACCTCACTATGGTAGTAAGTAGGTAACAAAGTAGAACAAATAAAATAGTGCCAAACTTTAGATGACGTATTTAACATAGAAAGAGGGAAATTTACCCGTTCTCGCTGCTTCATTTTCCAAACTCCTTTCCCATCAGTGAGAAAGTCGATTACTTCTTCCAGTGGTCCTTCCATAGCTCCAAATGTATCATACTCACTGGTGTAGGTGTCTTGTACCTCGTAATAAGCATTTATTCTTGCAGCGCTGAATTCCACAAAAAATTCTCTAACCTTAAATGGTGCATCTTCAGCCTGTGTTAGGTTTGCATAGAATTCTTTTACCACTTCTACAGTGGCTCTGTTGGTTATGAAACAGAAATTTTCCCATCCTCTTTCTTTAATTATTCGCTCTACTTCACCTCCAGGACTTTTGAAAACTCGGTCTTGAATGCATGTTCCGGCTTGAATATTGTGAAAATATCTTGATTGTGCCCTTGCCTTCACAAAAAGAGTTTCGTCGTAATCCACTCTTCTCTTTTGTCGTGGAGCCATTTTTCGATCTGTGAAATTCACAAAAATCTTAACTAAACTTCTAAATATTACTAAGATGGCTTCCAATAGTTATTAAAATCAATCTAATTCAAGTTTCATGAATTTCTTCTCATTCTTTTCTTTTCATTTCGAATTTTTCCAAAATTTCTCAATGTAGAAGAAATTCATGGTGAAAATCAAAAATTTTTACATAGGAGTGAAACTCTTACCAAGGGAAGATAAAATCCGGCGTCAAAATGTGTTGAAATCACTTTAAATCCAAGATTCCATAAGCCCTAGATTGGTTTTTTAAGTTTTTTAGGATGGAGACGATGAATAGTGTCGGTTGACCGGTCAAATAAAGTATATTTCGCGATCTTGCTGTAGACGAGAATTTTCTCACCGTCGGCGAGCTAATTAATTCACCAAAGTCAAAGTTTCGGAAAAATCTCGCCGTCGGTGGGATTTCTCTCGCTGTCGGCAAGGTTTCCAAAAATTTAATATTTTTTAATTTTTCAATTATATTCTACTTAGATTAAGCCTTGTTCAATGTTCTGGCCACTAAATTTGATATATTTATTATTATTTTTATTAAGATTAGATACTAACACATAAATTCACACAACATAAACATTATAACTTTATAAATGAAATCCATGAACTTACAAACTTCAAACATTACATAACTAACAATTGACTAAGTAAATTATTCCAAACACATCTAACTCAGCATTGCAATCCACACCACGATACTCTAAATGCTGAGACAAAACAAACAACATACAATCTCATCTAATCTGAGATTAACTAAATTAAAAATTAAATTGACATCAACACACATACATATAATATGAATAGAAGTCTCTGCTACTCATCGGAATCTGAACTGTTCTCTTCTCTGATGTTTCCAATAGAACGCAGGTGCACAAATAAATTATAGAAAGGCCTGAAAGGGAATTCTGCAGTAGAGTCTTCTTCAATCCACCCTTTCTGTCTCAATAATAGTATAAAACTTGCCTCCAGGTGTCCTGTATGGTCAAAGTGCTCCTTCATTCTCCAATCGATGTGATCGAATAAATCAGAGATATTATCAATAGAACTCATCTTAGTTTGTAGTTCCTTCTCCAATCCTTTAAGTTTCCGTAAAATGAGGTTTGTTCTATCAGTCAGGAGCTTAACTAAAGGATTGGTTTGTGATGCTTGATCAGAAATAATTATTGTTTCATCATTATTATTCAATGTAGGAAACATATCTGTGGAATCTAGTGGTTTCCAAGGCAATAGTACTTTTTCCCAAGCTTCGTAGGAAACTTGGTACTTACTACATAAAGCAAATATAGTTGATGGATGTCCAAGTCCATGAATTGAGCCATGCACAATTAATCCTAATGCAGACTTCACGATAATAGATCCAACATCAATAGGCAATCCAAATTGAATACAGTAATTTAAAATTGTGCATTCCTTCGAGACTTTGTTTACCCTCATAGTGGGTAGTAACTTTGATGAAATAAAGAAATGTCAATGCTTTGAGACAAGGTTAAGAAGTGACGCAGAAAAACTAACGTACCCATCTTCTCGTAATTCCCAATCATCAGGTTCGTCAGTCAGATATCTGTAGATCTCATTCATGTTGTATCTTGTAGGAACAAAATTTTAATAATGGCAAATAGGGGTATTCTCAATCGAGTATAATTCATTTATCCGAGAAGGAGTGAAAATTACCCATCTGCCTCTTACGTAGACACTTCCATTATGGATCGCATGCAGATTAGAGTAGAATTCTTTGACTACTGGAATGACTACAGCAGATGTGGTATAACAGAATACCTCCCAACATCGTTGAGCAATCATTTCTTCAATTGTTGTTGCTGAATTCTTCGCTCCTCTGTTTACGAACCCTCTTTCTTTAATCAGGCGCTTTTCATCAGAACTTTGTTGAATAATCGCTGAGCCTCAGAACTGATGAAATTTCATCGGTTAAAAACTCTGAATTTCATGGTTTCAAATAGTTTGGAGGCCATAATAAATTGTTTTAAAGGGACTCTAGTCGTTTCTAGGGATGAAGATAGTATAAAAATGAAGTTTTAAATGTTTTATATAGAGTAATGCCCTTAGAACCGTCCAAAACCTCAAAATAACTCACAAAAACTGCTTTTGAACTGTCTCACCGTCAGCAGTAACGATCTCGCCGTCGGTGGGATAGTTAATTATTTTAAACTGAAATTGGGCGCGCCAATCTCGCTGTTGGCGGGATCGATCTCGCTGTCGGCGAGATTAGGTAAATTGCCCAATTTTTTGCTCCGGTCTAAATATTTTCTAATTTCATCATATAGATTCAAATTTGTAATGATTTTTAAAAGTAAAATGAGTAGATTTCATTCTATATTTTAATTTTTTAATAACTATAATAAATAGATAATAATTAATAACTACTATGGGTTGCCTCCCATAAAGCGCTTGGTTTAACGTCGTCAGCCCGACCTAATTTAATTAGTAATCAGGTTGACTGAGCATTAAAACTTCTTTAAAATTTGGTCTTATTTCTTCAAAATAAGGTTTTAATCTGTGTCCATTTACTTTAAATCTATGCCCAATTTTTGGATCTTCAATTTCTATAGTTTCATATGAAAATATTTGAGTTATAGTGAAAGGTCCTAACCATCGAGATTTCAATTTCCTAGGAAATAATTTCAATCTTGTATTATAAAGCAAAACTTCTTGTCCTGGCTAAAAATTCTTCAGGTTAATCTTCCAATCATGCCATAATTTCATTTTTTCTTTATAAATTCTATTATTATGATAAGATTCATTTCTTAATTCATCTAATTCATTCAATTGCAATAATCTTTTCTCACCAGCTTCTTTCAAATTGTAATTAAATTCTTTAATTGCCCAATAAGCTTTATGTTATAATTCAACTGGTAAGTGGCAAGTCTTTCCATAAATAAGCCTGTAAGGAGTCATTCCAATCGGAGTTTTATAAGCAGTCCTGTATGCCCATAATGCAGTGTCTAGTCTTATAGACCAATCCAATCTATTAGGGTTTACAGTCTTTTCTAAAATACGTTTAATCTCTCGATTAGAAACTTCAGCTAATCCACTGGTTTGTGGATGATAAGCAGTTGATATCTTATGAATAATGTTAAATTTTTCTACTAGTTTGTGAATATATTTATTTCTAAAATGAGAACCTCTGTCAGTGATAATCACTCTTGGCATTCCAAATCTAGTAAAAATATTTTTCATTAGAAACTTTGAAACACTCTTACGTCACATCGAGGTAAATCTTGTGCTTCAATCCATTTAGAAACATAATCAACAACAACTAATATATATGAGTTTCCAAATGAAGGAACAAATGGTCCATAAAATCTAATCCCCAAACATAAAAAATTTCAACTTCTAATATAAAATTTAGAGGCATTTCATTTCTTCTAGATATATTACCTAATCGTTGGCATCTATCGCAAGTTTTGATGTATCTATAAACATCTCTAAAAAGAGTAGGCCAATAAAATCCAGATTGTAAAATTTTATAAGAAGTTTATCTGTTCCAAAATGTCCTCCAAAATCAGAATCATGACATTTCTAAATGATTTGTTTTGTTTCTTCATAAGGCACGCATCTTCTAATTATAAGATCCTTACATTGCTTATATAAATATGATTCATCCCAAAAATATGTTTTAGCATCATGAATGAATTTTTTCTGTTGTTGCAAAGTTAACATAGGTGGTAAAATATCACTTACAATATAATTTATTATGTCAGCATACCATGGTATTTTCCACTCATTAATATTATATAATTGTTCATCAGGAATACTGTCAGTAATTTCATTATCAACGTCAGATAATTCATTATATTCTAGCCTTGATAAATGATCTGCTTTTTTATTATCAGTTCTCTTTTTGTTAATGATTTCAAAATCAAATTCTTGCATTAGTAATATCCATCTAATTAATCTTGGTTTGGTATCTTTCTTTTGCATTAGATATTTAATAGCAGAGTGGTCAGTATGCACAATACATTTATTTCCAATTAAATAAGGCTTAAATTTATCAAAGGCTTAAACAATTGCTAATAACTCTTTTTTAGTAATTGTATAATTCAATTCAGCATTATTAAGAGTTTTACTATCATAGTATATAACTTTGAAAATTCTATCATATCTTTGCCCAAGTACTGCTCCTATAGCATAATCACTAGCATCACACATAAGTTCAAATGGTTTCTCCCAATCAGGTGAAACTATTATAGGTGCTGTGATTAATTTATCTTTTAATAATTCAAAAGCATTCAAGCATTCAGTTGTGAATTCAAATTTCTTATCCTTTTCTAAAAGTTGGCATAGAGGTTTAGTAATTTTTGAAAAATCTTTTATGTAGTGTCTATAGAATCCAGCATGTCTAAGAAAACTTCTTACCCCTTTTACTGTAGTTGGAGGTGGTAATTTAGCTATAACTTGAATTTTTGCAGGGTCTACTTCCATGTCATTTTCTGAAATTTTATGTCCTGATACAATTCCTTCTGCAACCATCAATTGACATTTCTCCCAATTTAGAACTAACTTAGTTTTCTCGCATACTTCTAATACTTTTTCAAGATGATTCAAGCATGCGTCAAATGACATTCCAAATATAGATAAATCATCCATAAATACTTCTATTCCATCATCAATTAATTTACTAAATATAGACATCATACATCTCTGGAATGTTGCAGGTGCATTACATAATCCAAAAGGCATTCTTCGAAAAGCAAATGTTTCATAAGGACTAGTAAATGTAGTTTTCTCTTGATCCTCAGGAGCAATATGTATCTGATGATAACCGGTATATCCATTTAAAAAACAAAAATATTTATGTCCGGCTAATCTGTCCAACATTTGGTCTAGAAATGGTAATGTGAAGTGATCTTTCTTGGTGGCTGCATTTAATTTTCTATAGTCAATACATATAAGCCATCCAATCACTTGTCTTATAGGTATTAAATCATTATTTTCATTAGCTTTAACGGTTACTCCTCCTTTCTTAGGAACACAGTGAATTGGGCTTACCCAAGAACTATCCGAAATAGGATATATAATACCATTATCTAACCATTTTAATATTTCTTTCTTGACTACTTATTTCATTATTGGGTTTAGTCTCCGTTGAGGATCTACTCTTGGCTTATGTTCCTTATCTAAAACAATTCTGTGCATACAGATTGAAGGACTAATTCCTTTAATATCTGCTAAAGTCCAACCAAAAGTTTTCTTATATTTTTTTTAATATAGTTAACAGTTTTTGTTCTTTTGATTCATTCAATTCAGCTTCGATATAATAACTGGTAGGGTTGAATGGTTACCTAAGTAAGCATATTTTAAATGATTAGGCCGAATTTTTAATTCGAGTTCAGGAGGTCTAATTATTGACGAAACCATATTCTTTTCAATGTTTTTCAGTATTATCCAACATTTCAAATTTTTCCTGTATATAATCCAGTTTTTCATTATCTATTTCTTTAATTAATTCAGTATTTTCTTTTTCTAACCTTTCTTCATAATATTCTTTAAAATGTTCATTTTGCAAATGTTCAAGTATTTCCATTCGAAAACATTCATCATCTTTTTCTAAGGAAGGATATTTCATTGATTCTCCTTTTTGAACATCAATCATAGCTTTTCCAGTGGCTAAAAAGGGTCTTCTTAATATTATTGGAATTTCTTTATCGTCTTCCATATTTAGAACAATAAAATCGACCGGGAAGATAAATTTATCCACTTTTACTAACACATCTTCAATAACTCCCTTAGGATAAGTAACAGAACGATCAGCTAACTGAAGAGTTATTGAAGTAGGTGAAATTTCTCCTAATTCTAATCTTTTAAAAATTGATAGAGGCATTAAATTTATGCTTGCTCTTAAGTCACACAAAGCTTTTCCATAAAATTTTTCTCCAATAGCGCAAGGTATAGTGAAACTACCAGGTTCTTTTAATTTTTTAGGAAGCTTTTTCTGAATAATTGCACTACACTCTTCGCTAAGTGCAATAGTTTCATTATCTGTAAATTTTCTTTTTTTATTTAAAATATCTTTCATAAATTTTACATAATTAGGCATTTGTTCTAATGCTTCTACAAAAGGAATATTTACTGTTAATTTTTTAAAAATTTTAAGGAATTTAGCAAATTACTTATCTTTTTTATGTTTCTTAAGTCGTTGAGGAAATGGTGGTGGTGGTTTTTCTATAGATATTTTCATAGGGATCAATGGATATTCTAAGTTTTGATCTTGTTGATCCTTTTCTTTCTCGATTTTCACTTCCTCATTTTTACCTTCTGTTTCTTTTTGAATTCTAGTTTCTAACTCTTTTCCGCTTCTTAGTTGTATTTCTTTAATTTGTTCTTTTCCTTGGTCTTTAGGATTTATTTCCACATTACTAGGAAATGTCCAGGAATTATATTGTTAAGCGCAATAGCAATATGTCCGAGTTGAGTTTCAATATTTTTAATTGTTGTTCCTTGATTTTGTAATTGATTTCCTTAATTTTGCAAGTGCTGACCCATACTTAATATTAAGTCTTCTATAGATAACTTCTTATCTTTAAATTGAGTGTTATTAAATCCAGGTGGATAAGATGGTTTATAATTTGTATTTCCTTGATTAGATGGATTTCCTATAGAGTTGTTCATCCATTGTTGATTCGCTGTATTGTTATTCCAATTAAAATTTGGATGATTCTTCCAACCAGGATTATAATAATTTGCATAAGGATTATTGGGTCTATTATTAATAGCATTTATAGTTTCATAAGGAGATTGAGTATCTATAATTTGTCCAGATGAGTTTTCTTCTAATATAGTACGAGAGTAATTCATTCCAAAATGATCTAATTTCTTTGATATAACAACAATTTGAGAAGCTATCATAGATATTGCATCATTTACATGAACACTAACTATCTTTTTAAGATTTATTCTTTCAGCGGGCCATTGAAAATTATTAGTAGCCATTTCTTCGATTAACGCATAGGCTTCATCAAATGGTTTTGACATTAATGAACCTCCAGCAGGAGCATCAATGATTGATCTAAGAGATCCTACCAATCCATTGTAAAAAGTTTGTATAATTAACCAATCTGGTAATGCATGATGTGGGCATTTCCTAAGAAGTTCTTTAAATCTCTCCCAAGCTTCATATATGGATTCTCGCATCAAATCGACTAAAAGATGTTATATCATTTCTAAGTTTTGCAGTTTTCGAAGGAGGAAAATATTTGGATAGAAATTTTTGTGATAATTCTCCCCATGTTTTAATAGATCCAGGTGCTAATGAATTTAACCACATCTTAGCCTTATCCCTTAAAGAAAAAGGAAAAAGCCTAAGTCTAATAGCATCATTAGATACTCCTTCATATTTAAAAGTAGCACATAGTTCCAAAAAACTAACAAGATGTAAATTAGGATCTTCATTAGGTGAACCACTAAATTGATTATTTTGTACAATTTGGATAATTGCAGGTTTAAGTTCAAATGAATTAGCAGCTACATCAGGGTTTTGAATAGTTAGGTGAATTTCATCTAATGTAGGGTTGGCATAGTCTCTTAATGGTCTTTGTTGGTTTATATTTTCAATTTTTGGATTATTTGCCATTTGTGTTAAATTTATAATTTCTCTCTTTTGTTTTCTAATTCTTTTAATTGTACGCTCTAATTCTGAATCGTAAGGTATTAAACTTTCATTTCCAAATTTATGCATACAATTTTTAAGTAATATTTAAAATAGTCCGTTACTCTAGTAATTATTTTTATAATTCTATTAATTACCTTAATAATTACTTTACTTCACTTCCCCGACAATGACGCCAAAAACTTGATCCACTTTTCGATATTTATACTTAAACTATGATATGAAAATTAACAATGTCACCAAAAACTTGATCTCGTTCTGAATAAATATATACTGATGATTCTATTATTGAATTTATGATTTATATTGTGGATACTACGCAAGTATATGTATCGTTATCAAGTAATATAGGGCTCTAATGGAGTCCTAGATATCGATCCCACAAGGAAGTTAGCAAATTTCAAAGACAATTTAAATTAAACTTAATTACTATTCTAGTATACGGAAATTAAGAATACTTAAACTAAAATAAACTAATGCTTAAGGTTGAATATAAGATTTCAGAAAAGTATCTTTCTCCTTGTTTTAGAGAATTAAGTGAATGAAGAATTAAATAAGTTTTTAATTGTATTGTGCCAAATAGGAGCATTCCTATTCTTTACCCTTTTGTCCAGGTGAAAAGAACATTGACTAGTCTTATGTTTGATTGCCGAATCTGCGGCTATGTTTGGGAGGATACCGATCGCCACTTCAGAGCTCCCACATTCCCCTCGCCTGAGGGCTAACATCTACACTTCAGCTCTCAAACAATAAGACCGAATTGAATATTTTAGTCTGTCACACTAAAATGTCCAATTCTACACCCAATGGTTAATAATTCCCTATTTATTTGCACCCTCCTTCGAAGGCTTTTAACTTCCCTGAATCTTGGATGTAATCTTTACTATAGTTGATATTTCAACATATGTTAACATATCAATTGCCCAGATTGAAAGTAAATTAAGATTTAAGTTAAAGATTAGCACAATTTCTATTTTCATATTTTAGGCACAATTACTTTAATTCATCGTTTCACATAATCTCAATAACAAGGAGAAAGACTAAGGAAACTACTTAGAATTCATGGGAAAAATAACACAAAGCATGGATTTCATTAAAGTTAACAAACAAATAACAAATTTACTTATCCCAATTCTTCTCCCCAAGCAGATTCTTGAAGTTCATTGGACTCTTCCTTCCAGTACAGCACACCAAAATGCTAAACACTCACTCAAAGACTCTTAAATTACACTTAACTTTCACACAAATGACAAAAACTGACCCACCAATGACACACAACTGACTAGAATTCGTCTCTATTTATAGAAGGGGTCAAATATCCAAAGGGTACTTAAGCACCTCTTCAAAAAGTGTCCAGGTTCATTGTATTTTGGCTCTTTTCAACTGTCTCGTCGTCGGCGGCTTGATCTCGCCGTCAGTGGGCTTCTAAAATATGGGCTAACAGCGCCGATCTCGCTGTCGGTGGGCTCGATATCTCCATCAGTGGGATCCTTATAATATATTCAAAACTTTCGGGAAAAACTCGTCATCGGCGGCCTAAATCTAGCCGTCGGCGGGACAGTTCAATTTTTATAAAATTGAGTCCATTTTTCTCCAAATCCGCTTCTTTTGTGTTTTTTTCTTTCATTACTTATAAATCTTCATTCCTGCAATAAAACAAAGAAAATACTTTTCTTTAAAGTGCAATTTCATATAAAATTGGTATGAAATTCTTAATATATTTTCTGGTGATCACCCAGTAAGGCAGGAATCAGACTAATCTTTATAACACCGGAGCGGGGGATGTTAAGGTACTCCTACCACTTAACAGAACCGTGTACAAATAATGAGGCAGAATATGAAGCCCTTATAACCGGACTGGAATTAACCATTCAGATGGGGATAACGGATATCAACATCTACAAAAATTCTCAGTTGATAATTCAACAGGTCGCCGGACAGTACAGAATTCTAAAGCCAAGACTCAAGCAGTAATTTCAGTACGCCATGAAACTATTGGAGCAAATTCCAAATGTAACAATCTATAAGATTCCCAGAAGAGAAAATGCTCTCACAGATGCGTTAGCTCGACTTGAAAAATAATTTGCCTGCTTACAGGATGAGTCAGTTGAAATGTTAGTTCAAGGACGACAGGTCCTATCACAGCTCGAAATGGATACAATACACAAATTGGGAAAAGAAGAAGAAACAATTGCAGCAGTGACAGAAAATACAGAAGATTGGCGACAGCCACTAATAGACTACTTGTAAACAGGAAACCTACCAGACGATAAGTCGATAGCCCATCAAATCAAGAAAAGAACTCTGTCTTATGCATTAATAAACAATACATTATACAAAAGGTCTTTTGATCAGATGTGTCTAAGGTGCCTGAGAGAGTCCGAGGCTCATGAAATTGTTAAAGAAGTACACTCAGGACTTTGTGGCGCTCATCAGTCTGGTCCGAAAATGAAAATGAAGATTAAAAGACTAGGGTACTACTGGCCCTCAATGATGATCGATTGCATGAAGGTCGCCAAGAGTTGTCACCGGTGTCAAGTACATGGAGTGGTTCTACATCAGCCTCTAAATGTGCTACATCCGACAATCGCGTCGTGGCCGTTTGAGTGTTGGGGCACAGATATTGTGGGTCCGATAGAACCACCTTCTTTAAGAGGACATTGCTTCATTCTTGCAGCTACAGATTAATTTTCTAAGTAGGCAGAAGCAATACCACTCAGAGAAGTGAAAGCGCACCATGTGTTGCAGTTCTTCAAGAATCAAGTTGTCTACCATTTCGGAGTACCGCGAAGAATCATCTCAGATAACAGGTCTGCATTCAGAAGCACGAAGATCAACAATTTTGTCAGAAGACACGGAATCGACTGGCGCTATTCAACAATCTACTACCAAAGAGTGAACGGCTTGGTTGAGGCTTTTAATAAAACTCTCATCCAAATCCTAAAGAAAACTTTGGACGACAATAAAAGAAATTGGCATGAGAAGTTGTTAGAAGCCTTATGGGCCTACAGGATGACTTTCAGAACTCCCACTCAATCTACGCCTTACGCCTTAGTGTACGGGTCCGAGGCCATTCTACCCTTGGAGGTCCAGCTTCCGTCTCTCAGAATTGCAGTTGCAAACAAAATCACTACAGAAGAAAATGCCAAACTACGACTAGAAGAGTTAGAAAGCTTGGAAGGGAAATGGACTTTCAGCACAGCAGAATTTGGAACTGTATCAAGCCAAAATTATCCAGGCCCATGATAAATTAGTTCGTCCAAGGACAATCAAAGTCGGAGACTTGGTTTTGGTTCTCAGAAGACCTATTCTTGCACATCGCAAGATAGGTGGTAAATTTGAACCGACTTGGAAAGGGCCATTCGTGGTCGAGACAGTTTACTCAGGAGGTTCCTACCAGCTTGTAAATTGTCATGGAGAACGACCTATGCTTCCAATCAATGGACGATATCTAAAGAAGTATTATGCAACCTGATGTTTCGAAGGATGAATCCTCATGCCTAGAAGCATGGGCACAGTAATTACTTATGACTGGGTCCGAACCCAAAAATATAAAAACTGGATGATAAAGAAAAGTATTTTTAAAAAAAAATGTTAAAAGAAAACATGTGAAATCATGATGATAAAGTATTTATCCTTCCTTTCAAATCGAGTCTCACTCTTGATCTTTCTTCATCTTTTCCTACTCCTATTTAAATTCAAAATAAACGAATAAAAAGCTCTTCATTAATAAACAAATTATTTTCTAAATTGAATGTAAAAAAAAAACTACAAATAAACACGAACTCTAAATAAAAATGAACTCTAAATTGAAAATCAAGCTAAAATCAAATTACAACAAGCTACTAAGACAAATTCCTGAATCTGAAATCCCCAGCCTTCGGCTATTCTCAAATCTCTTTTATACTCTCCATATTTCCTTCCCTCTTTTGAGTCTCCATATTTCCTTCCCTCTTTTGAGAAAGTCAATTGAATCTACTGACACAGAACCACGAAAATTTTTGATTTGTTTCTGATGGCATGGATTCATATCCTTCGCCAAATAATCAGACTTTGATCAATCCTCGTGGGACGTGAAACACTTTCACATCTCATTCCAAGTCTTCCGATAAATTCAAATCTCCACAGCAAATTTCTACCCTTTAAACCTTCGAGACTGGAACCAGATTCCAGTTCTCTTTAAACCTTCGAGATTGGAACCAGTTTCCATTTCTCTTTAATCCTTCAAGACTGGAACCACTTTCCATTTCTATTTAAACCTTCGAGACTGGAACCAGATTCCAGTTCTCTTTAAACCTTCGAGATTGGAAGGAGTTTCCATTTCTCTTTAAACCTTCGAGACTGGAACTAGATTCCAGTTCTCTTTAAACCTTCGAGACTGGAACCAGACTCCAGTTTTCTTTAAACCTTCGAGACTGGAACCAGATTCCAGTTCTCTTTAAACCCTCGAGACTGGAACCAGATTCCAGTTCTCTTTAAACCTTCGAGACTGGAAGCAGATTCTAGTTCTCTTTAAACCTTCGAGATTGGAACCAGTTTCCATTTCTCTTTAAACCTTCGAGACTGAAGCCAGACTCCAGTTCTCTTTAAACCTTCGAGACTGAAGCCAAACTCCAGTTCTCTTTAAACCTTTGAAACTGGGACCAGATTCCAGTTCTCTTTAAACCTTCGAGACTCGAGCCAGACTTCAGTTCTCTTTAAACCTTCGAGACTGGAACCAGATTCCAGTTCTCTTTAAATCTTCGAGACTGGAACCAGATTCTAGTTCTCTTTAAACCTTCGAGACTGGAGCCAGATTCCATTTCTCTTTAAACCTTCGAGACTAGAGCCAGACTCTAGTTCTTTTTAAACCTTCGAGACTGGAACCAGATTCCAGTTCTCTTTAAACCTTCGAGACTGGAACCAGATTCCAGTTCTCTTTAAACCTTCGAGATTGGAACCAGATTCCAGTTCTCTTTAAACCTTCGAGACTGGAACCAGATCCCAGTTCTCTTTAAACCTTTGAGACTGGAACCAGATTCAAGTTCTCTTTAAACCTTCGAGACTGGAACCAGATTCCAGTTCTCTTTAAACCTTCGAGACTGGAACCAGATTCCAGTTCTCTTTAAACCTTCGAGACTAGTACCAAATTCCAGTTCTCTCCTTTCGAGGACGGTACCAAATTCCGACTCTCTTCCCGATATTGATACTAGATTTCAACTCTGATTCTCACTCTGAGGCTGGTACCTAAATCCCAGTTCTCTTCGCTATCCCAAGGTTGGAACCTAGGTTCCAATTCTCATTTCAAATCTAGGTTTCCTTAAATTGATTTTAAATTAAAACGCTACCAAAATTGAAACTCATAACAAATCGAAATCTAAACTCACATATTAAAAAAAAACTCGAAATAGAAATGAAACGAATTTTAAATCAAATTTCCTCAAATCATATGATCTGGAATTCACCTCCTTTTCTTTTCCCCGGTGAGAGTTCAGAGATCTCCAGTCTTGGAGATATACTCGATACTCCCCAACGGAAATTTGTTTCTACTCTTTTCTAAGTGTGTCACTTAGATGTCTGTTGGTTTTGTTGATCTCTTTGGTCAACGCCAATACGCACGGTGTGCTTCGTTAGCACACCACACCTATTGGGGGTCCATTTTTAGACCTCATTTTTTATGAGGTCTTTTCTTTTCTCTCTCCTTAGTACTTAGGATCTAGCCTTAGACTTTCCCTTTGACTATCATAGAGGACTAGAAATGGAACCCACAACTTAGAACTTCCAAACACCTCTTAACTCCCTTTAAACCCCATAAGTTTGATTGTAAACCCCCAAGTCACTTGGAGGGTTAAAATCAAATGTGGAGGTTTAAAAATGAGTTCCCTATAGGACTCTTTGGCCTTAGGACTACCCTGGGTGGCCTGGTCTAGTGAGGGTTGACCTGCACACATTACACTTTCACACACATTCCAAATCCTAAAACCATTCATACCGAGCTTGACTTCCTGTCTCATGTAGGTAATCCATATGGATGGTCCTCAACCCCTAAGCCCTTGGCTAAGAGGGTTAGGAACAACATAGTGAATGCCTCAAATGAGTCCTCTCATGGCTCTTATGGGCTTGATATGGCATCATGTCTCAACCAAAGTGATTCCATTCTACTTAAACTTGATCAATCTTCATTTTTCAAAAAATACCCCCCAATACCCTCCAAATACCCAAAATGCCCTTTTTAACCAAAACTCCATAAATTCCAAAAATTCCCAGAAAATTCCAGAAAATCCCAAATATTCTCAATTTCATTTTGTTCAACTACATCATAAGCCAAATTTATCAATTTAACCCAGTTTTACCAAAACCTCCAATTTGACCCATTTTTAACCCAAGTGAACCCAATGTCAAACCAAACCACTCCAATTAACCTCAATGTTCATCCAATACAATTCTAAACTTCAATTCAATATCCCTAATATCAATTTAGACCAAATCCAAGCCCAATTTGATTAACATTTGGATCCAATTCCAATTTGAAGCTTAAAGCCCAATTTTGGCCCATGACCTAAACTTAGACTAAACCAACCCAATTCAACTCCAATTTGCCCCAAATCTTTTCCTAAACCTTCCTAATATCCCCAAAAATAAAAAACTAACAAGACTAATATCCCCATGATTAAGCCTAATTGTACTTGGATTGTGACTTCTCCCCACTAATCAAGCTGAATCAAAGGAGCTTTTCTCAGCCTAAATCTGACCATGGAAAGGTGAACCAAGCCCAACCTTATGATTGACTAATTTGAACTTAAACTCTTCTATTTAAGCTCCATTCATGGCCAAAGAGAAGAGATGCAAAAGATTACCTTGGGGAAACTCTGCCAATTTGTTCCCAAAGCTTCTCCAAGCACTCCTAAGCTCAATCCAACCATTTCCAATTGAGGCCTCACCTTTTAGACAAAGGTATCAAATTTTTTCTCCTCCAACAGAGCTTATTTTAAATTTTTGTAAATAGTCACATGCTTTAAGTATATCATCACCATATAGATGTGTGCTACTCGATTAGACGACCATTTTAAAAAAAACTTCACTCAATTTCGTTGAGAAACGAGTGAGATATCAAGGTTTGAAGGTAGACAGTTTTGGGTGAATAGAACTAGGAGAGAGGAGCAGTAGCCGTCCGATCACATGTGTATCGCACGGACAGCCGAGATGCAGTCAGATGGGAGCTTCATCCATAAGCAGAAATGCACTAGCCAATCACAGAGTGACACGTGCCCCCCCTTGATAGCGATAGTTTGAGAGGGAAATTGGATTTTTGATTTATTTTTGAACATAAATTTCAAAAAATCATAACATTTCTTAGAAAAATCACAAAAATAAAATAAAAATACACTCTTGCGCAGTGAACAGAGGAGAACAATGTGGAAAAAGAATTGTGTTAATTTGATGAGTATTTTATTTTTAATTAATTATTTACAATTTTGAGTATTTTGATTCTCCATTTGTATACACAATTCACCATGGCATTAGACCAGGGCTTTTGAAGCCTCTGATCTTAGGAACATTCCCTAAATTTTTCTAGGTCAAGGCTATCTCTATGGCAAGTTATGTATTTTTCAAGTTTATGTCACTGTTTTGGTATTTTAATTCCAATAATTAGCATATTGCTCAATAAATTCTAGAAAAATTTGGAGAAGCTTTTTAGGACTAGAGGACCCTAGGATAATTATGGTTAGGCTTAATTCATTAAGAATAACCCTAATTAGCCTAAAAACTCAAAATTGAATTTTAATTAATTTGGGTTAACCACACATCAAAATAACTTGAAATCAATTCTCCATTGATCTTTAGGATACAGAGAACCTTGCATAAAAATTTGAAGTTAATTGGAAATGAATAGCCCCACTAAATGAATTAATTAAGCCACTTGATCAAAATTAAACTTTAAAAATTCATAACTCCAAAAATACATTTCAAAAATTCACCATATTAGTTTTAAGGGCTCTCTGATATCAAAGGAGTCTATAAAAATTAAAACTAGAATTTTCTAAAAAATTTTATTTTTAATGGTATTTTTGATATTTAAATAATTAAAAAATAATAAAAATCATAAAAATATTAAAAATCATAAAAATGTCATATTTCACCTCCTAATCACTTATGAATAAACCAAATATTTTTCCCAAGTCTCAAAGTAAAGATATTGAATTTTAAATGCTTAAAATAATTTTTAATATTAAAAAATGTATTTCTCAACCTTTTCACTAAATTAATTCCAATAAATCGAAGAAAAATCAAAAAATTGAAAAATTTATTTCTCTGAACTCCTTGAGGTCAGAGAGATTTAAAAAAATATAAAATCCATTTTTCAACTTTAATTTTATTTTATAATTAATTAACACTCTAAAATTCAAAATAATTATAATAAATAAAATAAAATTTAAAAAATCTCTAAAATTGGTCCTCTAGTCAGTAGGAACATCCCCTAATTTTCTTAAGGATAGAAACCTTTTCTTGGTCATGTTGTTGAATTTCTATTGAAAATCCTATTTTTTTATTAAAATAATTATATAAATTAAATTAAATTCAGAAAAATCACATTTTCTCCTCTAATGTCTTAATTGACATGTGAGCGAGGTTACATAAAAATTTCAAGTTCATTTGAACTCAATTTAGTGAGTTATGAAATAAATAAGCCTAAACGGGCATAAAGGTAATTAAAGAATTTAAACCCCTTTATTAAAATTTTAGGTTTAATTAAAATGAAGGGTAAAATATTTGATTTTGTCTTTCTTGGATGAAGAACAATATCCGACTTTGTTAGCCAATGTGGTACCAGTCAGAAAGAAGAATGGTCAGATCAGAATATGCGTGGGTTTCAGGGATTTAAACAAAGCATGCCCATAGGATGAGTTCCCGCTACCGATTCCAAAATTAATGATCGACGTCGCTTCGACACACGAAGTCTTCTCTTTTAAGGATGGATCGTCAGGATACAATCAGATAAAGATGGCACCAGAAGATGAGAAGCTCATAGCCTTCAGAACATCGATCGGAATATACTGCTACACAGTGATGCCTTTTGGATTAAAGAATGTAGGGGCAACTTATCAAAGAGCGATGACAAGAATTTTTTATGATCTCATACACAATCAAGTCGAGTGTTATGTGGATGATGTGGTCATCAAAAGAAAACTAAAGGAAGATCACTTGTATGATTTGAGAGTTATTTTCGAGCGATTAAGACAATTTAACCTTAAGAGAAACCCCTTAAAATGCGCCTTCGGCGTTACCTCGGGGAAGTTCTCAGAATTTGTTGTCCAACATCGCGGAATTGAAATCGATCCAGAGAAGATTAAAGCTATCTTAGAAATGCCACTTCCCAAAACCTTAAAACAACTACGATCCTTCCAAGGGAAGTTGGCATATCTTCGACGCTTTATTTCGAATTTGTCAGGAAGGTGTCAGCCATGTTCTGCTTTAGTTAAGAAGGATGCCAAGTTTACTTGGGACTCCAAATATCAACATGCCTTCGATGACGTTAAACAATACTTAATGACACCTCCTGCCTTAGCAGCCCCGGTCTCGGGTAGACCGTTGATACTTTATACTGCAGCTTTAGACGAGTCCCTCGGAGCCCTGCTAGCCTAGGTCAATGACGAGGGTAAAGAGAACGCTCTCTACTACTTAAGTAATCGTCTAATCCCAACGGAAGTAAAGTATCCTTCGATTGAGAAGCATTGTTTGGGCCTAGTCTTTGTAGCCCAAAAGCTCAGGCATTACATGCTTTCTCATAAGGTCACCTTATCTCGAAGTATAATCCATTGCAATATTTGATGACCCGACCGACGCTTTCTGGCAGGCTTGCCAGGTGGTCAATGATACTATTGCAATTCAATATAACTTTCGTTCCTCTTCGTTCCATAAAGGGGCAAGTCTTAGCAGACTTCCTTGCAGCCCACCCTTTACCGGCAGAGTCGCCTCTCAACGACGACTTACCGAACGAGCAGATAATGAGCTTAGAAGACCCCGATGATCAACGTTGGAAACTGTACTTCAACGGAGCATCATCAGAACAACGAGACAAAGAATTGCAAGCGATAGTACCCGGTAAGGTAGGAATCAGACTAATCTTTATAATACTAGAGCGGGGAATGTTAAGGTACTCCTACCATTTGACAGAACCGTTACGAACAACAAAGTGGAATATGAAGCCCTTATAACAGGATTAGAATTGACCATCCAGATGGGTATAACAGATATCAACATCTATGGTGATTCGCAGTTGATCATACAGCAAGTCGCAGGACAATACAAGATTTTGAA